>JBBCBC010000009.1:30800003-31400003 GCA_037126765.1 Stenogyne calaminthoides
TAATAACTGATGGATCTGTTTTGCCTGCTAAAGTATGGAACAAAATCATGTCACTCTACTACTGAAAAGAGTAAAAATCAGATAAGAAAATATATTTATGTGTATTGAATACTTGATTAAATTGCTTTATTTCGATTTCGCCACTTTTATGGCCTATGACTCCAAATTAATGTTTTCTCAGAGTAAAATGTCAATTTAGTCCTGTAAGTAAAAGGGTTTAGGGAACATAGTTAACCTTGCCTGGTGAAGTAAAATAATTATGAATGTTGGTGATTTGTTGTGGGTTCTGATCAAATGTTGTGTCAATCTGGCACGATTCTTGAATTGCAAATTTAAAGATGATTTGGTGATCTTAATCGTTAATAGTCTCACGTCAGATGTTCTCCAGCTTAATTATTAGGCAGATACCATTCAAGATGATACACACGCATATTACTATTGAGAAAAAAAATTGGAAAAGTGAATTTTGTTGGTTAGAAAGATGCACGAGAGATGAAAATGAGTATTATATTTTGAAATAAATTTTAGGTAAACTGCAGCAATATAAAAGATCACAGTGAACTATTGTATCTGCTATCAACATGTTCTATTTTCCAAACAGAACAAAAAAATCAATGCAGCTTAAAGCACTAGTACATAAACTTTCTGGATGCAAGATCGTAGCTTGCTGTAAAGTTATGAAGCTTATACGAATTGTTTGTTGTACGTACAACTGCTGCAACGGGCTATGCGGAAAAAACGAAATGCAAGAATCTGCATTTACTGTGATCCCTTCACTTGAGATGAGAGCTGGTATAAGAATAATCAAATACACCTATAATTTGGGATATAAAACATGCTTTCAATGATTGTGCATGCATAATTTATCATGTGCAGCCTGATGTACACTGAACTTAAGTATAAGAATGTGTTTGCTATCTATAGACAATTAAGTGGATATGTATCCATGTCCAAACTATATACGAAAGCCAAAAACTTAGCTGCGAAAAGAAAAAGAAAAACACTTACTCTACCTAATAACAATTTGATGATCTAGTAAAGGAGAAACAGTCTACAACACCTTTCTTTGCACTCTTCTGGAATTTTTCGCAAGTTCTATCCGCCTCAACTCAAAAAGATAAGCACAACGCAACAGCCTGTGAATCGTAATACAAAAGGGTCCTATAGGAGAAGAGAGCAATCAGGGTATCTGAATTGAGTGAAGAATCATACAGTAGTCCCTCAGTAATGTCGGATAACACACATCAAGGATTGAACAAACTAGTGTTTCCCATGTTCAGAGCTATAAGGACTGTAATGCTTGTAACCAAAGCAAGCCAAAACAAAGTGGGTCCTGCAAAATTAGATTCCCAAAAGTGGATTTCAGAATTAGAAGGAATTATGAAGTAAACCAACAAGATATTACAAGCACCTAGTATTTGGATATTCAAAGGAAAAGGCATATACTTCTATGCACAAGCTGCACCGTGCAACTCAAGTGCATTTTTTAGTTGTTTTACTAAAAGGTGTTAGTTGATCAGTATTAGCTGTTTCACTGAACAGTATTGGTTTTTTCATTGAACAGTATTAGTTGTGTAACTCCAAAGAAAAATACCTCGAGAACTACCCGAATCGGTAGCAGAAATTGGCTGCGTAGGTCCCACATTACTCTCATTTGGTTCTGAAGCACTGGTATTGGTTTCAGCATCTACAGACTTGGCATTCATCGTTTCAGTTGCTACTATACCTCTAAATTCCTCACTCACTAACAAGGCTGCCAGAACATCCATGAAAGATTCCTTGTCTGATCCCTTAATGTATTCCTTCTTAGAAACTGGGAAATCTGATTCATCAGAATCAGACAAGTCATCCTCAGACGCCTCGGTATCTGTCAATAATTTCTCAGACCTCTCGTCTTCTTCATCCTCAACATATGCTTTGTATGTCAAACGCAGTACGATTTCTCCAGCTGATCCATTCCCAAATGGAGTCCAGCCTCCTCGAAGTACGACTATCCTGTCTGCAGGAACTGTATCTTTCAGAGAGCTAAGATCAACCTGCAAAAGAAAGGAATTACCTCACCATACTGTTGGAAAAACACGAACGTGGAAAATATTTACTGAAGATAAATAAGGTTTCCATCTACATTATAGACAGCTCAATAGTTCATTAGCTTTTTTTGGCTAATCGAGGGCAACAGAATAAAATTTAGATAAACTGAGAAACCATTGCTTCCCTTGTAATAAACAATGTGAAATTAAAGAAACAAAAGGCAGTGAAGAAACATATATAATATTCAAAAAAGGAATAAAAGAGATATATATTTGCAAATTCAAGATGTCATACCTCCGCAGTTCCTACAATCAAGTCTGTGAATCCAAGTGAATCCTTTACTTCAATGCGCAACTTTTCTTTCCTAGGGTCGGAAACTAACATGTCAAAATCCTGTGAGACAAATAACTTAATATTAGTTAACTTAATCAGAACATATTCTCATGAAAGCACGCACATTTGATACATACAAGTTAAAGAACTCACCTGATTCCAAATTGGCTGACCAGGAGGTCCGATAACTGTTGTTTGGCTGTTTCTTTTACTACGTATAACTTGATCTCCCAATCTTAAAATAACGAATGGATCTGTTTTACCTGTAAAATTGTGGAACAAAATTATATGACTGTAAGAAAAGATAAAAACTGGGAACGATATAATTCCATCTGAGCATATCAGCCCAGCCAAAGACCAAATTTGTAATGAATTCTATAGTCCTCTCCATTAACCAGATCCCTTTATTTATACAATATTTCCCTCAACTAGGGCAAACAGACTAGCTGATCATACTTATGCAACAATACTCCAACATGAGCAGTTAAAATGTGTCACTTAGAACTGTAAAAAGTAAAATTCATACCATAAAAAATATAACTGAGTTTCCGCGCATCTAGAAGAGTCACAGATAATTCTCCTGTATAGTCTTTATTTCCTTCTTGAGTTTCTCCAGATTTGGTACCAAATGGAACAGGTCCAACAGCTTTTCCCATTTGAAAATCTAGAACTATTTTTTTAGGACGCACAAATAGCTTTGGTAAATCCTCGGTGAGAAGCTTTTTCAAAAACCTGTATAATGGAAACGACTAGATTAGCATTCTCCAGAAAAAGAAAATACAGTTGACTTGAAATTGATAGTGAATCAAAAGTAGCAGAAACTTGAGTAAGGTGCATATGGAACCACATGGCAGAAGAAGAAGAAAACTGCTTACATTGACAGGACAGGTATCGCTGAGAATTTTGCGCACACAGAAAAATGGGACAACATAAAAAGTTAGTAGGTTATCTTGATATGTATAACTGATATAAATTAATTAAATGAATAACACTTAACCAATCCATGAATTAAAAATGGTGAGCTTCACTTAACATCATAGCAAGAAGCAAGAAACTAAATCTTTAGTCCAAACATCCTACTTTCATTTTTATTTTTTTAAATCCAGTTTAATAACTAGATCAAAATCATCTAAGAATAGCAAGCTATACTAAACATTGAGACAAGAAGCAAGACACAACAATTTTTTGTCCAAATGTCCTACGTTCATCATTCAGCGCAAGAAACTTGACATGCTGGTATTGATCTCAGATTGAACAAACAAACAACAAAGAAATTATCACTATGATTCTCAAGATAATAAAACAAAAGCTTTTACATCTTTAGCGAGATTAACTAAGCTATTCAAGAAAAATGATTAAAAAACATGAAAGCTCTTGTATCAAGCAATAAAAATCTCAGAAACGTGGAGAAAAAGAAACAAGGAAAAAGGCTATTATGAGCTGAATCAGATTGTGCCTAGTAATTATGTAAGTGTCCCCAAAAAAAAATAAAAAATCAGTTACATGAAAAAATTAATACCAATTAATATCTTTTTAATGAATCAGTTATTATTCCTCTATTTTCTATTTACAAAAAAGGTATTGCCAAATAGAGACCAAGGATAGAAACAGTCCGTACATTAATATCAATTTTGAAGAATCTGATAGTCTGCATAGTGCATACCCAATTTTAATTACTAATAAGGGGTGAATATTTCTTTGAAGTTATAAAGCAAAGAAGATCCTTGGGAAATTTCTAACTATTTAGCTCTTTTGAGTTATTTCGCAAGTATTTCATTTGCTTCTTCAATATTCCTAAATCTTCACTTTCATTTTTCACTAGAGTAGTCTAGTATATCATGATGTATGCCATGATTGAGAGAGCTAAGATTATAACATACCCATTAAGTTGAATAAGCGAAATGGTGATAACTCAAACTTTATCTTCGGCAGAGAAACGAAGGCCCAGGAAGCAGCTCCCACCCATGGCTCTGTTGGTATCAGTCGCAGTTTGACCCATAACTCCCCATCAATGTCAAAGTCTCGCACACCCACTGGCACGGCAATTGGAAGGATGCCGAATTTAAGTGACAGAAGTAGAAGCATGCGTGCACCCCCAGTGTACCGGAGGCCAATCTGATATCTTGGTACCAGGAAACAAAGAACAGTATTAACTTAACACAACCCAGAGCAGTAACCATCTATCAATAAAGATTCAAGAGTGAAATTCATTTTGCAGCATGATACATGGGTTTTGGATAAATATATTGCGATTCTTACTGCACATGCAAAACTAAGTTGGTGTTTGCAAACTCTACAAAGTGGGGCAGAATCACTTTTTTCAAAAGCTACTCCTCGCAGCTTTTGGAGAAAAAAAAAAGTGATTCTGGAAGCCGTTAGGGCCAAACACTAGCGAATAGTGTAAAATCACTTCTTTAAGAAGGCGATAAGACTCAGCTTCTTATTTTAAAAAAGTGATTCAAGTGGTTATATAAAGTTTGAAAAACACCACCTTAGTAGAGTTGCAAACACTCTAAGTAGAGTTTCTGTTATTCCTATGAGGTGAGAGTGATAGATGAATGAAACCAAACAAAATAAATGACACAAAGTACTAATGAAATGTCTAGATTGGTATAAAACAACATGAAATAGGAAGGAATGCAAAACATTTTGCCATTGCAAACTGTTGAAGAGAAGTGCAGGAACACCATGCATCATGATTTTACATTAAGCACTGGAATCTATCAGGAGAAGAACAAAAATGTTCCTTTCTAACAAGCTTACACCAACAGCAGTTACTTTTTTGCATGCATTGAGTTCTGAAATCCTGATAGATAAGGACCAATTTCGGGACAACTTTACCTGGTTTTCTAATCCGCTAAGAGATTAAATAATAACATATTGCAAAAAAAATCATGGGCGCCAAATGTTCAAATTTCCCAAAGTGCAAAGCAATATTCTTTAGACCTTTATTCCACTTATTGCTTGTCTGTACTGCAAAATTGAGATTCATCTTTGCATTTGCTCTAGAAAACCTTAAATTGTTATACATGTCTGCATTTACAAGAAACAATCCACAAACCAAGAAGTTCTTGCATCAATTTTACCATAACAAAAAAGATACAGATTGTGTGTTTTCATGAAATGCAACTTCTATCTATCTTAAGACTATGATCATATATATCAGCCTTTCCAATCTCAGAAGGCATGTCCCCTATTAATTAAAGAAATGATCGATATGCAGTTCATCTATTGCCATTTTTTTTCCTCGTTGAGATAGAAAATCCTAAAACACTATATAGGCACACCTCATGGGGCATATTCTAAGGCCAAAAACTAAGATGCGAACATTATTTCATAAAAGTGTGAATTAACATATACTGCAACGGTAAAAAAACTCACTGCAAGTCATTAGCACGGCGAGAAGTTCTTCGTTCGACGCTCCTAACAGACAATGGCTCATCTCCTAACGAGAACTGCTTGATCTCAACCCTCTCCACATAATCTGGTTTCTTTAAATTGTCAATAACAGGTTGCAGCAATCCAATTAACCAATTCTCAATCCCACTCCTATACACCTTCCACAGCTTCCCCAACACCATATTCACCCACTCAACTGACTCTTTTCTCTGCAAATCCTTCTCGAGCAACAGAGAGAGGCCTATGGGCGCCGATGGCCAACTCCCTGGCTTACTGTTGCCACTTCTTTCATCTGGCTTTCTCCATGTCCAAAGCTTATCAAAAACCACACCCACAAAAAAGAAGAAAGCAAAAAGGCCAAAAATGCTGCGATTTATTGGAGGAGAGGGGATGGGATGAATAACCCCAAGCTGATTCCTCAGTTTATCTACAATAGGATCTTGGCCAAAATTAGCACTATAATAGGTACTAGTGTTAGAGTTGAAATCTAATTGTTCATCTTCGTTCGAGAATCGTTTCAAAACTATGTTTCCGGCGCTCCTTCCTGCCGCGGCATTCAAATGATGCCGTGGGTTTCCGCCATTGACGCCAGCTTGAGCTTGAATTAGAGCCCATCTCACATTTCCAACCACGAATCCTCTGTTTCTACGGTGGAATCTGGAAAGAGGAAGATTGACTTCACAAGGACAGGAGGTGAAAAGAGGCAAGAAGAGATTCTTCCTCTGTGGGCAAAGCGGTGAAGTATTGGAAGGCGAGTGCAAAATCATTAAAAATTGGGTATCCAATTTAGGTCAAAAGAAGATGATTTACTAGGAAACATGAAAGAATTCAGCTGAAAATTAGCAATTGGAGTTGTTTACTGTTGATTGCAAGCAAGATTCCTTGTTCAATGGAGAACTGAGAGAAATCCCTGAAAACAGAATGAGTCGTAAATGATGATGATGAAGACGACGACAAAGGAGATGTAGGGTAAGGGATTAGGGAAAATATGATTCTAGTTCACCAATTTGAATTGTGTTGTGATTTTCAGATGAAATTATGGACTTCACATAAAATGGGGACACAAAAACAAATATGGACGCCTTGCCTTCATTTACAGTTTCACACATAAATAACGTTTATAAAAATGGAAAAATAAAAGGAAACTCGCGAAAACCCAAAATTTGAAAGACAAGTTTTTTTTTTACCACCCGAGTTCACCGTGATATCAATATTTTTTAAGAAAATAACTCTTATGAAATAGTGCACCCAATTAATATGTGCATATTAAGTTAATTTTCTAAAAAATTTGCGGGTCAGGCGAGGATCGGGCGGGCGGGCGCTGGTCAGGTCTGTAGGTTGGCGTGGGTGCATATATATTTATAAAAAGATATATTTATCAAATATGTGTTGTAGTCTAGTGGTTCATGTCTGTTGTTAATGTATGTGGTCTACATAATTTTTAAAATATTTTTTTTATGTGTTACTATATAAAAAAAATGTGATACTTATAGAAACGAAATGTGTTACTACGTGAAATAAAAAATACATTATCATTTAAAAAAAATACATTATCATATGGTACCACATGAGTATTCACTTAGTATTACGACGACATGTGTACAATGTTACATATTACTAAAAAAACATGTGTTACTACACGAAAAAAAATGTTATCTTATGAAGAAAAACGTGTTACCACATGAACAAAATCAGTACAAGCGCGAAAAGAAATCCCCAGTCCAAAATTACAAATTTAAAGAACAACTTGATGTGTTACTACATGAACAAAAGAGAGTTACCCTATGAACAAAAGAGTGTTACTACATGAACAAAAATCAGTACAAGCGCGAAAAACAAATCATCAGTCCAAAATTACAGATTTAAAGAATGACATAAGAAGCGGAATGACCTGTAAATTTACGAGAATTAGAAAATTGAAGAAAACAAGAAGAATATGGAAGAGAAAGAGAAAAAGAAGAATAATAGAAGAAGAGGAAAAATCTAGAGACACACCGCCATCAAAATCAACGGAGATCTGATCGCATTTGTTGCGATGCGAGAAGAGGAAGAAGAAGAAATCTGCCAGCGTGACTGTGAAGAAGAAGAAGAAGAAGGAAGCCCATTAACCCGCCGGTAATTTGTCCTAATCCGGCCCGGCTGTGACCCGCGAAAAAAAAAACCTCAATTGCACGTATCACTTGTATGTAATACTACATACAAGTTTTTGTATTTTTTTAGTATCATTGTTATATATAAAATTATCACTGATACACATAAAAATTATCACTGTTATGCAAAAAAAAATTCAATGTTTAAAATAATAAAATATTTTTTAAACAGTAATAGTTTTTGTTCAAGTGTTACTCAAATTTTATGGGAATTTTGCGGGGGGATTTCAATTAGGTACAAAGTAGAGAGAGTTATATCAATTAGATACAACCCAAACCCCTTATTTCAAACCAATGCAATTTGACACTTATAAAGACTAAAATACCTTTATGCATAAAAAAAAACTAAAAACGACTTTTAAAGCAACAAAATGTACTTCTTTCATTCAAAATGTAACTCCTTTCATTCAAAAAATTACAAAAACCACAAAATATACTTCTTTCAGCCAAAATTCAACACCAACATTGTTGAGATTATACTGGAAAGTATGTTTTTACTTTGTATAATCAAAACTGAATTTCGGACTTATTTACTGAAATAAATTGTTTATCACTGATGCTTTAAATATTATCGAATGTTACATATATTTACTGCATAACTGTTCAATAAATCGTACGTGTTACATTGTAGTTAATTAAGTGATACTAGATCACAGAAGATTAAATTAATGAATCCTTGTAACTAAAAAAGTACACCATTCACTACCTAGATGGAAATGAACAATCCATCGTGAAAGGTTGAAGTGTAAGGCTCGGGATTGGTTTGTCTTGACCAAGAGATTACACTAGTGCATGACCGATGCCTTTGAATAGGACCTCTGAGGAGGACAAATTTTTCAGAACTGAACAAGGAAGAATTAGACCTCAGTGGTTCGTTATTTCTTAATCTTCGTTCCTTAAATAGGATCACGCGTGATTGGTAACTATTTATTTGACTTATCATGGGTAGAGAATCAACTAGATTCAATACTTTTTATCGTGGGCAATATTATTGGTCACATGTGATTGCTAAGATTTAATACGGAGAATCGTGTGCAAGCACGCTTTGTTCGATTTACCTTGGGAGGTTCATAAAGCTTTATCATACCAAATCTTGCAAGTGGAATTAGTTTCCTGTATGGATAATAATGTTGAACCGCTTCCTTGACCAAGGACAAAATATATTAATTAACGGAAAGCTATTTCAGTGGCTTGAATTAATTAATGGGATAGATAATCTTAAACACGGGAAATAATAACCGGGAGCCATATTGACTGTAATATGGGTTAAGATGGATAGTGCAATATTAATTATGTAGTGGGATTAATTAATATTTATGGGCTTGAATAATATTGTGGCTCAATATTGATAATTCAAGATCCATTGGAATGTCCAATCTTAATTCTCCTAAAGGCCCCCCGAGTAGCCCAAATATATAGTCCAATAACCTAAAAAAAGTTTTTAAAATAAAATAAATATTGTTGCTTATTTTTCCTCATTAAATTCGAAATTTATGGATAAATGGGGAGAAAGATTTTCTTTGAATTTTGTTATGGAATGAAGATATGTATTCTTGGAATACAAGATTATCTCATTAAATTCAAGAAATCTCCCACTTGGTTATCTATAAGAGAATTTCAAAAATTTTGATAAATTAAGGGCAAGAAAGATTTTCTTGATTTTCTTGAAAATATATTATGGAAGATATGTATTTCTTGAAGTACAAGAATATCTCATAAATTCAAGAAGATCCAAATCTTGGAATCTTGACCCATAATTTTCGAAATTATCCATAACAAAGAGTAGGTGGGATTTTGTGGAATATTATAATTATGGGAAAAAGAATATAGGAGATATATTCAAGATTTCTTGGAGATCAAGAAAAGATTTTCCCACATTGTTTTTTTTGCCACAATTTTCGACCACCTATGCTCTATAAATAGGGGATGACTCTTTCATTCCCAAGTACAATTCCATGTGCTGGAAAAATTAGTAAATCCACAAAGGTGATGCTACATAATTTATTTTCCTTTTGTTAATTGTTCACAAGTGTCCTACCACCGGATAGTCGAACAAGGATTAAGGGAATACTTGGGAAGTTCTTTTTGGTTAGTCTAATCACCGGATCAACTTTGCCATCCCAAGAGGTAATGCTCACGTAAACTCGTAGAATTCCGCATGCGTAGGATTTACGTGAATTAATTATATGCATGATATGTTGTTGGATTATTATTTGAATTAATATAGGATTAATTCATGCTAGTAATAATTATAAGAATTAAATTTGTATTTAAATATTCACCCCGAATAGATCTGTGCAACTTATTCCCCAACAACTGGTATCAGAGCCACAATTTCGGGCTCTGAATTTTTTAAATTGTAATTTAATTCGCTGACATTAAATTTGAAATTGGATAGTAGAATTGCTAGATCTGTTTTGCAGGTATCCAATTGTCATGGAATTTAATGTGTTTATTTATGCATATATAAATTGTGGTTTTTAATTCGATTCGTTCGGATTCGTTTTGCCTCGTGAGAAAATCCACGAGTAGATTAGGATTTGTTTGATTTGATCAATGTAATAGACTAGTCTAGATCTAGGTTTATTTATTTTTTGTAAATAAATTGTAACCGGATCGGAAACGGAGACGGAGACGAAGAATTAAAGGATAAAATCCGTAATCGTGGGCGTAAAACATGCTAAGGATGCCCGCTGAAGGCACGACGGGCGCAGGCGAGGCCGAGGCCGAGCGCTGCTGAGGACAGAAAGACGCGACGGGCGGGTGCTGGGCGCGACGCTGGCTACCGCAAGGCCGTGAGCGGACAGCCGGGCGGAGGCGCAGAGCGCCGCGACGCGGGAAGTCTTACCGCCGAAAGTACCGCGGGCGCAGGCGAGGCTAAGCGGCCTGAGCCTGGAGACGGACGGGCGCGCGTTACCCGCTGTTTACCGAGGTACCGCCTGAAATTTGGAGGCGCGGAGAAACCCAATGCGAGGCTTAGCCGGCCGAGGTTTAACTTTGCTGGGGCGGATCGACGTGCATACCGGCCGCCAGCTACTGGGCGTGGGCGTTTCGAGACGGAGTATCTTTTTCGAGACGATCGAGTGGGAGAAATTCAAGACGCAAAGTTTCTTCAAGATCGCTTTCAGAAAAAATCAAACCATGACAATTGGATAATTTGTGCCCAATATGTTTATTTTTTTTTTTTGCTTGATTTATTATTGTCTTATCTTATGCTTTATTTAATTTGTTTAAATGTGTTTGCATGAGAGTTGCCCATGAAAAATCTCACCTTCAAAAATTACTAAGTATGTTTAAATAATTAATTGACAATTTTATTCCTGGATAATAAAATTGAATTAATTTTGACCTCCATGATTTATTTATTTGTGAATTCTTTTGGAGAAATTCCCCCCCTTCTGACGGTCAAAAGTTAGCTTTCACATGAATGAATTCCAAATGGATGATTGTGGATTATTACTAGTGGCGATTTATGACCCCCCACGAGGCTCGTTCAATACTGAAAATAATAATCTCAGATTTAATCATGGTTATTACTTAGGTATAAAATTGATATGCATATACTTCCCCAAGTCCTTGTCAAATTTTATATTGGTCAAGTGGGAGCCAACTATTACTCTGGATATTAAAGGTTTGTAACTGTTCTTGTTTGTAACCTGCTTGAATGTGTTTAAATAATGACCCACCCCACGTGGCTTATTTAAACTGTTTTGAGATGTTGGCTGATGCATGTTCATATTTTTTTGAGATTTTAATATGATGCATGTGATCGAACCTTGTGATATATTTGTGCTTATGCATATTATTGTTTATTTCAGTTCATCATGTCGCAACCTTTTAATCCACTATTCAATATACTTAAAGATAATTTGCTCACTGGTGAAAACTTTGTTGATTGGAATCGAAAACTTACTATTGTCCTCACTGCACAAAGCCATAACTGGGTTCTCACTACACCTAAACCGGAAAAGTCAAAAGATGAGTCCACTAAAACAGTTAAGAAAGAGTATCTTGACCGAGCGTTCCAACGAAAATGGCAAAGTGTACCATCTTGGCTTTATGTCGATGTGTTGCAACACCAACACCGAACGTTGAGACCGGCCGCAGACATCATGACTAGTCTTAAAGCGATGTTTCAACATCATAACCGCGTGGCACGCCGATCATCACCATGAGGACTTGCTCTCTATGAAAATGGTGGAGGAACGCCAGAAGGGAGCACGCTTTTCAGATGATGGCTCACCTTAACAAACTTGAGGTACTTGGCGGCGAATACGATATCGAGACCCAAATCGATTTCGTGCTCCACTCTCTCTGCCGAAAAGTTTTGAATAGTTCGAGCCGAACTACCGATGAATAATCGTAAGTTCTCATTTACTGATCTGTTGTAAGCTTTAGTCTCAAGGAGGCGATATTGGGGCAAAAGAGCCAAGCCTTGGTGAATGGACCTTCTTCTTCTTCTAGGCCATGGGGTGGTAAGAACAAGAAAAGGGACAAAGGCCACAAGCAAGTGAACTCAAGTGTTGCCAATGGCAAAGAAAGGGTGAAGAGGGGTGGAGGTGTGAACAAGTCAGCTAAGGGGAAGTGCTTCAACTGCGGTGAAAAAGGACATTGGAGGTCAGCCTGTTCCAAACCCAAAAGGAATGGAAAGAAAGGTAATTCTCACGCACTAGTTGTTGAAACTTGTTTAGCGGCGTATGCCTCCCATTTATGGGTGGTGGATACGGAATCCACTGATCATGTTTGTTTCACATTACAGGGGTTCAAGCGGACCCGACAACTTAGTGGGAGTGAGATCCTCATCACACTGGGCGATGCTACGAGAGTGGCAGCTGAAGCAGTGGGAGAAGTGCACCTATCTTTTGAAGAGAGAGTTTTAATTTTAAGAGATGTTCTTTACGTTCTGAATTTTAGAAAGAATTTAATTTCAGTTTCTAAACTTTTTCATGATGGATATTCGGTTACTTTTAATAAAGTTGTTACCATTTCTCTTTTTGATAAATTTATCTATCATGGAACGTTGTCGAATAATCTCTATACAATTAACTGTGCACACCACTCACGAAATGCATCCTATAACACATCAACTGTTTCCGAGAAAAGAAAACATTCATCAGACGTGAACGAAACACTTCTATGGCATCTGAGATTAGGTCATATAAATCCAAAGAGGATCCAAAGGTTGGTAAAAGACGGTTCACTACCAACCTGCGAATCATGTTTGGAGGGTAAGATGACCAAGAGGGCATTTGGAGCCAAGGGGAATAGAACCAAAGAAGTGTTAGTGATCATTCACACAGATGTATGTGGTCCAATGTCAACCAAAGCAAGAGGAGGTTATGAGTATTTTGTCACTTTTATTGATGATTACTCAAGGTACGGTTATATTTTCCTTATGAAGCATAAATTTGAGACCTTTGAGAAATTCAAAGAATTTAAGGCTCAAGCAGAGAATCATAGGGAAAAACGTATCAAGTCTCTACGATCTGATAGTGGAGGCGAATACCTCAGCGATGAGTTTTTGAACTACTTATCTGATGAAGGGATTGCATCCCAGCTCACTGCACCCGAAACCCCTCAACAAAACGAGGTTGCAGAGCGAAGAAACAGAACTCTTTTGGAAATGGTTAGATCTATGATGAGTTATGCGGATCTTCCCAAGTCGTTCTGGGGTCATGCCTTGGAAACAACAACTTACATTCTAAACTTGGTGCCATCCAAATTGGTTCCCAAAACTCCCAAAAAATTGTGGACCGGGCGCAAGCCTAGTATGAGACACATGAGAATTTGGGGGTGTCTGGCCTACGTGTTGGACAAGGAAGCCGGAAAATTGGATCCTCAATCAGAATTAAGGTTGTTTGTGGGATACCCCAAGGGAACAAAAGGGTGTATGTTCTATGGTCCTGAAGATCAAAAGGTGGTAATAAGCACCCACTTTAGATTTTTGGAAGAAGACTATATGAACGAAAGAAGACCCAGAAGTGAGATTACCTTAAATGAGCTAAGAGGGTTAACCTCAATGCCAACTGTACAAGATGACATACCAAACTACACACTTACACAACCGGAGCCTCGGCGTAGTGGGAGGGTTGTGAAATAGCCCGAGAGATTCATGGGAATAGGAGAGTCCTCGGACTTGATTCTCGGACAAGACGAATCAGACCCATGGACATATGACGAGGCAATCCAAGACAAGGATGCAGATTCATGGCAAACAGCAATGAAAGCCGAAATGGGTTCTATGTTTCATAACAGAGTGTGGGAGCTAGTCGAACCACTTAATGGGGTCAAACCCATTGGTTGCAAGTGGGTGTATAAGAGAAAAAGATGACCGGACGGGAAGGTGGAAACCTTCAAAGCAAGACTCATGGCGAAAGGTTATACTCAGAAAGAAGGGATCGATTATGAGGTAACTTTTTCACCCGTAGCCATGCTTAAGTCCATCTGTATTCTCTTATCGATTGCTGCGCATCTCGACTTTGAAATCTGGCAAATGGATGTCAAGACAGCTTTCCTTAACTGAAGTCTTGATGAAGAAATCTATATGCAACAACCCCAAGGCTTCATTGAAAAAGGCCAAGAACACCTAGTTTGTAAGCTCATGAAGTCCATTTACGGACTCAAATAGGCATCCAGAGCTTGGAACCAATGTTTTGATCATGTTATAAAGTCTTATGGGTTCGATCAAAACGAGTTCTAAAGTTGTGTGTACAAAAAGCGTGTCAGAACTACATTGGTATTCTTAGTACTATACGTAGATGACATACTGATCATCGGGAACGATGTGAAGGTGTTGTCAGACGTAAGGGCATGGCTTTCAAAATGGTTTGATATGAAGGACTTAGGGGAAGCCGCACACATCCTTGGGATCAAGATCACTCGAGATCGCAAGAAAATGATGATAGGCTTATCGCAAGCTTCATACATAAACACTGTCTTGAAACGATTCAGCATGCAAGATTCCAAGAAAGGCTTCGTACCTTTCAGACATGGAATCCATCTATCCAAGAAATGTGCCCTAAGACGCAAAAGGAGATAGATGACATGAAAGACATTCCTTATGCTTCGGCTGACGGAAGCCTTATGTATGCAATGCTGTGTACGAGACCGGATATCTGCTTTGCCGTTGGCATGGTGGCAAGATATCAAAGTAACAAAGAACATTAGACGGCAGTTAAAACCATTATGAAGTATCTGAAAAGAACTCGAGATAGAATGTTGGTTTATCAGTCAGATAGTCCAATCCCCATCGGCTACACGGACTCGGATTTCCAATCAGACATAGACTCCAGAAAATCTACCTCCGGTAGTGTGTTTTGCATGGGGGAGGAGCCGTGACATGGAGAAGCGTCAAGCAGAAATGCGTCGCAGATTCTACCATGGAAGCCGAATATGTAGCTGCTTGCGAGGCAGCGAAAGTATCGGTTTGGCTCAAGAACTTCCTAGTGGACTTGAATGTGGTTTCGAATTTGCCCAGCAGAATCACTATTTATTGTGACAATGTCGGAGCAGTTGCAAATTCAAGGGAACCACGAGCCCACAAAGCCAGCAAACACATTGAAAGGAAATACCATCTTATACGAGATATCGTTAAGAGAGGAGATATAGATGTGGCAAAGATAGCATCTGAAGACAACCTAGCAGATCCATTCACAAAGGGTCTGCCTCTGAATACATTCGAGAGACATGTGGAAGGAATGGGTGTCAAGACCGTTGCCAATCTGCTTTGAGTATAAGTGGGAAAAATTATTAGGTTCGTGTAGGTGACATTAGATGTCACAGACTACACGAGACATGTTTTTAGTATACTTAAAAGCAGACTTTGAGTATAAGTGGGAGATTGTTGAGATTATACTGGAAAGTATGCTTTTACTTTGTATAATCAAAACTGAATTTCAGACTTATTTACTGAAATAAATTGTTTATCACTGATACTTTAAATATTATCGAATGTTACATATATTTACTGCATAACTGTTCAATAAATCGTACGTGTTACATTGTAGTTAATTTAGTGATACCAGATCACAGAAGATTAAATTAACAGTCCCTTGTAACTAAAAGTACGCCATTCACGACCTAGATGGAAATGAACAATCCCTTGTAACTAAAAGTACATTGTAAGGCTCACTTTGACTTGTCTTGACCAAGAGATTACACTAGTGCATGACTGATGCACTGAATAGGACCTACAGGAGGACAAATTCTTTAGAACTGAACAAGGAAGAATTAGACCTCAGTGGTTCGTTATTTCTTAATCTTCGTTCCTTAAATAGGATCACGTGTGATTGGTAACTATTGCTTTGACTTATCATGGGTAGAGAATCAACTAGATTCAATACTTTTTATCTTGGGCAATATTATTGGTCACATGTGATTGCTAAGATTTAATACAGAGAATCGTGTGCAAGTACGCTTGTTCGATTTGCCCCCTTGGGAGGTTCATAAGCTTTATCATACCAAATCTTGCAAGTGGAATTAGTTTTCGGTATGGATAATAATGTTGAACCGTTCCTTGACCAAGGACAAAAGATATTAATTAACGGAAAGCTATTTCAGTGGCTTGAATTAATTAATGGGCTAGATAATCTTAAACACGGGAAATAATAACCGGGAGCCATATTGACTGTAATATGGGTTAAGATGGATAGTGCAATATTAATTATGTAGTGGGATTAATTAATATTTATGGGCTTGAATAATATTGTGGCTCAATATTGATAATTCAAGATCCATTGGAATGTCCAATCTTAATTCTCCTAAAGGCCCCCTAAGTAGCCCAACATATAGTCCAATAACTGAAAATAGGTGTTTAAAATAAAATAAATATTGTTGCTTATTTTTCCTCATTAAATTCGAAATTTATGGATAAATGGGGAGAAAGATTTTCTTTGAATTTTGTTATGGAATGAAGATATGTATTCTTGGAATACAAGATTATCTCATTAAATTCAAAAAATCTCCCATTTGGTTATCTATAAGAGAATTTCAAAAATTTTGATAAATTAAGGGCAAGAAAGATTTTCTTGATTTTCATGAAAATATATTATGGAAGATATGTATTTCTTGAAGTACAAGAATATCTCATAAATTCAAGAAGATCCAAATCTTGGAATCTTGACCCATAATTTTCGAAATTATCCATAACAAAGAGTAGGTGGGATTTTGTGGAATATTATAATTATGGGAAAAAGAATATAGGAGATATATTCAAGATTTCTTGGAGATCAAGAAAAGATTTTCCCACATTGTTTTTTTTGCCACAATTTTCGACCACCTATGCTCTATAAATAGGGGATGACTCTTTCATTCACAAGTACAATTACATGTGCTGGAAAAATTAGTAAATCCACAAAGGTGGTGCTACATAATTTATTTTCCTTTTGTTAATTATTCACAAGTGTCCTACCACCGGATAGTCGAACAAGGATTAAGGGAATACTTGGGAAGTTCTTGTTGGGAGATGAATTTAATAAAAGATATATGATTTTGATTAGATCCCAAAACCCCTGAGTATGACATGTTCAGAATGATCTTGATAGTTGAGTCAGGATTCGGTTTTGGAGTATTCAGGATATTATCTGCAAAATGTATAGTCAGCAGATATAGATCAGGATAGGTTCTGAAGACTCTGAAGAACTCAGTATGCTTCTGAAGAAACTGAAGTTTCAGTATGAAACTAAAGTATCTGAAGACTCGATTAATGAAAACCGAGATATCAAGACTCGAGAGATATCAAGAATCAAGACTCAAAGACGAAGATTCATTCAGATCGGTCAAGATATGTCTCGAAGACTCAAGACTCGAAGACCACAAGACTCGTAAGACCTTCAAGACTCGTAAGACTCAAGACGCAAGATCAAGATCAAGATCAAGATCAAGAATATCAGAAAGCACAGAATTATCAAGATTCATGAATGTCTTGAATGCTCAATATAAACTGAATGTTCCGAGGCATCAATATATCTATCCGGGGATGCAATCTTGGAAGATCGCGATTCCTTAGATAATAGATATTTGCCAAGACATTCGAATCGCGCATAAAAAGGAACTAAGTCAGAAGTGTTGTTAAGGTTATATCAAACTCAGAGTTTGTAACCAAAAGAGCCGTTGAAGGTGTCTACCTTTAACTGGAGACAAAAGTCAAAAAGAGGAAGACAACATCAGCACCATATCGACAATCGACAAAGGATGTGTCATTTGAAAAAGATGTCGATGTACAAAAGTTCCAGATCGCAAAAAAGTGAAGGCCGGCTACATGAAAGGCTATTGCCTAAAAAACGTGCTAGGAGTTTCAAACCCTAAATATAGCCGTTCCTCACACACCATAAGAGGAAACTCACGAAGTTATCTCTCCAACGGATAGTTTTCAATTGTGACCTTGGTGTATACCTATAAATACTGGTGACCATCTACATTGTAAGGTTACGGAAATTTATACGCAACTCAAGAGCTCAAACTTATTCTTGCAAAAAAAGTTAAAGCACTTTCGAAAAACTTAGAATTTCCCAAGTGCTTCTATATTGAAGAGAGCTCACTATACTAAGCCTAGCTTGATAAGAATTATCCAAAGCTTAGTCGAGATATCCTAACCCTTTGCATTGTGCTTCATTGTAAAGGATATCTCATCCTAGTTGAAACCAACCGAGAAACCCCAAACCCTTGAGAAGGTAGTTGGAATGTGTTTGTTGGTGAGAAGAGTTGTAAAGAGTTAGTAAACTACGCGAGTAGTCGAAAAACTCTAGAGGAGAAGTTAGTAAGCTACAAAGGTAGTCCTAAAAGCTTGTTTGTGTTTGAGTAAGTAAACTACGGAGGTAGTCGAAAGCTCAAGGTCGGGTTGAGTAAGTAAACTACGTGGAGTAGTCGTAAAAACTCGTGGCCGAAGTTGAGTAAGTAAACTACGCGAGGTAGTCGAAAGCTCGTAAGTGATTAGTGAATTTCTCGAGGATCGCAGAGAGTGGATGTAGGAGCTTGAGTCTCCGAACCACTATAATTGCCGTGTTGTTTATTGCTTTCCTTATCTCTTATAACTGCTGCATTGACTTGATTTTGAAAGCATACTTTTTCAATCGATATTCGTTGAATCAATCCAATTTGAAGTTGCATGTAATCAAACCACAGCCTAATCACTATTTCATAAAGGGAAGGTTTTTCAGAAAGCTTAAAACGAGTATAAACTAAGGGCCAACCATTCCAAGCACGACTGAGTAGCTAGAGCAGATAGTTACCAAATCGAACTCTCTTCCGAGGATTCAAGAAGTTAGTTATCCGATCCAAACAACTCGTGATCTCTTACACACTCGGACTCGGTTAGGATTATCTCGAGGTATCTCGAAAAGCAACTCGGGATCACCGCCTCAAGAGACTTTGACTCAGAGCGATCTGTGCTTCTCAGAACCTAATCTTCAGGATTATCTGACCCAAGCTGACCTCAGTAAGAAAAAAGTTTTTAAAACACTAAACACGTGTATTCCCCCATACACGTAAAGACTCGTTTGCACCGACCAACAAGTGGTATCGAGCGGTGGTTCAACTTGACCACCTACTGTGTTGACCAAAGTTTTATTTTCAAAAATACTTGTGGTCTATCTGAACTGGCCTTATTTGCCGAACTTTTTTTTTTCAAAAGATCAGATAAAAATGTCTTCTAAAAAACTTCCCATGTTCTCAGTGGAGAACTATGATCTATGGAGACTGAGAATGCAGGCTCATCTGTATTCCAAACATGAACGTGATGTGGAGAGTGGTCTCTCAAGGACCATTCCAATTTACTGTGGTGAATCCCGGAGGAATAGAAGATGAGAGAATTGATCCTAGAGCGAATTTCCTAAGTCCGATGAGCAACCGACTCTCGAGGAGAGAAAGTTAGTCAATCTAGACTACATTGCAAAAAAGACACACTATACAAAGACAATTGATGATGGTGTGATGGGAATGATCTCTCACTGTAATACTGCTAAAGAGATTTGGGATACACTAGCTGTAATGTGCCAAGGCACAAATCATATAAAAGAAAATAAACTTTCAGTGGCAATTGGAAAGTTTGATAGTTTTGAAATGGATGATGGTGAATCAATAGACAAATTGGAAGTCGATTCACTAAAGATCATGAATGATCTAAATGCACTTGGAAAGAAATATCCACAAAGAGAAGTTGCATTGAAAATTCTTAGAGGTCTTTATAAGAAATGGGATATTGATGCAGTGGTGATTGAAAACACCAAGAATATTAATTCAATGCCATACCAACAAGTCTTCTCTCTCGAAATTTGAAGGCCTATGAATTTGTAATTGATAAGAAATCCAAAAAAGTCGACAAAAGAGAGATGATTCATCATCTAGTAAGAATGTGGCTTTAAAGGCCAAAGATAAAACCTCAGAAAAACTAGAGAGTTCGAGAACCCCCCATGCCAAAAATCGGGATGAGCTTGAGGAAAAGCTAAAGACCGATGGCAAGGAGGTTTGACAAACTTAATAGTAGATTTGGAAAATACAAAAAGCTATTACAGAACCACAGCTTACCGGAAGAAACCCGAGGACGATCAACCGAAAGGTAAGAAGGACGTGAAAAGGAAGGATCTTCATCCGTAAAGAAGGACTCCAAGTCCAAGGAAGAAAGTGATCGATGATGATACCAACAGATGCTATAATTGTCGGAAGAAAGGTCACTTCCAAAGATGATTGTCCGTGATTTGAGTGCTAAGGAGAGAAGAGAAAGGTAAGCTAAAAGAGACAAGAAGTTCTCTAGCAAAAATGCCATGGTTGCAGAAGAAGAACACTCGAGGAGGATCTAGCTCTTCAGATAAGATATTCTCGATGCTGAAAGTGATGACATCCGTCGATGGCCATTGAGGAGGTAAACTCTTCTTTCTCTCGTTGTTGCTCCTACACTAGCACAAGAGTTTTCAAGTTCCAATCGAAAAATTCATTTTGACCGATAGATTCTTTTGAGAATCGATGAAGGACTATCTTTGTTTTACAAGAACCGCTAAATAGAAATCAAGAGCGAATAAGGAACCGAAAAGTTTGAAAATCTAAAATGGAAAGACTCTAGCAATATTGAAATCACTTCTCAATTAATGGGAGCTCTTGATGAACCGGATGTTCTCGAAAGTACAACTCTCGAGAAAGAGAGAAGTTGATAATGACCCTAACCGAAAAAGCTAGAGAAATCCACCAAGAGATTCAATAATCGACTAAGTTCAATGACCTCTCCGAGAAGCATGAAACTCTACAGAATCGTGAGGATAGTGCACGTAAGAAGTTAACTCTATTGAATAAAGCATCTAATGTAATAGATGAAATTCGAGTTACCGTAGATCCGCCACTATAAAATCTGGATTGGGATACATTCCAGAGGAACCTCACAAAGCCATCCGAAATCTTTGCGATCAAGTAGCAAGAAGACAATCTTTGTAAAACCAAATGGCACCCACACTTCAAATCAAGTAATGCCCAAGGTGCTAGACAAGAAAAAGGACCTATGGTCTCAAAGAAAGATCAATGATCGTGTTGGAAAGCCCAAACCTCGGTGAAGGCTAGAAAACCCGAAAGCAAATCGATTGAAAGTTTCGAGCAAGTACTTCAAAGCCTCAGCTAAGAATGCAAAACTCGAAAGGCTCCACATTGAACCATCGAGGAATCCTCGATGAGAAACACTCACAGAGACATTCTCAATCAAGAGACCAAGTCCTCAAGATAATGAAAAGACCCAGATTTCAAAGATGCATAACCCAACCTCACTTGCCTAAGGGTAAAGATTATCTGAACCCGAGTCATCAAAGATTTAGACCGGTTTGCACAAAAAGCCTAAGCATCTCAACGTATGCCGAACCAAAGAAGAATTCAAAAGCCCATGTTCATGCTAAAGCTAGCACACATACACAGAAAACTGCTAAGGCACCCAGAGTAGTAGATGTGTATGTTGATGTTTATGGAAGACAAATTAGCCACTCTAAAGTGATTAGAGTTGTCAGGCAGATTTGGATTCCGAAAGGTACATCTAACCTTGTAGGACCCTACACAAATTGGGTACCTAAGAATTGATCTGTTTTTCAGGAGGAAAACAAGGGCACTGAACTGACTAAAGATCACATGGCAATCGATGAAAGCAGAGATGAAAAAAAAGCTCCTCGATGTATGGTATCTTGACAAAGGATGTTCAAGACATATGACGAGGATACAAGAAGATAAGATACTCATTGACTATGTTGAACAAAGGAGGCCCACAGATCACTTTTGGAGACAACTCCAAGGGACAGACTGAAGGATATGGAACTTTGGAAATCGACTCAGTTCATATCCATGGTGTTTCATATGTATCTGGATTGAAGCATAACTTGCTTTCAATTAGCCAATTCTGTGATAAGGGTTTTAATGTTGAGTTCTCTAAGAACTTATGTTTTGTGAAAGATGATACATCACAGAAAGTTTTACTGACTGGGTACAAGAAAAGGGAATGTGTATCTTGCTGATTGGAGTTCAACTCCTAAAGATACATGTTTAGTTGCTAAAAGTTCCACAGATACCAGTTGGTTATGGCATAAAAGAATGAATCACCTAAATTTCAAAACCCTGAACAAGCTTGCAAGATTAGCTCTTGTGAGAGGGTTTCCTAATGAAGTGTTCAGTAAGGAACATATTTGTGATGCATGCCAGAAAGGAAAACAAATAAAAGCATCATTTAAAAGGCAAAGTAGAAGTGTCTCACTGACAGAATACTTCAGTCACTACATATGGATCTTTTTGGTCCTATAACACCAGAGAGCACTAATGGCGAAATACACATTGGTAGTAGTTGATGGCTACTCAAGATATACTTGGGTCATATTCTTACTCAGTAAGAAAGAGACTCAAATAAAACCGCCGAATTCATCGAAAAGGCTCAAGATTGAGAAAAATCGAGTGTGGTCAAAATCAGATCTGACAAAGGAACTGAATTTATAAATCATATCATATCTGATTATTGTGCAGAAAATGGAATTTCACATGAAACATCAGCTGCAAGGACCCCTCAACAAAATGGTGTTGCTTTGAAAAGAAGGAACAGGACTCTGAAGAAGGCTGAAGGACAATGATAAATTGTTTATATTCCTAAAAGATTTTGGGGTTTGAAAGTCGCCAACACCGCATGCTACTCTCGGAAACGCATCCATGCCGACCAAGATTTAAGGCAAAAAACACCTTATGAGCTTTGGAATGAAAGGAAGCCTCTTGTTTTTTTCTTTTCGTGTGTTTGGTTGCAAGTGTTTCATACACAATAATGGTAAAGATCGATTGAAAACATTTGATAGTAAAGTCGATGAAGGAATATTCTTAGGATATTCTCAAGTCAAGAAAACTTTCGAGTTTACAACCGTAGGACTCTTATTGTGGAGGAAACACCTCATGTTGTTTTTTTTGATGAATCTACTTGTGTTCGGAAGAAACAGAACATGATGCAGATGAACTAACTAAGAGGATCACCAGATTAAGCCCGAAACAAAAAGATAAATCATCCATCGAACCTAAAAAGAAGAAAGTCACCACATCCTATGATTGGAGTGACTCGGACTCGAATAAAGAAGTTCGGATGGAATTCGGATGGTGAGACTCAGAAAACCAACACTCCAGGGTGACCAATCTGAGCAGACACCGCCTGGACTCGGTATGTGATGCCAATGAAGATGTGGTCACAATTGAGGCAAATTCTCAATCTATCAACCAAAGGGGAACAAATGTCTCGACAATGTTCTCAATATAATTTCCCTGAAAGATGATTCCTTTCTCCTTTTACATTGTTCCTCGAAGTTCTCAATTAATCGAAACCTAACATTTCAAATGTTGAGGATACTATTGAAGGGGGAACATCAAGAAGGAAATGGTTAGATAGTCATCCTACAAGTCGATTGTGGGTGATCTAACCGAAGGTGTTAAAACAAGAAGGTTCCATGGTGAGAGTGCATTATTCTCAACTTTCTATCGGAGAGAAAGAACCTCATGAGATTGGTGAAGCTCTACAAGATTCTCATTGATTATTCTTGCTATGCAAGATGAAATTTGAATCAATTCTCAAGGAATGAAGTATGGGAGCTAGTAGATAGACCGAAAAGGCACAATGTCATTGGAACCAAGTGGGTTTTCAAGAATAAAAGAGATGAAAACAACAACATTGTAAAAGAAACAAGGCAAGGCTAGTTGCACAAGGTTATTCCCAAAGAAGAAGGCTTGGATTATGATGAAACCTTTGCACCTATTGCAAAGACTAGAAGCCATCGATTGTTTCTTGCATATCTTGCCCACATGAAGTTCACATATCTATCAAATGGATGTGAAAAGTGCATTTCTCGAATCGGTGTGCTTAAAGAAAGAGGTTTATGTGGAACAACCTCCGGTTTCAAAGCAGAATGACCAAGTTTACTGTGCTCGTAAAAAGCTTTGTATGGTCTCAAGCAAGCACCCGTGAGCATGGTATGATACTCTTTCTCGGTTTTTTTTGACCATGGTTTTGTCAAAAGAAACTATTGATAGAACTCTGTTCAGGATAGAGGATGGGGAAGATATCTTACTAGTTCAGATATATGTTGATGACATCATTTTTGGATCTCCAAACCATCAGCTGTGTGAAAAGTTTTCAACACTGATGAAAGGCAAGTTTGAGATGTCAATGATGGGATAGATGAATTTCTTTCTAGGTCTTCAAGTGAAACAATCAAAGGAAGGAATATTCATCAACCAGACAAAGTACACCAGAGATCTGATTGCTAAATATGGTGTACAGAATTGCAATACAGTTAGGATTCCCATGAATACTAACTACAAGATGGATCCTGATTCTGAAGGCAAATCGAGAAGCCATCTCGATTATAGAGGAATCATTGGATCATTGCTCTATCTTACAGCAAGTAGGTCGGATATAACATTTGTTGTTGGGATATGTGCAAGATACCAAGCTAATCCTAAGGCTAGTCACATGGAGGCTGCCAAAAAGATACTAAAGTATCTTAAAGGCACAGTGAATAGAGGATTATGGTATCCAGCTGATGATAACCTTGAATTAACTGGTTACTCAGATGCTGATTATGGAGGTTGCAGGATTGACAGGAAGTCCACTTCAGGAACTTGTCAATTTCTAGGAAGTAAGCTGATATCTTGGTTTTCGAAGAAATGCACCTCGATAGCAACAAGTACTCTCGAAGTCAATACATGGTCGCAGAAGAAGTCATTGTGTGCTCGGATTCTTTGGCTCGCATAACAATTAAGGGATTATAAAGTTGTAGCCAATGAAGTACCAATATTTTGTGACAATAATAGTGCCATTGCTATTTCACAAAATCCGGTATTGCACATCAGATGAAAGCATGTGGATATCAGACATCACTTCATCAGAGATCATGTCGAGAAGAAGGACATAAGGATGGAGAAAATTCATACTGATAAGCAGAGAGCTGATATCTTGACTAAACCTTTGGCTGAATCAAGATTTCAGGAACTTTCAGTTGAGTTAGGGATGTTAGAACCAGGTGTATAGAGTAAAATCTGAAAAGTTGAAGGTTTTCAGAAGCATGAAGTTTTCTCGTAATTCTTCTACCGGAAGCTCAGATAAAATGGAAATAATTGAATCGAGTCTCGGGAAACTCATATTTACCAAGGTCAAGATTTTGATTATCTTGAACCAATTCAAGATTTCGATATTATAATTGACATTTTATCAAGGTCAGTACTTAGTAAGACTGATAGAGGGAAATTAATCTGAAGAAGTAATGACTCATGCGACTCATTTATTGCTCAAGTAAAACTCAGTAATCATTTGCAATAAATACAAAACACCTGAGGAATGTTTTTGGGCGGGATCATTTTAAAATTCCGAAGAAGGTCAACAGTCATTTAATGCTCTGCTACATTAATGACTAATGAGGATGTTTTGGCGGCTTACTTTTTGGAGATCGTTGTTCAGATAATTCGATTAATCGAAGATTAATCTCATCCGTTGCTTTTCACCTAACCAACGCGATTCCCCACGATTTCGAAGCTATATATACCCCAATAAGCCATTCAATCCAAAATTTTATCAAACCCTTCTTTCCCAAATCCTCTGAAATTAAAAATCCCCTTTGCCCAGAAATCTCCAAACCCTAAAGCTTCATTTCTTCAATCAATCTCTAAAATGGCCCCAACCTTGTTCGAGAGATTAGCCGAAACCAACAAGCCATGGTACGAGTTCGTTGTCTCCCTCGAAAAGCACAAACCAACTCAAAACCGTAAAAAGGAGGCTCAAGACATGATTCGATCAAGGCTAAACTCACCCATCTAGTCGCAAACCCGACCGCACGATGGTTTTTGAAAAGAGGTAATCGAATTCATCTATAACTTGAAGATAGATGAAGAGGATCAGATGCATTCTAAGATTATCAGATCACATTTAGAGCAAATATCCAAATACATCGATTTTGAGAGGGATTTGTATATAGTTCAAAAAATTTGAATGATGTTTTTGAGCTCGTGATAGAGGAGAGGATCCTGCGATGTATATGTCAGGTAGAGAGCAGGAGTACTTAGATAGGATTGCTGAGAATCCTGTGAAATTTGAGGCGACATTGCATAAAAGGCACTTGAAGCCACAATATCGTGTTTTGATGGATATTGTGAGCAAGAGCATCATGAGTCTTGCGGGAAGTTTTGAGCGGATCAAGACTCGGCTCGATTGATGGTGGCGATAGAGGCATCACCCACCACCGACTTCAACCGGGCTGAAATTTTTGATTCGACGGTGAGTGAAAGCGACTAAAGTTTTGAAGAAGGTTGACGGGGCGATCTCAATAAAAGGCAAGATCCACCATGCCACCAAGATTACTTATATTTTGGAAATGTGCAGAGAGGAGGAGGATATCTTCGCCAATTCGACCTCATTCCCTAAGTCCAAAATTCTCTTCAAGCCCATTCTTTGCAAAAAGAAGAAGCCATCGTGGGAAGAGAGAAAAGAAAGCGTAATCACCCACGCAAATGGGCCGAGAGAAAGAGACCCAACAAACCAGGGAAGGTTTTGTTGGAGGCAAAATGGAGCAGGTGCAAAAATAATGAAGGTAAGAACCTTTCCCCAAAGCGCAGAAGATTGGTGGTTCTCACAGATGAAGATGGCAAGGATTCTCGGGAGATTCAACCCGAGAGCCAAACCGCCGACCGCCATTGCAAGTTTTGGCTCAGTTATCTCCAAAGGCACAAGACCAAACCGGTGAGAGCGGGTCTTCTCTCGAGGTGCTTGAGACATCTCTAAGTTCGCATAAAATTTCTCGTGAAATTTTCAAAGGAACTCAGCCTCGTAGATTCTTATTGAAAAAGTGCTTGGACAGGCCAGAAGAGCCAACTCGTAGTCAATCGAGGATACGCCACCAGCCTCGTAACCCACTCGATGCAAATCGAGGACTGACCGCACAACCTTCAGAGGTTGTTGAGACTCGTGAGCGTATTATTCTTGATGAGCTCCCGAAGTGATCTACTACTTGATCCTTCACCGATGCTTCAACCGAACCAGAGAGCTCGAGATGGAAGAAGGGCGAGGCCAAGAAGGCGAGTGGAGGAGCAAGGGAACGGTTCATTCTAATCGCTACCCCGAAGCTCAAATTTCATTCCCCGATCTGCAAGACGCTTTTTCTTCAGATTAAGACAATTGTGTCCATCCTCAATCGACTCTTCCCGAGATGCTTGATATTGCCGCATTCGTGGGGAAGACCGTGGAATGAGAAGACAACCTTTCGACCGACTTCTCGTGGTTCGTATGACAAAGCTCAGATGAAAAACTCCGATCTTGATGAGCTGGTTCGTATAAGATAAATGAAAAGAGAGTTATCAAGTTGGTGCCCCGAGCAGCGGAGACAAATCTCAAGATGGAGATGGGGACCAACAGGGAGATGTTGAGGATCGGGCTCAAATGGAGAAGGAAACTTCATGCCGATCAAATCGGTCAACCTCGATCGAAGTTAAGACTCTTTCAGTACCTTTTGCACTATTAACAATTATGCCAAAGTTATCGAAAGTTCTATCTTTAATTCTCAATTGTCTAATAAAATGATCGAGGCTCGCTTGGAGACCGGAGCTCGGATGATCAAACAAAGACGAAGGTGCAGAAGGTTCCTGAGATTGACCTCACTCCCTTGATGGAGAAACTTGAGAAGGTTGAGCCAATGATGATCAAAATTGCTCAAATGGAAGAAACATTGGCCAATCAAGCTCAGAAGATGAAAGTCTTAGTCACTCTTCAGATCTGGTGCTAATCCAAAACACTCTGACCTCACAGATGACCTCCATGGAAGATAAAATTAATGAAAAACCTGAGGAGTCAAAGCCGAGCTCGCTCTTTAAAATGAAAATGAAGACCAGAGTCAACTCGCATTTCTAGAGGTGAAATTGGCAGAAATGAATGATGTAATGATAAAATCTGTTGTTGAGGAAATGAGCTCAGTGCTCATGACCAATATGACAGAGATGCTTAAAGAAGCTCTCTCTGGCCAGTTTGCCCATTTATCTGAAGAATTTTCGGGGCAAGAACCATCTAAGAGGCCGGAAGATGAACAAGATCGAGAAGCAGAGAGATTCATTTGGTGAGCAAAGAGCAATATCACATGGACACAAAGATTCTCCGATTTCTTCCAAATTACGGTGCCAAGAAGGGAAAAGGAAGGTGAAGACCTCGGAAGTTCATGGCACGTACTTTGGAGAAGAAAGGCTCGAAAAGATGTTGAAATGTATAACCTAGCCAAAGCCTTAAGAGAAGTCGGTTACCGAGAAGTTGAAGTTCGCCAGGTGGAGAAGTTCCTATCTACACTCGAAGTTTCGAAAGCAAGCCATGCTTGATGTTGCAAGAGAGAAACCGAAAAGGCTGAGCAAAGGTTGGAACAAGCCAGTCCGACCGAATTGCCTATGAAGAGGAAAGCCTTGGGCGGTGTTCAACCTGAAAGCAAGCGTGCAAAGGCTTCTAAGCCAATCCAGAGAAAGTTGATTCTGGATGATGAAGAAACAGAAGAATCTGAGTCTCAACCTCAGAAGAAAGTCTTCAACACGAGAGATGCTCTGAAGACACTCCAAATAGAACAAGCTAAGAAAGTCACCGCTTTGGTCTCGTGAGCGCCTGGATCGGGAAGGAAGATAGACGAAGAGCAGAAGCGAATGAGTGAATTTAGGAAGTTTGCGAGCAAGGGGAAAGGGACATCAAAAGCACTGAAGTGGCCCCACGTTGATAAATGGATGCCTATCAAACTCAACGATATGTGGGAAGAGGTCAAGAGAACCTTCTGGTTCAATTATGATGTTCTCAGGGAATGGAGAGGGGAAAGCTCAGATCAGAATGAAGTATTCATTGAATATCTCCTAACCTTCTATCCAAAGTATCTACAGAGTTGGAGTAACCTTGCGGATGAAGGAGAGGTACAGATAGTAGCCCCTGGTCCATATTCCTATCCTCCTCCAAGACTTGGTAATGGCTTGGTGAATGAGAAGGTCATTACTCAAGAAATTGCTCAGTATGCTGGTCAGTTGGGTTTAACAGGAAACAGTCCGGATATCATCAAGAGAGAAATAAGCTGAAGAAGAGATTTTTTGGAATGTTCGACCTGGAGGTGCCCGCTGATGAAGTTGAGAATGAAGCAAACTGAAGAGCAGAAGACTGAAGAGCCAAAATCTGAAGACTGAAGACTCAGAAGATTCTGTAATCTTTAAATTTTTATCTTTTTGATTTTGTTGATAAACTCATTGTAATCTGTAACTCAAACCTATCATCAATGAAGATTTATCATTTATGCTCACAAGATAATATCTCATTATCTTATTTACATGTCTTTTATTTTGATATGCTGAATGAATGTCTCTGAACTGATTGTATGTTGATAAAGGGAAATTGTCTGAATATGGGGGAAATTGTTTAAGTATTTGGTAATGAACTATTTAAAGAGATTCATTACTGAAGAAATTGTTGAGAGATTTAAATTGTTGGGAGACTCTCTGAAATTGTTGAGAGTTTCTCTGATTTAAGGAAATTGTTGGGAGACATAACCATCTTGTAATAGGATAAACTGAAACCTGAGTATAGGTTATATGTTTGTAACAAGATAGGTTTTGGCATCATCAAAAAGGGGGAAATTGTTGGGAGATGAATTTAATAAAAGATATATGATTTTGATTAGATCCCAAAACCCCTGAGTATGACATGTTCAGAATGATCTTGATAGTTGAGTCAGGATTCAGTTTTGGAGTATTCAGGATATTATCTGCAAAATGTATAGTCGTGATATAGATCGGATAGGTTCTCAAGACTCAAGAACTCAAGATGCTTCAAGAAACCGGGTTTCAAAGATGAAACTAAAGTATCTCAAAGACTTCGATGAAATCGAGATATCAAGACTTCGAGAGATATTGAAGAATCAAGACTCAAAGACGAAGATTCAAGTATCGGTCCAAGATGTCTCTAAGACTCAAGACTCGAAGACCCCGAGAAGAAGACTCGAAGACGCAAGATCAAGATCAAGATCAAGAATATCGTAGCCGCGAATTATCAAGATTCAATGATGTCTTCAATGCTCGATATAAACTGAATGTTCCGAGGCAATCAATATATCTATCCAAGGATGCAATATCGGTAAGATCGCGATTCCTTAGATAATAGATATTTGCCAAGACATTGTAATGCGACAAAAGGAACTAAGTCGGAAGTGTTGTTAAGGTTATAACAAACTCGTAGTTTGTAACCAAAAGAGCCGTTGAAGGTGTCTACCTTTAACTGGAGACAAAAGTCAAAAAGAGGAAGACAACATTGTATCATCATCGACATCGACAAAGGATGAATGTCATTTGAAAAAGATGTCGATGTACAAAAGTTCCGCATCGCAAAAAAGTGAAGACCGGCTACATGAAAGGCTATTGCCTAAAAACGTCTTAGGGAGTTTCAAACCCTAAATATAGCCGCTCACACACACCATAAGAGGAAACTCACGGTTATCTCTCCAACGGATAGTTTTCAAGAGTGACCTTGGTGTATGCCTATAAATCTTGGTGACCTTCTACATTGTAAGGTTACGGAAATTTATACGCAAACTCAAGAGCTCAAACTTATTCTTGCAAAAAAGCAAAAAGCACTCAAAAACTTTAGAATTTCCCAAGTGCTTCTATATTGAAGAGAACTCACTATACTAAGCCTAGCTTGATAAGAATTATCCAAAAGCTTAGTCGAGATATCCTAACCCTTTGCATTGTGCTTCATTGTAAAGGATATCTCATCCTAGTTGAAACCAACCGAGAAACCCCAAACCCTCGAGAAGGTAGTTGAGTGTGTTTGTTGGTGAGAAGAGTTGTAAAGAGTTAGTAAACTACGCGGAGTAGTCGAAAACTCTAGAGGAGAAGTTAGTAAGCTACAGAGGTAGTCCGAAAGCTTGTTTCGCTTGAGTAAGTAAACTACGGAGGTAGTCGAAAGCTCAAGGTCGGGTTGAGTAAGTAAACCACGTGGAGTAGTCGAAAAACTCGTACGAAGTTGAGTAAGTAAACCACGCGAGGTAGTCGAAAGCTCGTAAGATTAGTGAATTTCTCCGAGGATCGGAGAGTGGATGTAGGAGTTTGAGTCTCTGAACCACTATAATTGCCGTGTTGTTTATCGCTTTCTTTATCTCAGGCTTAACCGCTGCATTGACTTGATTTTTGAAAGCATACTTTTCATCGATATTCATTGGAATCAATCCAATCGGGTTGCATGTAAATCAAAACCACAAACTAATCACTATTTCATAAAGGGAAGGTTTTTCTGCAAAGCTTAAAACGTGTATAAACTAAGGGCCAACCATTCAGCACGACTGAGTAGCTAGAGCAGATAGTTACCAAACTGAACTCTCTTCTGAGGATTCAGTAAGTTGGTTATCTGATCCAAACAACTCAGGATCTCTGAAACTCAGGACTCAGTTGGGATTATCTGAGGTATTTGAAAGTAATTCAGGATCACTGTCTCAGTAGACTTTGACTCAGAGCGATCTGTGCTTCTCAGAACCTAATCTTCAGGATTATCTGACCCAAGCTGACCCCAGTAAGAAAAAAGTTTTTAAAACACTGAACACGTGTATTCCCCCCCCCATACACGTGTAAGACTCGTTTGCACCAGGACCAACAGTTCTTTTGGTTAGTCTAATCAGCCAGATCACTGTCATCTCAAGAGGTACGTTCACGTAAACTGGTAGAATTCCGCATGCGTAGGATTTACGTGAATTAATTATATGCATGATATGTTGTTGGATTATTATTTGAATTAATATAGGATTAATTCATGCTAGTAATAATTACAAGAATTAAATTTGTATTAAATATTCACCCCGAATAGATCTGTGCAACTTATTCCCCAACAAACATTTGCATACTAATTACATGAGCCAAAAAAAAATTCAGACCTTCTTTCACATGTGTAAAAAAAGTAAGTATCTTCCTTTGCATCATGTGTCTTCTTTTAGTGGGTAAATATCACCTTCCACCGTCTTCTTCATATCGTCTCATCTACTGTTCTTCTTTATGTAAACGTGCAAAATAATTTGCACCATTGCAAAATAAATTTGTACAACTGCAAAAATAAATTTGTACAATCGCAGATTTTTTTTGCACATGTGTTAAAATTTTCTATACATGTTTCTAATCAAGTATCCAATATATCCAATTCTTTGTGACTCTCTTCCTCCACCTCCCAAACTCTGTTTTCCCAAAAAATAGGATGTAAAAATCTGCAACAAACAACACAAACATGTTACAAAAGCTGAATTCACTAGCAAAAATACACAGAAATCACAAAAACTCAAAATGAATTATTCTTGTTGTGTGCTTTTTTACCCAATACGCAAACAATAAAACTGAGCAAAATACACCCGTACAAAACTCAAAACAATAAAACTCAAAATTTGCACAATAACAAAACCCAAATTTTTTATTTTTAATAGAGTTTCATCAAATAATTAAACTGAGCAAACTGAACAAACAAACCCAGATTTTTTAATAGAGTTTCATCAGATAATTAAATTGAGCAAACAATAAAACTCAAAATTTGCACATGACCAAAACATACAAAAAAAAATCTACAGATGTGCAAAAATATTTGAATAAAAGCGCAAAAACAAATTGCCTAATTGCAAAAGTATTTGCACAAACTGTAGAAGATTTTTACACACACTGGAAAAACAAAAAAATCTCCAAACCACCACCACTCTACACCTCTCTGCCGCCGCCACCACCACAAACCATCACCATTCATATTAATCTTACCTTTCCTTCAATAAAATCGAGCTTACGTAATCATTAGTACAAAACGACACCCACCACAGCGGCGGATCTACACAAATCCTGCCAGATCCGCCGGAAAATATGAATTTGAAACCGGAACTGAGGACACCATACCAAAAAAAAAACCCCCAGAAAATAACCCAAAAATAGATCTGTCAATCCCAATTTCAAAACCCAGAAAAAATAATAATATTTATGTAGATCCGCCGCCTTCACAGACACCACAGACTTTTCGACAGCGCAAATAAGGCGATGTCTCCTTCATTGATGTCGTCATTTGCCTTCCACACCACTTTTCGCCTCCGTTTATGGCGGCGACGGTGTTGTGTTGATGATGGTGGTGGAGGCTGGGCGGCGGGGGGTTGTGGTGGTGTTGGAGGCTAGGCAACGGGGTTTGTGGTGGCGGTGAAGGCTGGACGAAAGTAGGTTTAGAGAGAGGGAGAGGTGGATGTAGAGAGAGAGAGGGGGTTTAGAGAATGGAAATAATGGGGGAGAGATAGAGAACAGGTGAAATAATGAGAGAGGGGTTTTTTTATTTTATTATTAAATATACAAATATTGAAAGAATTAAAGAGTAAGGGTATAATGAGTTTTTTATCATCCATTTTGTATTAAATTGAAATAAGGAAATAGACTTGTATCTAACTGATATTTGATTGGGATTCTTGTACTTCCCTGAAATTTCCCCGAATTTTGCATTTCACAAAAGCCATAAAAAGGAAAAATGAAACTACACGTAATTCTACAATCAAGCTGACTCTTCAATAGCCACACATGGTTGGCTGCGCGCCTGCGCCAACAGCTTGGGAGATTACACTTTACAGTAATATATGGGTGGTATAATAAAATTAATTTGGTTCAATAAAAATATCGTGCAAGTAAAAATAATTAATAACAATAAACTTGTTTTTTAGTATTATTTAAAAATGCAAGATTCGAACCTATAACCTCACAAAAATAAAGACAAGCATCAACCCGCTCAGATTACAAAATTAAAGTTGACAAAAACTTGTATAAACCTGGTTCATGCTATAAACTCGATTATTTAAGTATCACTGTTGCATACAAAAAAATTCATTGTTATGTTAAAAAATATCACTGTTATGAACAAAAACAATCACTATTTAGAAAATGTTTTATATTTTTAAACAGTGAAATTTTTTGTGCATAACAGTGATAAAGTTCACGTGTAAACCTGGTTCACATGAGTGTTACTCATTAAAATTTAAAATTTTTAAAAATTATATATATATAATATAAATATATATGTTTTGGGCCTGAGTCGATCGACTCATTCACCTAAAAAAAATGGCGCGGCCCTGCATGTAATATTATTTTCAGGATAATATATTCAACCACACGTACTAATTTCAGTTAAAAAAAAAATTCAATATTTGCATGGCTAAAATCGTCAATTTTATAATTTAGTCTACAGAATATACATGAAAGTTGTTGATATTCCTTATTAATATCACGTGGTTAGGCAAAAGTGGGGAAGATGGTGTGGACTAAAGATATAACGCCCATTAATCACATGGGTCGGAACAGGGTCAACACGCGCTTAACTACTCCATTAATTAGGGAGTGTTTGGCAAAAACTATTTCATTTATTGTTATGTTGTTATTATTATCATCATTCTTAAAGAAAGTCAAATTTGTGTGTTTGTGATTGGGACTTCTGCTCTTGCTTCTTTGAATTGAAGCAGCAGTTGTAGGCAGGTGATATTGCAACTGAATATATTTTCGGTAATTTTGACTATTTTTCCTAACAATTAATGAGAGCCATATAAATGAAGAGGCATGAATAAATAGAAATTAATGTTGCAAACATATTACTTAGATGAATAAATAAATAAAAATTGGTAAGATCTCATCATATGAACAATGTAAATGAATTTAGAATTCGTGCACTCGTCTTGACCTTGTCCAATTTATAATTTTTGAATTTTTATAAATAGCAACTGAATTTTGATCATATCACAACTTTTCCTCCCTCAAATCTTATCTCCTAACGCCACCACCACACGTCGCACCAATCTCAACTCAGATCGCGCATCACAACTATTTCACTTGCCTCCATATCTTGGGTTCAATAATTAATAGGATCGATCCTGACATGAATTCTCCCATAGTATAAATGTGATCCAAGACTACCTCCCCCACTTGTTGGATCTTCTTTCAAAAATATAGAATGAAGAGGAAAAAACAAAAATAAATGAAGAGCAAATGTTCATTTCTGGACAAAGCATGTGTTATCCTCCTATATTCCTCACGCTTGGGATGAGGTAGACATTTATTATTGGATTGAAGATTTGGCTCGACGTGTATATACCATATTAATATATCTTTGGTCTAAAGCTTATTTTACTGAAAAATAAAGAATAGAAGATTTCATCATCATGGGAGAATTCCTCTTCAATTGTAGAAATGTTACACTTGTCTTGATCTTTTACTTGGCTTTTGGTATCAAGGTCTTTTTATTGACCTCTTTCTACTTTTTTTTTAACTTTGGGCAATAGTTCTACTTGGGAAGGAACGCGCGTTGGTGATTAGCCATTTTTTCCTTTGGTGGTTTTTAGCATTTCCAATTTGATTTTTTTTTTCGGTCCTTGAGTCTGGATGCGGTACCTTTTTTTGGTTATAACACAACACACATTTGCTATATAAGGTGTGACGTGAATTAGTTTGAAGAAGTTTCTTCTGCCGGCGGGCACATGACAAAATTATTTCATCTCGTTATAGATTGGAACTGCAATCATCATAAGATGATGACTACCCGAAACTGCAACTCAGAACCGAACCGAAACCTAGGATCACCACCTCACTACAAGGGGGAATAAATTTTCACTCTCTGTATCTCGAACTCAAGATCTCGGGATCTTAAGTAGTGGAGCTCTAACCAATTGAATTATTCACACTTGACAAGCGTCAGTTGTAATATTGTTCCTATTGGAGTCACCTTTTTTAAGCTAAAGAAATTTCATTATTTAATTGCAAAAAGAAAGCCTATGGAATAGGCCATTCATAGTCTGCTCAACCAAAATATGAGAGCTCTGAAAAGATTTAGCAATCCTAATAAGACGATGAGCCAAATAGTTAGCATTTTTACGAATATATTGAACCCTAAAATCAGAAGTGGAATGATTTAAAAGCTTACAAGCTTGTACGTAGTCACTAAAAAGTAGAATAATCTACATCAGAAACATCAAAGAATTAGTAATTAATCACGTTAGCATATCCATATCTATCACCACTCTCTCCTCCCGTAAGAGCTTCATGAAGCACCATTGTGACTAACAAAAAATGCAACCTCGTGAGTTGTGCAATGTTTCACATTCCAAATAATATTGTTCTGAGCTTTTCAAATGCGCCAAAGTCTCATGCAACAAATGAATAATTCCTTTCTTTGACTAACTTGTACCTGCTTAAAAAAAATTACTACCTTTTTTTCCTACAAGAGCGTTCAAACACGAGCTTCCGTCAACTTTTGGCAATCTTAACTTTTCACACAATTCTTGCAAGTTTTAAGCAAATTTCAAGCAATACGAGATACAAAAACTAGCAAACATGAAGCCTAATCGGACGGATCCAGGATTCAAATTTTAGGGGGCGAGATGACGGATCCAAGAATTGATAACGGGGTGGGCTATGAAACATAAAACAAAATAAAATTTAGTAGTGAAGTTGCGCCAGACTGAACTTCAATTAACAAATTTTCATTCAATATAGATCATTAGTTTGATATTGCACTTTTCGTAGATGCACGTTGTGAGATACTTTTACAGTTTCACTATCTTGGCATTCATGTTTTTTTAAATAAAGATGATATAAGTTTATATTTTTTTCTTTTTTTAGCAAAGGCTAGTACTCTATACAATGTTATGAAAAAATGCACTAACTTCTTAAACTTAATACTCTCTTCTATTCAAATTAAATGATGTTTTGACTTTTCATTTTAATATATTTGCAATGTAAATGACGTTTTGCACTTTTCAATGTTAATTAATTGCGTTATTTCTTTTTCATAATTTGTCCTTAAAGCAATTTTAAGAAAATTAAATAGTAATAATCTTTAATTTTTTATTTCAAGAGAAATTTGAAGTTAAATGATTTTAATTTGTCATATTTAATCTTAAAAGTGGGACTAATAAGCTATCTACTCATCATCAATATTTTATATGAAAATAAATACATATATACCTTGAAAATTGAGATGATTGATTCCGATAAAATAAAATAAATATTTCATATATTCCCTCCAATTGTCCGCTGTTATTTCACTAAAGAAGAATGGGCTTTAAGGTGGGTTTTAAGTTGTTTTTTAACTGGGGTGGGCTAAATCAATAAGTGAAGGTGAAATGGGGCTTTATTTAAAGAATATGTACATAATATAAAGTGTTAGATGGAGGCAGGCCAGTGCAGCTCACCTATCAATCCACCCCTGGGCGAGAGTATACTAAATGGGAAAAAAAAGAAATATATCCACTTTTATTGAAAATTAAAGATATCTATCAATTCCATATAAAAAAAAGATATCTACCCATTTTTAACAAAAGTACATATATGTCCTTATTAGAAAAAAAATATATACCCACATGACCCACATCCTTATTTCTTTAAGACTTAATTAAATGATACACTATTTCTCTTTCGTTTAATTTTATTAGATATATTTATTTTTATTTATTTTTGTTATATCTTAATTTTTTAAATTAAATAAAAAAATATTAAATAATTTATTATAATAAAATTTAATTGCGTTAATAGATGAAATAAATAAATAATTATTTATATTAAAATAGTAATAAATAAATTTAACTTTGTGGATTAATTTTTTTTATTCTTTACAATTATAAATATTATTAATTCACTTCTAAAAATTAAATAAATTTTTTATAATAATAATTTTTACTAAATCTAATAATTTTATTTTATTGACCCCATATTCTTAATTTTAAAATTTAAATTTTATAACATGTATTTAAATATAATATTTGATTAACACATACTTATAAATTTATATATATATATATATGTATATGTGTGTGTATATATATGTATATAAATGGATAGAGAAGTGGTGTGTGGGGGTATTTTTGGATGAAAAATATAAAATGGGTATATATTTTTTTTTTTATTATAGGGATGGGTATAAACGTTTTTTTTTTTATAAGATTGGGTATATTTTACCTTTCTTCACATACTAAATACCAATTTTAAGTCTAACAATAGGTTATCAACTCTTAAATGTTGACATAATTATACATATGGACACACATAAATCAAAACAGGAAGGATAAACACACATATCAATATTAATTTACATATGCACACATGCATATATACATAGAGCTCAAAAATCTAGGGAGGACAGTAGCCCCCACTTGCCCCCCCTAGATCTGCCCCTGCTGCTAATTATATCACTGTTTAGTACATAAAGTATCACTATATAAAGCCCCAAATTAAAACGGCAAAACGATGTTGTTTCGATCAATTTGAGACAAAAATTGGACATTGTCAAAGTTATTGAGACTAAATCGACGATAAAAAAACTTATAAGACTAAATCTATTTGAGGTCAAAGTTATGAGATAATTTGTGATTCAAACTCCACTAATTGTTCTAAATTTAGAAGATGGATCCTCTCAATTTCTTTGTTGTAAATTTCGAAGGAAAATAAACCCATAATAAAATAATGAGTGAGTTTTTTGTGCACCGTGCACTCCATTGTGTATTTTAAAAACTTGCAACTTGTTGCACTGAAACTTCCGACTTGTTACACTGAAACATGCAATTATATTTTACGAACACAAGTTGCACGTTTCAGTGCAATAAGTTGTAAGTTTTAGTACAATAAATTGTAAGTTTCTAAAATACGCTAAGAAGTACACAGTGCACCTGGTGCATACAAGACTTAAATCTAAAATAATTAGTAAAAATAAATCCACATAACTTATGTTTTTCCAAAATTTACAATAAATTTATGCAAACAAATTGAAAGGATTCATATCCCTAAATTCCACATTTTAAATAGTTCCCCAAAATAAATAGAAGAAAACAAATGGCATGTCCCTTCACCAATTCTCTTGAACATGTCCGCAAATTAAATATAGGGATTATGAATCCCGGCTGATGATACACACCAAATGACCGGAGCGTCCCTGAAATCCCTTTCCCCACCGGAATGGGACTCCCTAATAGACGACTACAACCTCGGCGGCGCCGCCCGACTCGACCGCTGGACCGGTGGCGCTTCCGTGCCCGACCTCTGCCTCTCCTCCCTGCTCCGTAAAGACATCCTCCTCCATCTCAAACTCCACATCCTCACTTTCCTCGAGCACTACTCCCTCGACGATTCGGCGCAGCCGCCGTCTTTTATCCTCCGCCTCCTCGACGCCCTCCGCTCCGTCGTCCAGTCCCCCAACGATCCGTTCGCTCTCAAGGACCAATTCCTCATCTCCACCACCTCCATTTTCATCGCATCGGAACCGGATAACGTCGAGTTGACCAGTGGCTCTCCGATTACTGGCCTCGTTGAGCTGCTGTTGACTATTATCAATCGCCCCAATCACGGTGTCGATCGCCACACGCGCGGCGTCGCGTGCGAGTGTTTGCGGCAGTTGGAGCTGGCGTTCCCCTGTTTGCTCTCTGAAATCACGCCTCATTTGTGGTCTCTGTGTCAAAGCGAGAGGACACACGTTGCTCAATGGTACGTTCTGCTATTGTCCAGTACAATACTCAATATTGTTAGGCTGAAACCTAGTGAGACATGTATAGCGACTATTAGTAACCCTACGATGCCTTTGATTCCGTTCAATGTGCCACAGTTTTTGATTGATGGGGTTGGGGCGGATTTTGTGTGGAAGGATAAGGAGACTAGTTACAAAGAGTTAAGGAGAGTGGTTGCGTTTTTGCTCGAGTGCCCGCAGTATTTAACTCCATTTGGAATGGTGGAGCTTATAGTTGCTATTATTCCTTTAGCTGAAGAGCTAGAGCTTCAGACTTCTATGCTGAGGGTGCAGTTCTCATGGATGCTATACACGTTCGAGCCATTGCTTTGCCACGTTTTCTTGGGGATGCACGTGAAGTTTTTGGACTCTTTCGATGGACAAGAGTTTGAAGTAGCTTCTCGCATGTTGTTATTGTCGAAAGGAACCCACCATCATTTGTTTTTTCGGTTGTTGGGACTTCACTGGATGTTGGGCTTCTTTGCTTTGATAGTTAGAGAGGATGAGGCTAGAAAGAAAAGAATAGTTGACATGAGGTTGAGATTCTATCCTACAATTTTTGATTCGCTGGCTATGAAAGCCTTGAAGCTTGACCTGCTTGCATACTGCTCAAGCATGCTCTCTAGTCCTGGAGATACGAATGTTTTGAAGGATGTGGAAGTGGATAAGGAGGCGTATGAAGTGAAGCTATTTAAAGATGGCCTTGTTTCTGTATCAGCTTTCAAATGGTTGCCTCCATGGAGCACAGAAACTGCAGTGGCATTCCGCACCTTTCATCAGTTTCTGATTGGTGGATCACCACATTCTGATGCCTTAGTTTCTTCAACTTCTACTTTTATTCAGTCGAATATCTTTTACACCTTACAGGTATCTAGCCACTACCATCTTTGTTTCTCTGTCTTTACCAACTTATTTAACTTTCTAGGCTGGGGTAGGAAATTGTCTAGTTGTAAAGTTTTATATGTTTAAGATTTTTGCAATGGTAAAACTGAGGTCATGATTTTATTAGTATGCCTGGCTATGAATCTATTTCCAGGAGAGTTTAAGTGCCTTTCTTTTCACAAATATTGTTGTTCTTTGCTTAATCATTCTTTGTTAATATGAGTCGGGCATTGATAATCCTGTCCTCTAGGCCTGAAACCTGGACCAGACTGTTTCTAATCAATGAAATATTGAGAACTGGTGTATACTGTAGTCACTCTAGTAAACATAAATTTTTTATGGCAATATATATATTGAAGACTATATCTTTCGGTTGGTCAGAAGATCAATCTGAGGTCTTTTGCTGTTTTTTTGCGACGTTAGACTCCCTTCTGTTGGATTCGTAGGATGCTTAATATATGTATTAGCAAAGAGATTTAGGAAGACCGAGAACACAATAAGGATACTGCAGATATGTGTTTGACATTCAGATCATCCATAACCTGTTTTCACTTCAATTTTTGACCATTTTGTAGTTTGGAGGTATTATCTTGTACTACATAGCTACCAAATTACCCCTAGCCCTTTTGAAACTGATCCAGTTGGCCTTATTTTCACTTAGTTTTAAACATAATCATTAGCCATGGCTTGTTTGAGGTGGTTAAATGCTGTGTATGGACAATCAATCTCGATTAACTATGGTTACAGTTATGAAACTAAGGTTCGTCATAGGGGGTATGGGGGTGTGATGAATAGGCATGGAATCATAGTAGTGTTTGTTGTATACCTCTCACAAATGGGAGGTATGAAACCTATATATCACTGCTATGAAGTAGTGAAACCAATTTACATTCCTTACTAATTTAAAAGCACCCATGAATGGTTCGTCAATAACATTTAGCGCTTTGTTTTCATTATGATGCAATGCAATGCTTTTCTACTCTTCTAATGGGTTTTAGAATATTTTTGGAATCTTGGACCTTTTACTTATTCTTTTGCTTACTAAACGCTGAAATGAGAACAAGAATATGTCCAAGAAATCCAAACTTATACTTCTGAATTCACTTGGTTAGAAGAATTTACCACTCTCAGTCCATGTAGTTTAACCTGTTCAAAAGCTTTGGCAAATCCAATCTTGACAACCTTCACACATTTGATCTATAATTTAATTTTTTTAAATTAGTGCTTGTTGTATTTGCCATACTGCCATTTACATTTTAAACTGCAGAAGATGCTGGTGGACTCAACTTCGGAGTTTAAGGGATTGGTTCCAGTAGTTGTTGCTAGCATCGATCGCTTGTTGGGCTGCCAAAAGCACCGCTGGTTGGGAGAGCATATTCTTGAAACACTAGATAAGCATTTGCTTCTGAAACTCAAAAAAAACTATAGCTTGGGATCTTACTTCCCGATATTTGAGAAAATTTCCGAAAACGATAAAGTTTCACCTAGTGGTCTGTTAAACCTTCTCTTGATATTCACAGTTTTTCTTGTAGAGAAACATGGTCCTGATACAGGGTTGAGATCTTGGCATCATGGAAGTAAAACTCTTGGCATTTGTCGAACTATGCTGGCCCACCATCAAAGCTCTAGCTTATTTACTGGATTATCTCACCTTCTGGCATCTATTTGTCTATTTTTTCCTGATCTGGAGATTCGTGACAGTGCAAGGTACATTACATTCCCCCCTCCCCATTACTCCACCGCCACGTTTTGCATATTCCAATTTATGTACCTCTTTATGTTAAAAACATCTAAATATATGATTTTTTTTTTTTGATCGGACAAAGTTAGTTGTTAGATGTTAGTAGTTAGTACACCAAGCACCCAAACACTCCACAAATTCACCAAGCCACCTTATAACTCCCATACTCCAATTCGTTCCCAAAGGAGAATCGAACCTGGGTCTCCCACTCAATTGAGGAGCCCAGTGGCCAGGTGGGCTAAGCCACCTGGTTACATCTAAATATATGATTAACATGGCTAAATCTTTACTCCTTGTAAATATCTTGAACCAGTTAGCAAGCCACTTTATTTTATCGAGGTAAAAAGTTTTTTGGTCTCATATTTTGTCTATTGTCCAATTTTGGTCCAAAAAAATTTAACTTTTTGATTGAGTCCCAATATTAATTAAAAAAAAAATAAAAAATTAGCCCAAAACTGCCTTAAAATTTAAAACGGTGTCATTATCCAATTTTGGCCTATAACTTGTCTACTGTCCAATTTTGGCCCCAAATTAAATCCTCACGTGACATTCATGTAACACAAAACAACACATTTTTTAATATTCGGCAATTTTGGGGCCAAAATTGGACAATTTTTTTTTTTTTTTTTTTTTATGTTGGGACTAAATCGAAAATGTTAAATTTTTGGGGACCAAACGCTTTAACTCTTATTGTCTTTGGCATTCGTATTACGAAGTATTTTCTCATTAAAGCTGATTTATTGCAGATTTTACTTGCGAATGCTTATTTGTATACCAGGGAAGAAGCTCAAAAGCATACTTGGAATGGCGGAACAGTTGCCTGGCATATCTCTATCTACTCCTTCTGGCTCATTCTTTGATTTTCAAAACCCTCAATCTTTCCCTAGCCTTAGGAGATCTAGCAGTATCTCTTCTTATGTCCACATCGAACGCATCAAGCCTTTATTGGTAAAGCAGTCATGGTCCTTATCTCTACCAAATTTTGGGACCAACTCTGACAAACCCGGTTTCTTTGAAGGCATCAGGGATAGTGAACCTGCAAATGAAGAACGGGACTCAGACATAACTACCAGTGGCGATATTATAGAAAGTGAAATTCCATATCAACCAAACGTGCCCTTACGGGTGATGGATGCAAAAGTTTCTGAGATTGTTAGTGAACTGAGAAGACATTTTTCTTCAATTCCAGATTATAGACATATGCCCGGTCTCAAGATCAAGATTCCCTGTAGTTTGAGATTTGACCCAGAGCTATTGATCGGTAAAAGTGAAGTAAATACAGGAGCTGATACCTTTGATGAAGTGGACCAACTTCCTGCCCTCTATGCCACAGTTCTCAAATTCACTTCTTCTGCACCGTATGGGCTAATTCCGTCATTTCACATTCCTTTTCTCCTTAGCTCACAGCCTAAAGATGACAAACCTTTGGGCCAAACTGATTCATTAGCTATCGTTCCTGTGGAGAATGGTCATGTTGAAGAAGAAAGTTTCAAATCTCCTGTAAGTATAGAATTGGAGCCACGAGAACCGATGCCTGGTCTGGTTGACGTTTTCATCGAAGCTAATGCAGACAACGGTCAGATCATCCGTGGGCAGCTTCACAGTATATCTGTGGGGATTGAGGACATGTTTCTCAGAGCTATTCTTCCAAGTGATGTGGATGAAGTTGAAGTACCAAGTTATTATGTGAACCTATTCAATGCATTGTGGGAGGCCTGTGAGACAGCATCGAGCACTGGGAGAGAAAGCTTTTTGTTGAAAGGACGAAAAGGGGTTGCTGCAATAAGTGGGACCCGGTCGGTGAAACTTCTAGAAGTTCCAGCGACTAGTCTGATTGAAGCTGTTGAAAGACATTTAGCACCTTTTGTTGTTTGTGTTATTGGCGACACGCTTGTTGATATGGTGAAACCTGGAGGTATAATCAAGAATGTATTATGGAAGGATTCCGGTTCAGATTCTTCACTCGATATCACTTGCTCACCGACCGGTTCTAAAGCGCCTCTTTATCTCAAGTACTTTGGCGATGAAGACGATGGTGTTGTTCCAATTACAAGTAGCATGAAAAACATGGGTTATTTTCATGTTTTGATATTTCTTCCGCCAAGATTCCATCTGCTTTTCCAAATGGAGATTCGTGATTTTTCAACTCTTGTGAGGATTAGAACTGATCACTGGCCATGCTTAGCCTATGTTGATGACTATTTGGAAGCTTTATTTTAGGAGTGAGGCTGCTTTCATAATTCCACCAAGTGCCATCTTGTACTTTCAAATGTAACTTCATATTCTTTTATTCATGTTTACCTTAAGGCAATGGCAATGTTTGTTTAGGGATGATACTGGGGTGGGTTTAAACGCAGACTCGCATTGAACCCGTTCAGTTCGGGATGGGTTTGGACCTGTTCAAGTGGGTTTGGAATGAGGGTTGATTTTTGTAGTACTCGCCCGGATACACCTTTCACATATTAATATTAATATTGTTTTATATATGTATTTATAAAAATCTATTTTCAAATTAATCCCCTATATTACTAATAGGGAGTTTTTCTTGATGATGTGTCAATTCTACATTGATTTAACCTATGTGTCATTCTAGGAGAAGTTTGGTGTACATGTCATTAAAAATAAATCATACATGTCACTAAAAGTAAATCATATGTGTAATTCTATTTTTGTATATCCTAAATAATCCCCTATCCCCTATATATCTCTCTATATATTAATAGAGAGTTTTTTTTAATGATGTGTCAACTCCATATTAATCTAACATATGTGTCATTCAATGAGAAATTTGATTACACGTGTCATTTTTATGTGTTATTCTTATAAAATGTGTAATTTATATTTATTATTTTGTGTTTTATTTAACTATATAATATTATTCATTTATATTTTTTTTGGTAATTTTTGTAACTTTGTTTGACTTAATTTAAGATAAATAAAATATTCATTTTAAATGTATTTTATCTTAGTGTGAATTATATTCAATTATTAATTTCTTAATAAATAATTTTATTTTATAATTGCTATTATGTATATCTTAACATATTTTATGTGGAAAAAGTATTTTATATTATAATTCATTCACTTTTTTTTTATTATTACTTGTTAATTAATTTATTAATCTTTTCTCAATCGATTTATTTTGTTTTGATTTGTTGGTTTTAACTTCATACTAACATGGATAAATAATATTTGACTCAATAATCTTATTCCAAGGTTTAAGAAAACTTACTAATATACACCTTAAAAAATTATTAATTCATATTTAGTGAATTTATGTACATATTTATATTTTTAATTATTAAGTATATTATTTATTGAAAATGTTGCAATTTTTAATTAGAAAATCGCGTAACACGCGGGCACTAAACTAGTGTATGTATATTTGTGTGTATATAGATTACATATTTTATTTGTAAGGATTAATTAAATATTAAATGTTATTTTAAATAATTATTATATATTTAATTTAAATAATTTAATGTTAAAATGAAGATATTTTGTGTTTTAAAATAATATAAAAATAAATGGGGTGAGGCGAGTCTTGAATTTGAAGCATTATGGGTAGGGCGGATCTTCAGACTTACTAAACTCGTCTCACACCTTTCTCATTATTATTCCTATGTTTATTTTGAATTTTAAAAATCGGTTATAGGATCTGTATATCTAAAGTCGCTTTACATAGTTCAAGCGATTAGAGTACTACTACTTATACCGTGAGGTTATGAGTTCGAGTCACCATATACTTGATAAAAAAAAAGTCGCTTTACATCGGGATTTTGAAATTCTATTAACAAAAATTATAATTACAACACCTCTAAATGCATTATCACATTTATCAATATAATTAATTATTTCTCCTTACGCTATAATATATTTAAAATCACTTATATTTTTGTGCAAATTTGCACCCTTTTTGTTATTTATTAAATTAATTATATATGATGATTTCACTATTAAAATAAATCGATGAATCATTTGTTGCGACCCATTTGCCGATTGAGGCACTTGAGGAGAGACTGAATGTTGAGCCTCTAAGGTAGTGTTTTCAAACTAGATAGCAATAGTGAGAAACACTTTTTTTTTTAAAGTTGATAACACCAAACTTTTTTTTAAAAAAAATTACTTCTACTATTCTAATAGAGTTTGAAATCAAGCCCTAAGTCAAGATTTGTGCCTCCTAATATCGGTGCAAATCAAACCAACACCCATTATGACCCAATTAGAAATGGGTTGTCCATAAATTTTAAGTTTAACCAATTTTAACATGGTTTGCATATGAGGCTTACTCATTTAAATCATAAATCAAATCAATCAAATTATCACAATCACCCTCCATAACAATATAAAGTTTCAACATTATTTACTTTTACAAATTAATTTGATACACAATTAAATCATACCATAATTACAAAACACAGAAAAATCGCACACACTACCGTCTATTGAGTGAGTCTCATGTACATCTAGGTGTATTATGCATTCATAGCGCATTTATAATTATACAATTTGTTATATTAAAATATACAATTTGTTTACACTTAATCATGCAATTATATTTCCATATTAATATTTACACGGTTCAATGTAAACAAGTTATATCTTTTAATATAATAAGTTGTATGATTCTAAAATACACTATGAGTGTTCGGCGCACCTGGAACCTGGATGCATACAAAACTTAGCTGTGTCTATTAGGATTTCAAATTTTCTCAAAAATTTTAAAAAAGCACTTTAAACTCAAAACAAACATTACCACATAATTGGAAAATAGAAAAAATAATAAAATGCAAAAATGTGTAATTTAACATGTTAGAATGGAAACCCTCAATTACATACAGATTACAGAGCCTTTGTAAAAGTAAAAAAGCCCATATATTTCCCGGCCATTATGCATTTCCCACCGCTATTTACGCGTACAATTTACGGAACATCTCAAGTAGCCGTTGCCCGCTTCATTTTTCGCACAAACTCTAATCCAAATTACCCTTCATTCTATCACTTTCCCAAAAACCCAGTTCATCATTCACCCCAATTCGTCGTGCTTACCGCTGCAATTCGATCTAATTCGACGATTTTAAATACGTGTTATATTGTTTGTTCTGTTTAATTCACTTCAATTTCGAACTGTGCTCACTGATTGTTTCTTTTGCAGGCTTCTTGATCGTTTGATTTTTGCAGGCTTCTGGACTTTTTTTTTTTTTTAATTTCGTGTAGAAGAATCACGCATTTGTATATATATGTGTCAATATGTGTATAAATGTACGCATATAGATACAAGTATATACAAAAAAACGCACTCTTTACTTGTTTGCTTTGTATATGCTGTATAATTTTGCTGAAATGGATACAGGAGTTAATTCCTCTTCATCATCAAGCCCGACTGGAAGAAGAAATCCGCTTCGAGATCAGTTTTTTCTGCAAAGAAGAAATTCACGTGACAATGTATTAACTCCCCACTCTCTGCCCTAATAACCATATGAATAATTCGATGGAAGTCTATTTATCTCTTTGCAGAAGCCATGTTTTTGTTGATATGTATATGTTATATTGTTTCCCCAATTTGTTAGTATAAGACTTATGTTTAGGAAGGATATGGGAAAAAAATAAAAAGTTATGTTTCAGTCTGCTGCCAAATTTAATTTCTAGAAATATGAGAATTGGTTTGGTTGATCTTGAATTTGTGTGTCATGATTTGTAATATTGGTTTGATCTTAAATTGATCCTCCTTATTTGAACTTTTTAACTTGTGATCCATCATGCTACTTAAGTTTGTTGATAGACTGATTGTTCCTGGTTTGGTGCAGTTGGATCGCTTCATACCAAATCGATCCGCAATGGATTTCGACTATGCTCGTTCCATACTCACCCAACGCATGGCAGGTAAGCAAAACCCTGATGTGTGCTCTTCTCCATCCAGGGAGGCGTACAGGAAGCGTCTTGCAGAAGCCTTAAACATGAATCGAACTCGGATTTTTGCTTTTAAGAACAAGCCACCTACCCGAACCAAGGCCATTCCGAATGAGTTCGAGTTAGCTGCTCACCTTGTCAAATATGCTAAACCCTGTCGACACATTCCCAAGGTTGGTGTCTAAGAAAATAAAAAAAAATCTTATGCTGAGAGCTTGATTACAAATTTAAAGTCAGCTTTGAGTACTAAACAATGACTGAATTGGATATCTTCTTGCAGACTTCTGAGAGGACATTAGATGCCCATGATATCTTGGATGATTACTATCTGAATCTACTAGATTGGGGCAGCAGCAATGTTCTTTCCATTGCTCTTGGACACACTGTATATTTGTGGGATGCTTCTGATGGAGCTACCTCTGAACTCGTGACTGTCGATGAGGTAAGTGGTTCAGTGACCAGCGTCAGGTGGGCTCCTGACGGAAGGCAAATTGCTGTTGGTTTGAACAACTCCGAAGTTCAGCTATGGGATTCCACTGCTAATAAACTGGTGGGTGCCTCCTATCTTTGTTGTTGTATTCTTTAACTCCTGTTATTTTTCATTAAATCATGATTTTATGACAAGTGCTATTAGTTGTTTTACTAAAAGGTATTAGTTGATCAGTATTGGCTGTTTTCACTGAACAGTATTAGTTGCTTTCATTAAACAGTATTAGTTGCTTTCATTAAACAGTATTAGTTTACTCTAATCTAAGATGGTTCATAATGGTTCTGCAGCTTAGAACTTTGAAAGGAGGCCATCGATCGCGTGTTGGTGCTATGGGTTGGAACAATTGCGTTCTGACTACTGGAGGGATGGACGGTCGAATCGTGAACAACGACGTAAGAGCGAGGGCCCACATCGTCGAAACATACAAGGGACATCATGAAGAAGTTTGCGGGCTTAAATGGTCAGCATCAGGCCAGCATTTGGCTAGCGGTGGAAATGATAATCTTGTCCATATATGGGATAGATCCAGGGCATCATCGAATGCTCCTCGATGGCTTCATAGGCTTGAGGAGCATACGGCTGCTGTTAAAGCGCTCGCATGGTGTCCTTTCCAGAGTAACTTACTGGCCTCTGGAGGAGGTGGTTTAGACGGTTGCATCAAGTTTTGGCACACGAACACAGGTGCATGTTTGAATTCAATAGACACTGGCTCACAGGTGTGTGCTCTTCTGTGGAACAAGAATGAAAGGGAACTGCTTAGTTCTCACGGTTTTACGCGCAATCAGATTACTCTCTGGAAGTATCCTTCGATGGTGAAGATGGCTGAATTCAGAGAGCATAAATCTCGAGTTCTTTTTATGGCTGAGAGTCCGGATGGATGCACGGTTGCGTCTGCTGGGGGGGATGAAACCCTTCGACTTTGGAATGTATTTGGGGACCCCAAAGCTGCTAAGCCTGCACCAAAGACGAGTTCAGAACCATTTGCTCATTTGTACTGCATTAGGTGATTGGCACGATTAGCGAAATGATGTATCTTTGTTGAAGCCATCACTTTCTTCGAGTGTGAAGTTGGTGCCGTTGTAAATAAAAGTAGATTATCAACATATTTTACTAGCATCATCACCTATTGTGAATGATGTACCTACTTTTTTGCCACTCTTTATACATATATTGATTTAACATCTATACAAATGATTGGATTTATAAGTTTATGGAGTACTAATTTTCATTCTTTAACCAATTTTAATTTTCGTTTCACATTCTCCAGTTACAATTAAAGCTATTTTCTAGCCTTCCAAGTTATAATTGCTTCACTTAAACTGTGGGATTTGTTACTGATTGGAAAAATTGAATCATTAACTAGGTACTAACCAAGTGAAAGACTTTGCCTGCTATTTTTTCTTTCTTTTCAATGTGTATCAGTATGATAGAGTTATCTGCAGACTGCACGTATGCCTCCTCCAAGTTTGAATATTAACTACTCAATCTTGCAGATGCTGATGTACTTTTCATTTTCATACAATACTTTTAAACAATGTTTCGTATATTTCAAACTTGTGTTTCAGTCTCTATATCATTTTGGAGGAGGCCAACTTGCGTATGTGCTTGAAATTGTGCAGCTCAAAAGTACTGGGAAAAAAATAAAAAAGATTTGTCAATAACTGTTCATGGGCTGCTTAAAGTTAGAATTGGGCTCCAGGAATATCATCAAGTGGGCCTTGCCTCTAAAGAAAAGTTACGTTGAATAAGGTGACGTTATAATTAGGGTTGCAAACTAATCAAACTGAATATCTGAATATTTGTATTTGTTTATTTTTTTTAATATTAAATCTGATTTGTACGGGGTAGAGTTATAAATAGCCCCATGTAAAAGTAAATATTTTTTTTATGTCATTAAATTTTAATAATTTGTTATTTTCTAGCCAAGAGAATTATTATTTAGATTTTTATACCCCTATTTAATCAACTAAAAGAATTAAATAAAATTGAAAAAAAAAACAGATGCCTTCTTAAAAAAATATGTATTTTCTCCTAAAAATTAGAACAACTTTCTCTCTCCCTCATCCGATCAACACTCTTATATTGCACCATATTCAAACATTAATTCATCCCGTCTGCCATTATTATCATTAATTCACCGCCGCATTTATTAAGCGTTATTAATTTACAATTTACGGAACATTGAGGTCTCACCATTAATTCACCTCGTATCACATTTTATTTAAGCTCAGATCCCCATTAATTCACCTCTCTAATTCACCATTTTTTTTTCACCTATACCACACTTTTATCGAAGCTCGTACAAATTAATTCACCACATACCATATTTTATTTAAGCTATCCATTAATTCATCTTCCCAATTGAAACTCCCACCATTAATTTACCACGATCATATTTTATTTAAGCTCCATCACCATTAATTCATCTCGTCGTTATTTACTCGCATCACCACTTAATTCACCATTATTATATTTTATTTAAGGTCGTACTCAATTCGACGGTTTTTTAAAAAAAAAAAAAGTGATGAAGGTACGTGAATAAAATTAAAATCATTGATAAAAAGGAGTTTTTTAAAATAGAATTGTCTAAAAATTAGGGTTCCGCCATAAGGGGAAAATAATGTATGATTAAGGTAGATTGATGTATTCTCACATCTCTTTATCACCCTGAATTGACAAGTGTCATTATGTTAGGATTTCCGAACAGCCATCATTCTAAGGGTGTATTTGCAAACTTTAATGAAGGGGGCAGAAACACTTATTTTTTAAGCCTTCTAAGTTGTGCATATAGTTTGCAAATATTCCCTAAGAGTCCTTTTGTTTAGTGATTTTAAGAGTCTTTTTGTTTAGTGGTATGATATTTTCAAATGTTTGTTAAGATGTAATTGAAGAGAAATTTTTTTGGTATTAGAAATGACATACAGAAGGTGGTATGGATAATCCAGCCAAAACAGAAAAAAAGGGTATGGACTTTTAGACTGAAGAGAAAAATCATCAATAATAACAAACACTTGAAATGATGGAGAAATTATTTATTATCCCTTCTATTCCAAGGAAATAAACCGGTTGTAAGAGGAATAGAGGATATTAAAATATAAATATTAAAGCAAAGTCTTGTATGCATCAATTACACGGTACAACTTAAGTACATTTTCAAAACATGTAACTTGTTTTAATGAAACGTTTAATTTTATTTTCACTAAAAAAGTTAAACGCTTCAGTATAAACAAGTTAAGTGTTTCAGTGAAACAAGTTGAACATTTCAATAATATACTTAAATTGCACGGTGCACCTGATCATATGATATCTACTTAACTATTAAATATGTATCTAAATTTTTCGAGGGTATTAAAATTTAAAATAAAATATTATATACACATTAATATCAAGCCTCACCCACCTAATTCTCTCTACTTTTTTTGTGAGGAAGAGATGATAAATTTTCCCCACTTCTCCGTTGGGCGGATTGCAAAGTTAAAAGATGTGACACAGGTTTCGAGCCTACGACATCGAGGGACTTCTCCCCATATCACCACAAGTCTTACTAGTTCACGGGCCACTATCCAAGCATGAAATTATAGTTACATTTATTAAAGAAGAATAAATTGCTACTATTTATCCAGAAAATGATGTGTAAATCAAGTATACTAAAATCCAATTTAAGCATAAAAATACAAAGTATATGGAGTATGAGATTGGAATTGGACTAAAAAATCCAAATAAAATTCATAGGGCCCCTATGTTGCACATGTTGAGGAGTGCTTTTCCAAATAGAAACAAAACAAATGAACAAAAAATTATTTTGTGGATGGCAAGAGAATTGCAATTATAGCAACACTATTTTGACCTGCAGAATTTATTTCATGCATTGAGACAAATTTCCCAATATTTTCCCTTGTATGCATTATACCTGTATTTAATTTTACACTAATTAAAATATAATTATTGGCGCTTTATTGAATATAATGCAAATGAACGGGGAAAAGAAAGAAAACAATATGCTTATGTTTCTATATTATGTAACTTTTATTTAGTAATACCATAATATTCATTCAATAATACTATTACACTTATAAACTAATATCACACACAATTAAATATATTTATGTATATAAATATATTATAGTATTAATTTAAAAGAGTAGTGATATTATTGAATAAATATTATTATATTATTAAATGAACGTAACAACATTATTGAATGAATCAAATTGCATACTATATATTAAAATTGTTCGTGGGATAATTTGTGTTGAATACAAAATTTAAAAATTAATTTATCTACTTGATTCTCATACTAAGCAACAATTTGATGAGGAGAATGATTGATTATTTTAGGGCAAATACTTGTGTGCATCATTTGTATTAATTTAGAATTGGTACCTGCAATTGAATTTCAGGATTTTTTTTATAATTATATTTCAAATTTCGAATAACATTCGGACCCAGCCCGACTGACCCGACCCAACTCGATCCGACCCGACCCGGACTCAACCAAAATGGTTCATGGTTCAGATTTTGGGTTCGGGTTCATTGTTCAGAGTTCGGGTTTGAGTTCATGGTTCAGACTTCGGGTTCATGATTCGGGTTCGGGTTCAAGCTTTCATGGTTCATGGTTCGAGAATGAGAAAAGAAATGGAGGGTGAAATAACTCAAGTTCCATTATGTGGTTAATCCAAATTAAAATTAAATCTAATTGCAATTATTACCCACAAGTATCACTCTTATTTTAAAGAGCATATTATTATTATTAATAGGAAAGGAGTAGGCCTGATAAAAAAAATAGGAAAGGAGTAGGGCCAGCCTAAAACAAAACCAATCAGCATTATGGTAAACGTAAGTGCAAGTTGCTTCATTGCTCGTGATGATGCAGAATAAACCAGTTTGAGATAGAATGTATTATCTATATATCTACATGTAAACCCTGTCGAAAACATTTTCCCAAGGTTAAAAATTAGCCCGATCAGTCTAAGAAAATTTAAATTTTAAAAAACTTTTAATCGATGCTGAGAGATAAATCTTGAATTTTTAATCAAATTTGCTAAATCTCAACTTGGAATATGTCAAAGGTTGTGTGAATCGTAAAATGATAAAAAGAGAGGCAATGTGGTTCGACAAACCCGGTTGGATCCACTCTTTCTTGCAGACTTCTGAGAGGACTTAGTTTTATGTGTTAGTCAACCAAGATATGTTTAAAGATTCACTCATCTGAAATCTAGAAACCTAGAAACAACTTAACCTAACTTGGGGGTTTGGGTAAGATTGTTGAGGTTCAACTATGAAATCTTTTTCCATTGAAAAGATTTCTATGCTAAGAACTTGGATGAACACTTAATAAAGATTAATCTTTTGACGTGTTCTTGGAAATGAGCTTCTTGATGGAGTTAGTTATTTCTACTCACTCTAAAGTGTAATCCCATATATATAGACTGAAATCAAAGAGGTTGGAAGTTTGTTTCATATTTGTGACCAGCTTGATCAGGAATCGGCATGGGCTCCTTTGTAGCGGAAAGTAAAATCCAATCCCGCTTGCCGGGCTCGTTGGTTTGTTCTTATTGGATAGCAACTCACTTTTTCGATCTTTTCAGCAACTAAGTTTGACATTCTTCTTGTATCGGATCCATTGCTAATAAACTGGTGGGTGCCTCCTATTTTTTTGTTGTTGTCATTTGATCTTTGAACTCCTGTTAGTTTTCATTAAATTTGAGTTTTATGATACAAATATGTGCTATTAGTTGTTTTAATTAAACATCGATATTAGTTGATTTCATCAAAACTATTTTCCCAACAATTTCTGTTTTCAAAAAATAAACAGTATTAGTTGCTATAATCTTAGACAATGAGACTTTGTCTTAGGATCGAAAAAAATAAACTTTTCTCATTAAAGAATGATGATTACATGTTACATCGAGAAAAGTTTGAAAATTAATAACAAATGATCCCGAAAGTAGTCCTCGATTCTTCACTCTTTGTTCCTTCGGCATTTCTCTTTGATCTTGAGGAACGTTGAAAATCGATAAAGTTTCCATTTGACATCATCGGTTCTTTGAGGATCGATTATTGGTGCTGTCAAAGTAGAATCTTTGAAATGCCAAACGAATTGCCATCTGTTCTTCGAAAGTACTACAGATGATCATACTCTTGGCGAGTTATTTTTACATTGATCGCCTTGGCCTCATTTCCCGGATACTTGGAAAAATCCGGGTATTTATTTTCTAACCAACAGAGATTCTTCTTGTGGAACAAGATTAAGAACAAAGGCATCCAGCCATTCACTTCGATCTTGTTCCATTCCTCAAATTTCTTAAGATCGCTGTTGTTTTTGGGATGATCTCATCAACTCTTTATCATGAAGCATTTACGATAGTTCCTTTCTTCACTCTCAAATTGAATTTCTTCTTCGGATTTTACGTCATCATTTTTTACATTTCTTCTTGGCATTTTTCATCCAGGAACATATCTTATCCGCTAATCTTGTCCATTGTGATGTCCTTTCTGTAGATCAGGGCATCGCCGATGCTTAGATCTGCAATGATATACCTTGAGTTTGAGCGATTAGATTTTGAATCGTTGATATCAATCTTGGCGATTTCCATGGCGGTAGAGAGTGTTTTAATCGAGTTTCTCTTTGGCGGTTCTAGCTTGTCATGAGCATCGGGCTTAAAGAAACTTGATGTTTATCCACTGAGTCGGTTTATGGTCAACGTCTTTTCCGATTAACTTACTGGCCTCTAGATTTGAACCGATTTTGATTGCAGTTTTCATCTTTTATTTCATGGCAATCTGTTTGATCAAGATCGATCCCTCAACTTCTTCTTTCGGAGATCTTTGAACAAGATCATCTCCTGAAATGGTTTGTTGGAATGTTGAGTATCACTTGATCTGGTTCCGGGTTGTTTGTGCCTCCGGTGGTTGGTCATGAACTGCAAAGAAGTTCCACTATCATCGGCAGATGGCATCTGCTTGTCGGCTTTCAGATTCTTCTGTTCCAACCCTAGGTATCATGTGGTGATCCCATTTTGCAGATTTTCTCATCTGTGGAACAACAATGATTATAAAGAAAACTTTTTAATCAAGATGGAACTGCTTTAGTTCTCACGGTTTTCATTTCTCTATTATCTTTGTTGATCAGATTACTCTCTTTAAGTATCCTTGATGGTGAAGATGGCTGAATTCAATAGAGCATAAATCTGATTTTTTGTGGTGCAAAGTTCTTTTTCATATGGCTGAGAGTCCGGATGGATGCACGGGTTGAGAATTCGGCCCACATCTAGTGTAGAAGAAGTCCTTCTGCCTTTTCTTTGATGCTGGGGGAAACCCTTTATAGGACTTTTTACTTCTGAATTTGGCCTTTGGCAATTTATCTTGAAGGATAAGCGCAACCTTGTTGAGATTGTTGATCTTCTTCTTCGTAATTACTAAGCCTCATCAACTCCAAATTTCTCATGTTCTTGGAAGCGAGAATCCTTCGGAACCATTTGTTCTTTGCTTCATCAATTATTGCAACCATGTTGCATTTTGAGGATGTAATAGCATGGTGCGGCTGGCACCCATAATTGTTTTTTAAATATGTCATGTATTTTTTTTGAGCATAGGCACGACAAAACCATGATGTTTTTGTCCTTCTTTTTTCGACGATCATGTTCGTTCCCCAGAATGGGCGGCGAGATCCGTCCTTTGGGTAAATAAAAAGTTATATCATCATTCGACATATTTCTTCACGGTGGATACAAGTAGTTAATCTCTGAGTATCCAGATCCACTCTTAAATTCCTTAGGAATTCTAGTGCTTCATCTTTGCATCACTGGATTGCGAATGATGAAGCGTAGAATTTCTCAAGGCACGCTTTATACAAGAATTTGCTTTATTCCCATGGATTCCGGATCCCGAAAATGATATTGAATTTATAAGTCCTTTTTGTCGATTATGGCGTAGTTGCACATAATTTTGCCCATACTGGTAGTGATCATTCACAATCTACAATAAGATAGATTCGGTTAAAGAGTTGTGCATTATTCTCACACAAAGTTAAAGCATAACACAAAAGAGAAACATTTAAGATCGATTGGATTTTAAAAAGCTACATCAAATAAACACAAATTACCGATTAGCCTTTTTGAAAAGATGATTTTGAAACTTAGGAAAGCACTTTGAATCGAGAGAAGTAATCTGGAGTTTTCGAGAGAATAGATCGCAAGTTTGTGAAATGGAAAACTTCGTCTTTTGATGAACTTTATAAAGACGAGGAGGGAAGAAGAAGACATGATTTTGAAGATCAACCGTTTGAAAAAGATTGAACGCTCCAGATTAAGCGGTTTTTGATCGTAGGTCGGGAAAAAAGCACGTCACAAAAAAACTTTTGGATTTAAAAGCATGTTTAATAGCAATACATGTTGCCCATATATTAAATGATTTGCTAGAAATCGTCCACATGGATAATGGGTACAAAGGCAAATAATATCCGATAAGATCCGATAAATAAGCAAAGAACAAAAGAAAAGAAAAATGTATCCGGTTGATGATATTGTAATGCCTACCACTTTTTCCATGTTGATTTCACTTGTTGATCTTAGTATTCTATCCTTAAAATTTCCCAACCGATCCTTTTAACGATTTCTTCTTCAGACTGATTTGTTGAGGTTTCGAGCTCAACCGATTTTCCTTGAATACGTCGATTTCCTTCGATCCTCTTTAGGTTGAAGTTCCCCTTCAACCGATATTTCGCTTTTCCCATAGATCCGATGCATCCGATTTTTGGAGTTTTAAGCTCAAATTGATCTTCCTCATCCGATCTTGTTCAGATTTTGGTTGACCTAATCCGATTCTTCTCGATCAAGTCAATTCTTGGGATAAGTTTCATCTAGAATAGTAGTTTCCTAAGTTGGCGCGAAAATTATCGTCCCGTCTTTCGATATGTCAATCCGCCGTAAATTTATCAAACTTCCTACATGTGTTTTTGGTCTCTATTTCTCTAAAAGGTTTTGAGAACTTGTATTTGCATTTGCGTATTGTTGGCCTCTAAAATTGGACCAATTGCAGCTCAACATAACCCATTCACCATACTTATTTTCTTTGTAAATCATGTATCCCGGTGAACCCTTATTTCCTTTCCCAAGTCCCCTTTTTCAATGATTTCACTTCTCAAATCAACCCTTTTTGTCCTTATCATTTTTTTTTCGTCATCGTCAAAGATTTCATGGTTGCAAAGCTTCTTACCAAGGTTCTTTTTACCGAGAATACACTTCTCATCAAGTGCACCTTGCCTGTCTATCGTTATGACGTGAATAATCAACAAAAATGAATGTGAGTTTGATATAATTCTTCGATATCACCTCACCATTTATCAAACTGAATATTTCTTAGGGCTCTGGCTTAAAAAATCTATCAAGGCATTTTTTTCTTGATTTGTATTTGCCTTGATATATTTTAAATATTAAATCTCTCACCCTTGTTAAGTGGGGGAAAATGAATAGCATCGATTTAAAATCTCTCTCTCCCCTGCTCCACTTGGGTTAGGATGAGGGTTTAAAGGGTTTAGGGTTTTTGGTTATCACTTATGTCTTTTATCCGGGTCCTTTGTACTTGTATCTTGTAATGTAACGACCTTGGTCTTTATCAATGAAAAGTTCTATTATTCCATTGTTGTGTAAAATTCACTTGTATCTTTATGCGATTTTAAGCTTTAATCTTGTGAATACCACTTGTAAATCTTGCTTGTTTGAATATCGGCTTAATCGACTCATAAAGATGTAAAATAACCCAACCGATTTAATCGATATTCCTTTTAAAATGAGCGTTTCCTTTAAAAAACCTTAAATCGATGCCTTTAACTTTGATAATCCTCAGAAAATTTCTCACATCGGTTCCTTTGTATCTTTCTACCAAAAATGATTTCTTTCAACTTTGGTTAGTCTCTTAACCACCGGTTCTCTCATTCCATCAAACATTTTAGGCGATTTTCTCCAAGATCCGAAGCCCTAGCTCATTGCACAATTCTCTAAATCGATCTCAAAGTGGCTTGGTTAGAATATCATCAGATATCGGTATGAATCTTTTCCATTCTCGATATTCTTCTTTTCAACATGATCTCTTATAAAATGGTGTCGACATCCACATGCTTGCATCTTGTATGTAGAATGGGATTACGAGTGATTGCAATAAAGACTATTATTCACGTAAGATAGGTACATTGTTGGCTTCAATGTTATAATCCTCATTATTAAGCCGGGCGGTTTATCCATATATTACGCTTCAAGAGTAGATGTCGTTATTTTGTTGTTTTTTGAAAACCACGAGATCGGGTTACTTTCCTAAGAACCGACACGTTTTGGATTTTTCAATCGATCTTGCAACCTCCATAATCGAATCGAATACCCATTAAGCTCTAGATTATCATCGATGGGTAAAATAAACCAAGATTTACCGTCCCTTCAATACTTAAGAATCCGCTTTAGTTGCTTTTAGGTGGCTTATCATTGGATTTGCGAAATCGCACATACACCTATCTGCGAAGGTTATATCCGGTCTGGCGGCGATTAGGTATAGTAGAGATCCAATGAGGGGCCCTATATTCCTTCTCGATTTGTTTTCGACCATCCTCATCTGGATCCATCTTGAATCCAAATCATCATAGGAATTTTGGCTTCCTTACAATTTTGAACTCCAAACTTAGCCAATAAATTCCTAGTGTACTTTTCTTGGCGATGAATATCCTTATTTGCTTCACTTGAAGACCCGTAGTAATTCATCGACCCATCATGTACATCTCGAACTTCCCTTTCATCGGTTTATGAATCTTTCACATAGACTCTTGTTAGGGATCCAAAGATAATGTCGCCCACGAATCCAACCATCGTAATATCTTTTCCATCTTCTATTCTCGAATAAGGTTACGTCCCATTGCCCTTTAGTGAACCCACTTGTCGATCAAGAATTAGTTCATACCAAGCTCGAGGAGCTTGTTTCGTTATAAAGAGCTTTTTTAATCTTAAACTTGGTTGCCCCTTTTCAAAGCATTGTTCGACATAAACTTCCTCTGCTAGTACCCCGTTTAAGAAAGCACTCTTTACGTCCATCCGATACCACGATGAACCCCTCTCGTAGGAAGCGTATGCGAAATATTGCGAATGGCTTTAAAGAAGCTTGGTCAAAGGTCTCATCATAATCAATTCTTCGATTACCCCTTAAATACCCACTTCGTGCCAAAACGTCTTGATGACTTGAATCATTTTTTCAAATAGAATCCAAGTTGTTGGTTCCTTCATAGATGGATAAAAAGAATACATACACTTTCACCAAAAATAAACTTTATCGGATGGGTCTCCGAATCGATCGGGATGAATTGTTATCCGGTCCTTCCGCTCGATTTCTTAGAACATCGTCCGTTTCGATAAAATTTCATTACTAGCGATTGGGAGAATTAGCGCAGAGTTATGATCCACTTGATAAGAACAAGTCTCATCATTCTCATGTGCGATGTGTCGTTAAATGGGAACTTTAGGTGTTCCCCAACCAGGATGGTTCGGGCTTGATAACTCTTTATTTTCTTCATCGACAATGATCGTACCTTAGGATCCTGAATGATCCGTGAATCACCTAGATCCGGAATGTATATTGTTATTGTTTACGATTCTTTTTTTCCTTGATCGTTTTTCCAACATCGGGTTCTTGTTGATCGTCATCTTGTTCATAAAAAGACTACATATAGATGAGGAATATCCTAGAAATATACCCTCATCCGACTTGGAGTCAAAAAGTCTTTTGTTTCCCATTGTTTTTAAAGACTTTTTTTTTAAGAGACACGAGGTTTTTTTCCTTCCATGTTTGGTGTTTTGTAGTGAAGTCGAAGAAGACATTTTTGAGTATGGCATGCGGTGACATTTGAAACGGCTTGGTATATCGCGTGTTCAGGAAAAATGCGAAAAAAAATTTTGTTGTGGACCTTGCGGTGATGTTTCATGTCAGATAAAACTTAGAGCAAAAATCAATAATAAAAGAGTTCGAAATTCGCAATCTCGATCCGATTTTTACTACCGGACGACACCTTCTCATTTTGTAATCTTTTTAGCATATCTTCGGATTCTTCTTATGTAAGAAAATAACCCGTAAACTTGGAATAGTCATCCACGAAACCGAAACCGTTGCATCCGTTGAGACGACCGGGTAATCGGTCCAAATAGATCCATATGAAGTAAAATATTAATGCCGGTCCGGAAATTCCTCGAATGAAGCTTTGACTGCATTTTCCTTTCGACATGCAAGATATGTCCGATCCTTTGAAATACTTCATTCTAAGTCCTTCTACTAGAGACATCCTTGCTATTTTGTTAAGAGTTTTAAAGTTCAAATGGCTCATTCTTTTGTGCGAGCTAACTTTTACTTTTGGAACTCTTGACAATTAGGCATGCATTTCTTGGGCAATTCCAAAAAGATCGTCCCTTTCCTAAACCGCTTAGCAAAATCAAAAAATCGATTCTTGATAGTGCATTGATCGGTCGAGAACTCAACAATCAATCCGTTTTTGTAATAGTAGGTTGTGCTTGGACCTTCGACATCTGAGACTCCGGTTACTTTGTACATCATCATTCTCTAGGGTTCAATCCTTTGGTATATCCAAAGTTATCATCATCGAAAAAAGTACACACGGGCCCTTTCGTTTCTATGTAAGAGTAGGAGATGCTTGCTTCGATCATGTGCCTTGAGCATCCACTATCGATGTACGGATAGTTGCTTGCACACCTCCTTTGTTGGCCGGACCCACGCGATCCTTTAATCGTATCGGACTTTAGGTACCCGCTTTTGGAAAGGGTTAGGATTAGTTTTGGGGATCCATACAAACGAAGCACTTCTATTGTGATCGATTAGATCAAAAGGCCTATTTGTCTCTCATACTGTCAACATAATCATTCTTTTCTTTTTGTATGATTATTGGTGTGAACCTTGGATGAATTAGAAGATTTGAGATTTATCTTTTACGTTTGTCTTCTTCTTATCCATTATGGTTACGGTGCGGCGACCTAGATTTCGATTATAGGGGTAGTACGATCGCTACCATCAAAAGATTCATATCTTTTCTAAGATAGGTGGTTTTTTGGTTTAATTAGGCGGTGACCTTGATTGGGTCTCAGTTGTACTTCCTTTTCTACGGGTTGTCTTTTCCGATTCTGATCCGTTGATTAGGTTGAGATTTCTTCGAGAGAACTGGGTTCTTACTGTTGATTCCTACGATGCTTTACCGGTTAGGGGTCCATTTACATTCCCCTCGGTTGGCACCCGCTTTACTAAAAATTAGATACATATTTGGCTTTTGGTGTATCTTTGTCCAAACTTTCGTCGATTACACCTTTTTGAGATGAATCGGTAGGGGCTTTTGAGGATGTGGAAGGGTTGTTTATTCCCTTCTTATTAATCGTTGTTCGAAAATAAAGAATGTCTTGATTTTAGATGATTTTGAAAAAACCTCCATTTTCTTCATTGATTATCCTCGATGATTTTATCATGCTTTTGGAGAAAAGGATTTTGAAGTCATCGTGTTTTTATTAATCCGGTGATCTTTGATCTAAAATCCAATTTTAACTTCGAAATTTTAAATTCTTCCTAAAAATTTCGATCTAAGTTCGTATATTTACATAGATCATTTTCTTTAGCATTTATTTTATCCTCGGATCATTTTCAAAAAATCCAAATAAAATAAGTGTCTCTTTGCGTTGGAGATCCTCAGCCCGGAGTAGAATTGGACTCAATCTCCCCAAAAAAAAATGATAAACAAAAATTTGGAGTTGAGGAGAAGAATATCGGATTTTTCCAAATAGAAACAAAACAAATGAACAAAAATTATTTTGTGGATGGTAAGAGAATTGCAATTATAGCAACACTATTTTGACTTCTTCTTTCAGAATTTATTTTTTGATCTAAAATTTTCCAATCATTTTTTTTTGTATGCATTATACCTGTAAAATTATATTTTGAACGTTTGACTTCTAATTTTTCTCGTAAAATATATGGTTTCTTTTAAAAGCAACCGACTTTGAATTGAGGCTTCAAGAGCACCTCATCTTCAAATCAAATAGAACTCGTGAGCTTTAAGACTCAAGAACAAAACAATATCATTTTTTAGATGTCTTGGCAATCCTATCATTTCATATCCCACTTTTTATTTTGTAGTTGATATCTTTATCGACATCTCTACCAAAGTTCTCGAAGCTTGTTTATAGACATTGTAATTCTTCCATCGAGTTCGTTGATGGTTTCAAAGCAAACATCTTGATTTTTGAACTTCACCGGTTAAACTTGTAGACGGGTTGTCCTTTATCCTGCTCATTTCCTCGCGTATTTTATGTATAGTATCCCAATTTCGATTTGAGATACTTAAATCTTTTCTTTGGTGACCTTATCCATTGTTTTTCATGATAATATGCCTTGCAAAAGAGTATGCGATTTCTTACGCATCCATCAAAATATTTTTTTTCGAAAAATCCGGATCTATATTATCGTAAAAACGAACGGGTCCTCTTTCGATGACAATCATTCTTGAATGATGGTTGGACATATATTGGCATACTATACTCATATTGAAAATTGTTACGAGGTGTTAATTTGAGTGATTTTGGAAAAAGAATGAGTTTTAAAATTTTTTTCAAGAATTGACCATTTTCTCAAGAATCGATGATACTTGATTCTCATACTACCAACCATTTGATGGGTTTAAGAGAATGATTAGATTATTTTAGGGGTCGGTGTGAGGGCGGTTAGCCCGATCAGAGGCGAGTGAATCGGTTTGGTTAACCAACTTCTCGATTGGTTCGAATTAATTTAATCGATGTGTCTGGAAAGTTTTACCCGTGAAAAAACCGGTTTTGATAAATCGATTCCAAAGTTAATCTTTTAATCACTGGTGAAGTGTCAAGTATGATCGGATTTTTATAATTGGAATATGTATGCTCTTTAAAGGTTGTGTGCAATCGTGTAAATGAGCTAATCAAAGCAAGAGAGGCACACAAGATTTATAGTGGTTCGGACAAACCAGTCCTACGTCCACTCTTCCCTATCACAAGGGGCACCGACTTAACCAACTGGACTTAGTTTTATGTGTTAGTCCAACACAGTACACCGACTAGATGTTTAAAGAGTTCACACTCAACCGATCCCGAAATCGTAACTAGAAACCCTGTCCGAAATCTTGCTAAACAACTTAACCTAACTTGGGGGTTTGAGTAAGATTGTTGAGGTTCAACTATGAAATCTTTTTCTTCAGATATATAAGCGACTAACAATAGATGAAAAAAGATTTCTATGCTAAGAACTTATGGGATGAACACTTAATAAAGATTAATCTTCTTGTACGTGTTCTTGTGCGGAAATCTTGAGCTTCTTGATTGGTCAGCGTTTTTGTTCGTTATTTCCGTATCTCACTCTAAAGTGTAATCCCATATATATAGACCTTAAATCAAAGAAAAGAGCAATTTGAATTTCAATATTTGGTACTTGCGATTTGATGTGACAAATTAAAATTAAAATCAATCCAATTCGCCGGCTCGATCATAATCTTTTTCCATAAGTATTTTCTTATTTTAAAGTTTGACATATTATCGACGTATGATTAGGTAATTCACTGGAAAGGATCACCGGCCTGATAAAAAAAAAATAGGAAAGGAGACTTAGGCCAGCCTAAAACAAAACTTCAATCAGCATTATCGGTCGACGATCTTCCTGTTCTTTTCTAGCGTTACGCCCATCAAGTTGCTTCATTGTTCTCGTGATGCTATACAGAATAAACCAGTTTGAGATAGAATCTATTATCTATATATCTGTTTTCTAACTTTCATCAAAACTAAAATTTCCAACAAAACCAAAACCATAAATTTTTCACACGTTATAATCGACCATGGTCTACAATATTAAACGACAAAGAAAGAAATACCTTAATTTCTCAACACTCCATCCGTTTCGCAAAGTTTGTCGCTTTTGATGTCTCTTCCAATAAAAATAAAAGATAAAAAAAGAAGGGTGTGAGGTAAAATACATTTTCCATAGAACGGAGAATTTTTAGGGATAAATTAGAGATAATTGTGAAAAAATAGTAAAAATGATAATATTTTTAAGAGTGAGTTTCATGTGCATCAGGTACACGGTTTACTATGGTGTATTTTAGAACCATGAGATTTATTGCACTGAAATATGCAACTTTTTACACTGAACCGTGCAATTATTAATATGGGAAAATAGTTGCGGCGGTTCGAAACAAAACAAATTATATATTTCCGATTCAATGTTGCGAGGATTTTAAAATACACTTTTTTAAATCTGAACATGCATGAAGATATAAGACTTAGCTAATTTTTAAAACAATAAATTTCAAAAGCGACAAATAATATGAAACGGAGAGAGCAAAAGATACAACACAACACAACACAACAACAACAAAAATATTATTTTTTTTAAAAAGAATATTAAATTTAGTGGGCATGATTTGTAGGGGGTAGGGGACATTTTTATCTCAATAACAATCATAGACAAGAAAAAACAAGAGAGGGGAGGTGGACCAATTTTTTGTAGAAATAGTTCACAAAAACTAATGGGCATATTTTGCATAAATCCCAATAACTTACCATATTGTGGAGGTGGGGTTGCCAGTCATTCTTTCTAGGCAACACCAATGCCTCATTAGTTTACCTATTGAAATCGAAATTGATTTTTTTTTTTTTCAGATTGAATATCGAAAAAGTTGATTGATATTATATTATTATATTTTTTATTATGTATTTAGAGAATAAAAAAATAAATAATGTGAATTGAAAGAATAAAAGAAAGAGTAGTGATAAGTATAAAGTATACTAGGTTTAATAGAATTTAAAATTTTATGTTAAGTCTAAAATTAAATTGGGGTTTGAGACTGTAAAGTTCAAAATTTGGAATAATTACGAAATGAACTACCCAAAAATGTTTTGCTCTAAAATTTGAGTATGTAATTATTTCCTGGGGAAAAAAGTAAAATAAAAATGAAGAATTACGAAAGTCACGTCAAGGACAGTTCAGTCGAGTTCGCCGAATTCCACTAATTGAATAGTCAAGTGACAACTGACATGCCACATGCATTTTTTTTAATATTTTTTTCAGCCACTTTGAACATAAATTGCTATTCCTAGTATGACGGTAATCTTTACTCCCTATTTCCCAGAGATTTACAAGTTTTTACACATAAGAAATTAAAGTTATAAAATTAAAATTGTGTTTGTATTAATTTCTCAAGACAATTACTAGTAACAGGATACATTAATTAAGAGTAAAATATGTGAATAAAATTTTAATGATATCTAATAAAGTAACTAACCTATCTTTATGGAAAGAGCTGAATCGAGCAACTAGAGAGCTCGGCTCGACTTGTCCTTTTAAGGGTCAAATCGGCTCATTTATATTGATAAACAAATCAAACTCAAGCTCGTAAAATACTCGATTTACTCACAAATTGATTCGAGTTCAGCTCGTTATGTTCGATATGTACAAATTTTATTGTAATTCCATTAGATTTGGTAGGCTCGGTTCAACTCGTCAGTCTCGTTTTCGAATTGAGACGAACTCTATTGCTAACTCTTAAATATTATCGAGTCAACTTGAGCTCGGCCCGACAGGAGCTCGAATCATGTTCGAACTTTAAATACTCGATTCAATTGGACTCGAATAACAACTCTATACATGCTTATGGGACGAGGGAGTCGTACCATAACTTGAGGGGAGTTTTGCAATTTAAAAAACGAGTAGGGCCCCCATAAGACAACACCAATCAACATTATGATAAATGCATAATAAGTTTCCATACTCAAAGTGCTCGTGATCCTGCAGAATAAACCCCAGTCTGAGAGCGCCTCCCAATCCCATTGTGTGTTGTACATATATCCATTATCTATCTACCTATCTATGTAGTATATATAAACCATTAATTTTTCCATCTGAAACTCACTACTACTTCATTTAATGCGAAGCATCCCACCATGTCAGCCGCCTGCGATCTTCAAATTCACATCAATGGCCACCACACCTTCTTCCTCTCTGAGGTATTTAACAATTAATCATTACACATATTATCTCTTTCTTCAAACTAACATTAGGTGTTTGTATAAATGCCGCAGAGAATCCTCTCAAAATATTGCTCCAAATTAAGGAAGATAATCAAGCAAGAAAAGCGCAGAACTCAGATCAGAAACTCAGGCATCGATATCACTGATTTTCCAGGCGGCCCAGATGGGTTCGAGCTCGTTTCAAGATTCTGTCACAACAATGGCGGAATTCCCATCTCTGTTTTGAATGTGTCTCTGCTTCATTGCTGCGCTGTGTTTCTTGGAATGACGGAAAAGGCGTCAAGATTCAATCTTTTGCTCCAAACTGAAGAGTTTCTTGAAGGGATTTTTTACTGGTCTTGGAATGAAGTTGTTATAAGCTTAAAAAACTGTGAGACTTTTTTAAATTTTGCAGAATCTTGTGGCCTAATTGAGAAGCTACTCTGTTCTCTCCTTGCTAAGATTGCACAGAATTACGATGTCAATTTCCTCTCCGTTTCTTCGTCTTCGTCTTCTTCGTCACCAGAAACGCCACTAAATGGATCAAGAAAGTCACACGCTTGGTGGTTTCAAGATTTGACAATTTTGAGTCCCAAAATTATAGAGCATTTTCTGAGGGCATTAGGCTCATATGGGAGTGATAACAGCAAATTAGTCCTCACAAGGTTTCTGTTGCATTATCTGAAAACCGCCCTTCATTCCAATACAAGGCATGTTTCGACAGACTACGCCGGTTTGGCGAATACCGCCATTCATGGGGTGGTTTTGATGGGGAAGACAGCATTTTCTTGTAGGGGCCTGTTTGGGGTGCTGAGGGTGGTTTCTGGTTTTGGGATAAGCAGGGAGAGTCGAGCGGGGATGGAGAAGCTAATCGGAGGGATGCTCGATCAGGCGAAGCTCGACGATTTGGTGGTGTGTGGAGGGGTGAATGGGGGGGTGTATGATGTGAATTTTGTGGTGAGGTTGATCAGATTGTTTGCTCATTATTATGATGATAAGATGTGTTTGGATAAGATGAAGAAAGTTGGGGAACTTATTGATATGTATTTGACAGAAATTGGGCCTGATCCTAGCCTTAAGATCAGTAAGTTTCTTGGAGTTGCAGAGAGTTTGCCAGATTGTGCAAGGGATTCTTTTGATCAAGTTTATAGAGCAATTGACATCTATCTTCAGGTAATCATCATCATCACATTTCTTCATTTTTTAAAAGGTATTAGTTGTTTCACTAAAAGGCATTAGTTGTTTTCATTGAATAATACAAATGCATACAATTGAAGTTTAGAGACATGAATCTTGACTTAGAATTTTGATACCATCATTTTCAAAAAGTGATGTTCAATTTTGAAGTCATAAAAAGTGTTGTTTTCTTTCTTAAGCACTGATTAAGCCTTAAATGTTTGATAAAAGTTAGAAAAAAAAAAGTGGTTTGTTGATACTGTGGGTTAACTTAAGCCTAAGAATAATGCTAATTATTCTCTGCCAGGATGTATATTTGTCCTTTCTTCTTGGTGTTTTACATTAAGACAGATACTAATTGTGATTATGGACAAGAAAAACACGACGCATAATATTCCATTTCTCATATTCATACCTTTGTCCTCCTCCCTCTAATTAAAAAATTCGATACAGTTAATAAAATATTATTGTACCACTGCTGCATTGCATAATAATTTCAAAATCCATCAATTTAAATTTAGCTACAAACAAGATTTGGTATTTCAATCACACCTTACTTCTCTTAAAGCCCACCTCTATGTTGCATTTTTTAATTTTATTTTGACACTAACATCATAAATATACACCACATATTTCTCTGGATTATGAATACAACAGTAACTGGTCACGGGGGCATCAAACAGTATCATAGTATAAATTATTATTGGTAAATTAATAAGACACATTGTATAGTTTATATCTATAGGTTTGCAACTTGGTTTATTAGAATGCCGTGAAGGGTGGGGTATAACACAACGCATTAAACCCACCTGGTTTTTTTGTGGATAAAGACAACTCATCTTACCTTTCAAAATATATTGGATGTTTTCTTCGAGTATGATTGGTCAATAAATTGCATGTGTAATTGGCAATATAATTACTCATGCCACCCTTTTCAATTTTTCTATTTCAATAACTTAATTGTGTCAATTTTTTTAGTACAATATACTTTTATATTTTAAATTTTGATATTTTTGGTATCAATTTTAGTCTTTGGTGTCAATTTTGGTTCTCTATATGTTTGCATTTTCAATTTTGATCCATTTTTGTGTTAGTTTCACCAATTTTTTTGTTCAATTTTAAACCTGTATATTTTTACTTTTTTCAATTTTAATACTTTTGGGCCAAAATTGACACTCAGATGATTGAAATTAAAAAAGTAAAACATCCCTGATTAAAATTAGATACAACCCAATTTACACGACGGTTCTTAATATTGACTATTTATAATTAACGAGCTAAAAAAATAATGGTCTTTTGAAATTCGATCTTCTTCGTCCATTGCAGTCTCATCCATGTATGTCCCTAGAGGAGAGATCGAGATTGTGCAGATGTCTCAACTACCAGAAGCTAAGCCTGGAAGCCTGCAAAGACCTAGCGAAGAATCCCCGAATACCTCCAAGAATCACTATTCAAGCGCTCGCTTCTCAGGCTTCCACCATGCAAACGCCTGAGTTTGTGAACGATGATCTCGATGATGATTCAAGCAACAACAAGTACCAACTGGTCGTGTACAAAAACGAGCAAGATTGTGATAATGTGGAGACGGAGAGCTCGGTTGAGGATAAGGAGGAGATGAGAGTAAACCTGGGGAAGATGCAGTGGAGGGTAGTGGAACTGGAGAAAGTGTGCAGACAAATGAAGGGTCAAATGGCAAGAATGGTAAAACATGCACCTCAACAAAATAGACCCCTTCCCAGATTCTGCTAACACATATTTTGTTGCTTTCATGTGTTTGTTACTTTTGTTCTTAATATGTATTTTCCAGAGTGGAATTGTAATTTTCTTTGTAAATTTCTTTATCATAAACCATAGTAAGTACCTTATTTTCCTCGAAGAAAAAGAGAAAAAGAAGCATGCAAGGGATCTTCAAACTATTAACATTTGTTTTGATTGGTCTCTAAGCAACTTTTTTGCTTTAAAAAACTCTTCATGTATTGAAATATTATTTTACAGGCTCCCTCAAGGCAAGATGAAAATTACGACATTTTTTCGATTTATCTTAATGATTATGTTGAATAATAAATGCCTTAAATTTACCAACATTTAAAAGTGTTTTGTACAAGTCATTTTATCCCCAACTCTTCAAGCAATGTGTACCTAATGACTGCAAAAAATACTTTTATTTATAATTAAAATTAAATAAAACTGATATGTGTATTATTTAGCAACACGTTCATTAAAGTGAATCAAAAAGTTCAGTCTATTTTTATCTTGGGTAAGCTCGTGAAATAATATTTTAATAATTAAAGGGCTTTTTAAAACAATAAAATAGTTTTGTAACATATCAAAACAAAAGTTGACAGTTTAGGGACCTTTGATGGATGCCAGGAAACAAAAAAACAAAAAATGACAATGCATTCTTCATTTATATCTCAAAAATAAAGGATATGTATAATCACCAACCTCATGCTTGTGATCATTTTCCCACTAAGGTGAAATTCAGTGTTCATCCTCTCTCTTTAAAAAATGAAAAAGAAAGCTGGTTAAAGGAACTAGTAAACTACCCAACATTACAACTTCTACTCCCTTTTTTGTATCCCTAATTCTAAACTAAAGCATTCAATGAACTAATTACTATGTTGTATCATATGCAACATACCGGGGGCATACTCCTACAAGTTGCGATACTCCCAAAATTGATCGTAGACCTATTATCAGCTGCTGTTCTGAACTGGTTGTGATACACATCTGTCCTCTGAATCATGGGGACTTGGAATCTTTCTCAATGAACGGTATTGTAACCGAACGTTTTCTCCAGTCTCAAGAATCTTAAGCAAATACCTTCATCATATCCACACACACAGTCAGCAATGCTTTATGTTTAAGCTTCTAAATAGAAATTAAACAATCTCATGTATGGGGGTTATGTACCAGCCGTTCAGACATTGGGAAGTTATTACAGCTTCCCTGCCTACAAACTTATCAGGTGTCCGTTTGTTACCCTGCATGGTATCTTCAATAAGATTTTTGCAAGAGAGATGAAAATGATCACAAGCAGATAGTGAATAATTTACCTTGATCACAACCTTCTCATTAACTGAGAAAGGATATTGTACACCTCTATGTGACCCATTCTCTGGTATAATATCACCACTTTCCTGAAAGAGGAGCATTAAATAACAAAGCATAAATCTGCCAACTTGTTTTTTGGGTGGATTTGGGTAGATATGTGGGAAGAGATGCAAACATGAGTACATGAAGATTCTCAAAAGGGTAACTCGATGAATTCCAACAAAACCTACTCAAGTGTCTACATACAAAAACATTTATTTGATGCCTGGATTCATAAAGCGAGATATCGAACTTTGTGATGCAGGATGCTTCTGAAAGGCATGTCAATATCAACACCAAAACAGTATTTATAGATACCCCCTTTCCAATTACAAGTATGACCTTAAAGGGAAAAAACACTAATTTAATCAACCGAGTGTTTCGACTAATTTTCACTTTTTACCAAGTCAAGTAATTAAAGTTTTACCCCGTGCTCACTTGCTTCCTTCCTGCGTTTCCGTTGAGCTGCATTATGAAATAGTCTGCGATCATCCTCCTGCTTGACTGCTTGTGCTGCAGCTCTTAAAGCTGTGTATATAACAGTATTAAATGGCCATCGTGAGCACCAAAGGGCATTAACAAACTAAAGATAGAGAAGGCTCATAGAACATGCCTAAACCTTGTGCGTGAGAGAGAGAAAGAAAATAATAAATGATCATATATTACCGTCATTAGGGATCAAAGAACCTGACTCAATTTCTGCATTGCAAATTGTGCATTTGGACTGCAATGGCACAAATGATGAGACAGTTAGAATAAGTTCTCACAAATACAGGCCAAATACTTGAAGTGTGTTGTTTTCAAAATAAATTAACTGAAAAAAATATTGAACATATTCCTACAAACAAAATGAGCTTATTAGTCTAATAGGCCATTTCTCTGACATTGTAATTAAGCCCAACTAGAAGTACCTCCCAGTCCACTTATGTTTACCTCTCATGTATATAAATTGTTTGATGAGAAAAAAAGAGAAGATATCCAATATTAAGCATTGGCTTCACTTACTGTTTCAAGAACTTTTGTTAGCATAAGACCGCCAAATGAATGTCCACACGAAACTAGCATAGCATCTTCGAGGAATGCGCCACTGGAGAATCCTCGATTTCATACAGAAAATTTAGAATACAGATTTACCATGTGAAGCAAGGAAAAAGAATTCATAATGAAACAGTGAAATGTTTTGCATAACAAAAAGTGCATCCACAGAACCTATGCCTTAAGATTGTTGTTCAGAAAAGTATATGTTGAGCAGCATGAGATGGAAAACCATTTGGAAGTATACGAACTATAAGTGAAGTGCCCAAGGTGCACTGAAATGCTAAAGTCAGCTAAGGGGCAAGCTGGAAGGCTATCAGTGCTCTAGTGAACAGCATAAGTGTATGTATGACTCAGATACTAACAGTATAACAATTTTAATGAAATATAAGAGCATAAACAAACAAATTTAATAAAAACACAACTTAATTTAGTAAACATATCGAACCTGAACTCAATACTCAAAATCAAACAGATATCTACAGAAATTATCTTTGTTGATTCAGTTTAAAGGGGTACCAGGAGCAAAGAAATTAAGATGTTGAAAGCAGGTGTCTTTTTGCTGCTGCTTCTTTAAGCAAAATTTGTTTTTCGTATAAGTGAAGATTATCAAAAGACGTGTCAGTAAAATTAGATAGAAGTTCTAACTTCTAGAGCATCTTGACTAGACTCTTGACAGGCTTGCTTTAATAGAAACACAAATGGAAGTTCTAACGCAAGGACCTTTACGATGGATAGCTATATTGGCAGGAAACAGACAGAACATTAAGATAACAATAAGACATGAGTTGTTAAATAGAGTTATAACCAGGCCAGATAGATTGTAAAATACCAGTATTATCAACAAAGAAAAATTAAACATTTAATTGGCATTCTCTTTGCAATTGAGCTTTCATCCTACATTGCGCCTCAGAAAAACCCACCGGGCACAAAAAAGCTATATATCTAGTTAATAACCAGGCAGAATGTTCTAGTGCAACTGATAATGGCCAACAAAGTGACAAGAAAATTAATTTCTTATCTCATCCATCTAATATATGGTGTACTTTACGGCATATGTATAGGAAGAGAAATAAAGAAGAAAGAGAAGAAGATACTTGTGAGTACGAGACAACGTTACAGACATGCAAAAATAACAACTACCTGAGTAATAAAGAAAACTCAGAAAAGAAACAGTACTCATGCAAAGCCAATTTAACTTACGATAAGGAATCTGACAGAACACTTCTCAATGATGGTTCCTTATTCAAATTATCTGCAGGTACCTGTTCATGCGAATCCAAAACGAGATAACATCACATGCTAAGCTCAAATTATGCACTCCTCTAGAAAATTGACCCAAGAGAAATCAATACTATTAGCAAGTGAAAAGAATAGCCAACCCATCCCAAAGCACCTATCTCAAATCAACATGTATAAAGGGAAAGAGAAGTCATGAGACAACTTCAATCGAATAAATACGTATTATTTGACAGATGTTCTTTGTTATCATTTCGTACAATCCATCATTGAGAGGCCAAACAATATTGAATAAAAATCGGTGCTAAAATAATATTCAATTAAATATCATCTTGGAAATTCAGGTTAATTTAAAAAGAGAGAATTCAGAATTCTAATAACTTGAAAATCAAGCAAATGGGTTTAATGTTGATAAGATCAGCATGTCATTAAATCTGCCAAAAGGAAGTAAGTGGAATACTCATTTTCACTCAAATATTCAAAATTAGTCACCTAAAAAAAATCCTTGTATAAGTGCTTACATAATCCGTATGGTTACACAATACATCTTCCTCGGCAGAAAGGTCATCCATAAACTGGCTAACAGATATTGGCACATAGCTTTGTGGGATCACATGCCCAGCTGCAGCAATTGGATTACAGTCCAGTATTGCGTTGCCTTGTGGCATGAGCTTAAATGCCAGTGATGTCCTAGAAGAACAAAGTCAACCTCTGTGGAAGAACAGCACATGCAATATTTTTTTTTTTAAATCCAAAAGAATATACCTTCCCTCATTCACAGGGACCGTAGCATTATCAAACATGGCTCGATATAAAGCAGCAGGACGAAGTCCTGCAGTGGCATGGCTGAGAGCCTTCCCCGTAAGCAGCAAAAGTTCCCCAGGAGCCAAGCCGACATCTGCTTGGTACCAACGGCCATTGGAATCACAAACCTAAGAATGGCAGAATGAACAACTCATCCAGGAAGAATATTTAAAAATCGAATGTAATTGAAAAGGAATACAAGATCATTTGTTTCAGAATTATACCTGAAGTCCAGGAGCATCTGAGGATATCAGCATTAACAAACCCTTCTCCACTTCACAGCTTGATGCAAGCTTTCCTCCTACAGTTGCACCTTTTCCTTGTTGTGAGGATATTTGGGAGAATGTGGCAACAAGGATTGACGAAGAAGCCTCATTAGCGGGCAATGGACAATCATCAAGTAAGTGATTGAAGACACTGCACAAAATGAAATATTTTAAGAAGTCGCTACTAGTAAAAGAGAGCAATTTGAAAGTTCTATTGTGATGCATCAAAGAACAATAAATGGAGGAGGTGGGATAAAGCTATTCACTGTTCTTACTCGCTTCGCAAACGAAGATTTCTTGCTGTGGCACTTAAAACTGCACGAGCTGCCCTTCCCATGCATCTGAAAATGTCAGCCATGCATGGAGGGGATGAATCTACATCTTCCAAAGGCCTATATAAATCAAGGTGTCAAATTGGAACACAGTAGGAATTTCCCGTCTGACACATGTGACAAAGATGGAAATCAACATTGAGAAACTTACAAACAGATAAATCCAAATGAGAAGTCATCTTAATACAAATGAGGGAAATTTAAATTCAGTCATGAATGGAGAGCTTTTGTTGTTTCTGGTAACGAATAGGGAACTGTTGGCTCTAACAGACTAACACCATGACAGCGAGCACCAAATATTTGAATAGAGCAATATGAAACACTACCCTTCTTGGGTAAAAAGCATGTGTTGTAAAGAAAGTGATCAAGATAGAGCAAGAGTTGTACAACTGCAACTGGTTTACATTTTAATTTTCAATTTTCAAAAAGCTCATCGAGCCAGCTATGGGAAGTCCTATATTTATTGGTCGGATTCAAAAGTTAAGACATTAATGCATTTATACAGTTTTAGTCTAGGCAAAAGGAGAATAGTAAGACATTAATGCATCTATAAGGAAGTCTCTGAATCTCTAATGGTCAATTTATGCATCTAACGGTGGCGTCTGCATTAGCATTGTTGCTATTTTTTGAAACATTTCGTGATCTCAACATAATCATATAATTCACGGTAAAGTAGCTTCCGTCAGCTCACTTATTCGAATTTTACTAGGTATTAAATCATTTACTTGAGCAATACATATAATCCCCCAGCATAGAACAATACATAATCATATAACTCACGGTAAAGTAGCTTCCGTCAGCTCACTTATAAGGGTCTTTCGAATTTTACTAGGTATTAAATCATTTACTTGAGCAATACCTATAATCCCCCCAGCATAGAACAATCCAGTTCTTCAGTCTCACAACTAAAACTCCAATTTTCCTCTTAAATTCACAAATACAAGCCACAATAAGTATGCAACAGTAACTGATAATAATAAATAAACATCACCAGCGATTAGCGGAAAAAGTCAAAAACTATATATATCTGAAATAACCTTCCAGCTCTGTAGGTATAAACCCCTCGGCCGCCTTTCCTGGTGCGAAAGTAGAGGCGAGCGGACTCCAGGGCGCAGCGGAGCAAAGCAGCATCGTCGGAGGTCAACTCAATGACGGCGGCGTTGTGGCGCATGAGGGAGGCGGACAAGGCGTCAACGGCCCTCAAATAGGAAGCCATGGGAGCTCCATCGTAGGGCAAAATGTCGGGGAGTCGAATTCTACAAGGAGGCTCCAGAGGGAGAGGAGAAGAAGAAGGGAGAGGGTGATTGTGCGGGGATCTGATACTAGCAACTGCCGCTGCAGAATTGGGCGGAGGATTGGCGTGATTCTGATGCTGATGCATCATCATCGTCACCATCGATCATTATTTTTCTTCTTTGTATAGTAGCATAAATAAATACAAAAGGGGAGACGAAAGTTGTTGTGGGATAGTAAAAGGGGAATTTGGGGTTTGGGGAGGTTTTGTTTGTAAGACCCTTGCCTTGCTTACTTGCCTTTTTGGGAAATCATGCTATTTGAATGGGTAAATTACAAAAAACACCCATGAATTTATCCAAATTACCATGTACAAATACATTAATGTACAACTCAAGTGTATTTTCAAAACATGTAATTTATATATATATAAAAACATACAATTTATTTTCAAATCGCTCTGAGATGTGTGTCATTAAAGGGCAACATGTGTTACTGTAAATACATGTATGTATTACTATAAGGACAAAACGACGCTCCCCCTATTTTCATTTGTTTTCCTCTTTAATTTGTATTTGTTTCTCCTTCTAACTTGTGACAAATTGTCACAACTCTTAAGTAAAAACTTAAACAATCAGATTACACAATTAAACTAGTAAAACTTTTTTTTTCCTATTATTATGTAGTAACATAATTGTCTTACAGCAACACATACTTGTATTTGTGTTATAGTAATACAGACTGAAAGCGAGGTTTCATGTTTTACCTTTATACGAATCTTTAGAAAATATCCCCTTGATTCATTTTAAGATATATTTAATATTTTTATTTAGAACGGGTCGACCTGCCCCGCATCGTACAAAGAATGGGTCGGGTCCGGGTACTCAAGTACCCGACTCAACCTGTTGACATCCCTAGTCTTAACAAGTATAAATTGAAGCACAATAAGAAAGACATTTGGTGGTGGAATATTTCCAGCAATGAGATGTTCACTATCAAAAAAAGCTCATGAGAAACTGTTGTGGCAAATGAAGAGGACGACTATCAATCGACGATGATATTCTTCAAAATCCTTTGGAAATTTTTGGCACCTAGAAGAGTACAATAAACAGTATGGAATTATGAAACAAAGGTTGCCTACACAGGGACGGACCCAAGATTTTTGTTCAGGGGGTCCACTTATTACTATAAAAATAAAAATTATCGTATTATATAATCACAAATGAAATAAACTGTTGTGATGAATTTAATCGAGCAATCAAAGATAAGAAAGAAAACGCAAGAACGTAAATACAAGTAGACACATAATTTACGTGATTCACCAATTTGGCTACGTCCACGGGTAGAGGGAGAACGAATTTTATTATGGAGGCTAGGTTTTCCAGAGATTTCAGAATACATAAATTACCCTACAAACAAGGTTATTATAACGTTAATAGACTACTCTAATTTGGGCTCGGCCCATGACATATCCACAAGCCCGAATCCTTCCTCAACTAGTAGTCCTCGCATACCGTCGGGCCTGGGGCGGGTTATAGTCAATTCAAGTCATTCTCAACATAAACTAACAATAAAAATATATTAATAAAATTTTTTATTAGGAGGTTAATTTGTCTAATAAAAGCACTTATTTGAAGGTAAATGGTTAAAAAATGCATAGGACGGACAAACTGGGCTTGAACCCGCAACACCAGCGATAAAAAACACCCATTCAACCAATTTGTCTACACATTATTAAACTTCTATTACCAACGGTATAATATATCAATATTTTTTTCCGAAATTCCAAGGGGACCCAATGCACCCCTTGGCCCCCATATGGGCTCGTCCTTGTGCCCACGAGAGATAACCTTGTCAAGAGAGGCATTATTCAAGCCAACGGTGTCACATTATGTACCTTGTGTGGAGAAAAAGATGAAAGTGTTACCCACATCTCGTAAAAAAAAAAAGGTGCAATGTCTATAAGTGGATCGCTTCAACATGGTTTCACATAGAGCTGTCAAAACGAGTTGTGCCCTTTGGGTAATCCTGTCTCGCTGTGCTTAATAGGTGGGTTGAGTAAAAAAAAAAAAAAAAGCTTGTTTAGAGGCAGGCCTAGATGGTTTGGCTCGTTTGGGCCGCAGGTTGGGGCGGGCCTGCCTCCTATTTTTTTATTTTTTTTACATTTTTAATATACTTTTTAGTAATTATAATATTATTTTTGAAATATTTTGTAAATTTTATGTTTATAGATGACAACTTTAATAAGTAGGAGACTATTTTTATAGATAATAACTTTAATAAGTAGGAGACTATGTTTATAAATTATTACGGTCAATTAACGGTGAACTTTGATTTATATGAAATTATATCTGTGACTAATGAATGATTAACTTTTATTTGTGAGAAGATTAAGTCTTGTATGTATCCACATGCACCGTGCACTCATAGTGTATTTTAAAACCTTGCAACTTGTTATATCAAAAGATGCAACTAATTTATACTGAATTGTGCAACTATTAATATGAAAAAATAATTGCATGATTTAGTATAAATAAGTTGCATCTATCAGTATAATAAGTTGCATGATTTTAAAATGCATTATGAGTGCACAGTGCACACGGATGCACATGAGACCCACTCTTTTGAGAAATATTTTATTTTAATTTTTTATAGTGACAATAACTGTTGATTTTGATGAATTTAATGTGTTAGAGCTTTTAATTTAAATATTTTAATTTTTTAAAATATAATAGTGGGTTTTGGCACTCCCGGCCGATCCGTTTCCACAGCTCTAGTTCCATACTCTGACCCGATTATCCACTTCTTACAGCACGACGACTTGCTTGACCCAATAGCTCATGGTAACATTGCATCTTCAGGATAGCTAGTGGTTTATTTGGAAGACTAGAAACAAGCAGATTTTTTAAGAAATCATTCCAGATGTCAAGAAGTTACCGAAAGCGATCAAAGCAAGAACATGGTTTGGGTTCGAAGTGAAGAATTCTACCACAAGGAGCATAACTTTTTTATGCGCGATAATCCGGTATTTTGAAGTGTTCAGATATTTTAAAGGTATAAACGTAAATCTATTAATTACTGGCTTTGAATTTCCTGTTTTCCAATTTTTATCTGTAAGGATTGAAGTATCCTTTATACTCCAATTCTTAGAGTTAGTATGCTATGAAACTTATTCACTATTAAATTAATTCATTTTTTATAGGCATGACCCTTTAGTTATCACTAATACTCTTTTATAATATAAATCATATCCTTCAATTATAACTACTAATACACTCTGCTATAATATAAGTCACACCCTTCACTGTTATAAGTAATTCTCTTTATAGTAAAAAGTCACAAGTCACACATTTTAATTATCACAATTAATATCTTTTAGTAATATAAATCACACTCTTTAACCAGTTTCACAGACTCTTGTGTAAAACTTGTTCACTACTTTGCCCAATTCTTAAGCAATAAACTTTTTTTTCCGATTAAAAGATAAAAATGTTAGCAGTTCATTTTTTTTTGACGGGTTAGAAGTTCATTTCTCAAAAAAGAAAAAGTGCGAAAAGTTCAAATGCTATTACAAATAAAAGCAGGGGCAGGAAATGAAATAAAGAAAAGTTGAAGCGTTTTTTTTTTTAAAACAATCAATTACTCCCTTCACTTTTTAATACATATCATTATAGAATTAAACTACAAATTAAGATAATAATTTTTTGTCAATATTATTCTCAATTAATTAGAGCACAATAAATATTCTTAAATTAGAGGAAAGATAAATGGAAAGATTTGTGTGAGATTAATTATATGAGTTGAAAATTAAAAGGGGTAAAATTGAGATACTTGAGGAAAAATAGTCAAAATGACATTTATTGAAAAAATAGTGTAAAAACTAAAATGACATGTATTAAAAATCGAAGTGAGTATAATATAATAGTTTCTTAACATAATCAATTACAATATGACAACATTATTTCATTCATCTGTAGACCGGAATCACAATCACCACAAAAGGGGAACTACCCGAAACTGCTACTTGGAACTATAACTGCACCGCCGCAATCGCAACCCAATAATAGAGGGACCTCCATCCCATAAGAGGGAGACTACCACAAAAGAAAATAAATTTCCTATCTGTGTCTCGAACTCAGGAGCTCGATGTCTCTGGTGATGAAGCTCCAGCGAATAGAAAAGTTGAAGCGTTACTTGAGAAATAAACAGAATAAAACGGTTACCTTCGTAAAGCCGATAGCTCGATGCTCTCTTTTCCGATCATTATCCTCTGTGAAAATGGCGGCGATGGCGGCGGGACTGACTTCTTCGATTTTCCGTATCCGAGCTTCGTCCAGTAGTTATTCGAAGAGCAGCAGAACCAGACGCCCACAAAATGTCGACGGAGACTTCTTTGTGGGTACGTCTCTATCCTATCCCTATTTCGCTGCTTCTCTTGTGAATCGCATAGCCTTTTATGCTTCATTTTCTTCCATATTTGTCTAGTTTAATAAGATGTCTGGCCTATAGTTACAATTTACTTTAGGAGGAGATTACACCTCGTAGCTGCATATTTTTGGAAGATGACTAATTGATTATATACCTTTTTTTTTTTCTTTTTTTGAAAGTGATTGAGAAGATTCTGCTTCATAGATATGATTTATGATTTATTTCCATGTTTACTTGATTCTGTATGATTTATGATTTATTTTACTTGATTTGTATGATTTATGATTTATTTCCATGTTTACTTGATTTGTTCTTTGCGAACAAGTTAGGGCTGTAGGTCTAGGCTAGTATAAATATGAGCCCTATGAGTCTTTGTCATTTAGCTTATCATCAGTAAAGAATATTGTTTCCTAGAATCACTCCTGCCCTTGAGACGTAGTTCTACGTCAAAAACATAATTGTGAAGCTTTGCTTTTCTTCACTATTAATTCTTCGCTTTATTATTCTCTGTATTACAATCATCATTATAAACAACAGATTCACTATGTTTAGTCTTTTATTCATGAATATTCGAGTTGGATAACATTGAATCGGATATGGTGTTGGTGCAGATACCACGTGCATAGATTGCGACACATGTCGTTGGATGGCTCCGGTATTCTGATGATACTTTCAGCTTTAAGAGAACAGATGCATCGTCTATGTCTAATTAGTAATTATTTCTGCAAAGAAGATAGAAATCCTTGAATCTTAAAACTGATGAACTGGTGCAAAGATACATGAAATGGTTTTTCTTTTAGTGTTATTATATGAACACTTCATTTTATTAGTTACAATGTAATGTTTTTCACTGTCAGGAAATATATAATCGACAGGATGGCATGTCTGCAGTATATAAACAGCCCACATGCAATGAAGAGCGAATGAGAGCTCTTCAGGTACTTTTCTCACTGCTCTGTCAATAAAGTTCTAAAGTATTTCTCTTTTAGGTATTTGAACTTATGAATCTTATTTGAGTGCCTAATTATTTGAACTTATGAATCTTATTTGAGTGCCTAATTATACACAAGGGTGCTCAACCAACATACACTACATGCACTTATGCAGAAGTGAGTCTACTCTAAAATGCTTACATAGCAATGCTGCAAATGTGAGACGACTGCGAGATCAAGTTTTATATATGACATATATGACATTCTTTGTCCTCAGTTGTTTTATATATGTTGAGTCCGTTTGTTTAGTGGTATGTGCTATGAAAAGATATGAAATCATGTGATACATTTTACTTACCCATGTGATATATTTGACTTTTCAAGTGTTTGTTATGATGTATTCAAATCATGATTTATTTTATTTCAACCGTTTGTTAAGATTGATAAAAACATGAGAATTCACTTGATAAATATTAATTTGACTATTATACCCCCTTGTTACATATATTTTTTCCCACAATGAATTAAAACAGGGTTATTTAGGTCAATTAACACCAAGGGATAATGTTTGGTATTATAAATACCACCTCCTAGGTGGGATGCATAATCATGTGAAAATGGGAAAAAGAAATGCGGGCCTTCGGGCCCAAGTGAAAAGCCATCAAACATAACAAACACTTGAAAAAGTAGGATATGATATGTTTTCTCTTCTTTTCCTTTCTTTTCCCACATAACAAACGGGCTCGTTGTGTATACTTGCATCTAGTGTTTTAACGACCAACATAAAATGTCATTATCATTAGTAGGAAACTTATGAAACGAAAATTTTAAAAATTTAGTACGTTTCGAAAGAAGTTGACTAAGTTTGGTAAAGGAAAGACCAAACATTTGTAACACTCGATGTTTATTGAAGGAAAAGTGAGGAGTAAGTAAATTATGTTTGCTAAATTTCACTTGACCATTTCTATTGCACTTCTTAAATCATTTTTCTCAAACTTGTTGGGCAATAAAGGCGGAGATAGCTTGTCCACCTAGGACAAGGTAATTTCAGGTAGGGCATATGACTTCACGATTCACCTTATAGAGTGAGTTTTTAGTGATTAGGCGCTCTCTGTTACAAGCTCCCTCAATTACTTAGATGTACTTCTTATTATTATCCTTGATTAAGTGATTACATCATGCATGAAATCATGTTAAATTTAACTATGTGTGATTTGTTTCTAGGCATTACTTGCGTGTCCAACAAACTCAATCCACACAGAGCAGCCCCCTCGTGATATTGTTTCATAAAACGTTTCCAACTCCAATTGATGAGCAGAAAATTCAGGTATCTTCATCTACTTCACAGGGAGCTCCTTTGGTTTTTTCCTAAGGTCTGTTTGTTGGCATATCTGTTGTTTAGTGATATATTAATGTATGGTGAGAAAACCATATTGATAGACTGCAGTCTGAGATTAATGCAGTATGACAACAGGTTCTTTCGATAAGTTATATCAAAAAAGTCTTCAATTATTTTTATGATGTCCTGAAATAAGCTATTTGTATGTTCAGAATATCGTAGAATATGCATGAAAGACTCATATATGTTTTAATTTTATTTTATTGATTTTGAGCTAGTTTGACTAACAATCAGAGCTTTTGAACCAAGTGTACTATTTGGTTAAGTTCTTAATTCTGGAATTTAATTTATTGACGTTACATAAAAGCTAAATTATTTAAATGTATGCTTCATTATTTTAGGACTTCTGTGCCTATTTTTGGTGAGGTTTCTATCTTTGACTGAGGTTGGAAAAGCTCAAGTCATAAGCCAGATACTTTTGCTTATCAATTGTTTATTAAGTACTCAGTCTTGATAGTAACTTAATTTCAGTTTTTACCACACTCTTTTTGTGTGAACTTCTCCATATTGTCCTTCAGTTACAGAGCTAGCACTGTAGAGTCATAGACAAGAGAAGTTTGTTTGAGGTTAACAGACAGTGCAGAAATCTGTCCTATTTTAAATTTGATAATGTGAAGTCTGGAAAAGATGAGTTTGGCTTTCCACTAGTGAGTATTGACTAACTTAATGCTTTCAGGGAGTATACCATTGTGGTTACCATTCTGAGAAATCATATGGAGCAGCATCATATTTTATTACACGGCCCGAAGGGAATATACTCATCGACAGGTACTTTAGAAGTTCACTTTTGGTATCTCTAGATCTTCATATTTGTAGATTAAAAAAATTACATATTTAGTTATTGGAGAAAAAAATTTAGTGTATATGTTACATATTCACTTCTTATTTGTAGTCCTAGATACACAAAGAAACTGGCCAGCAACATCAAGAGGATGGGTGGAGCCCGCTACATGTTTCTCACTCACAAGTATGCAGAATATACTTGCATTTGCTGATCTCTAATATTTGCGATATCATAGTTATATCTACTCTTATTTTCAGGGATGATGTTGCAGATCTTATAAATGGTCCAAGGAGCTGGGTTGTGAGAGAATTCTTCATTCTGAAGAAGTAAGATAATTAACTTTTCTACGGAATTTGTAATGATATATATGGTTCTCTGTGTGTATTTATCAGGAAATCTAATATTGTTATCACTTATGTATGTAGAATCCCATAAGTAACATAACTACTGCTTAAAATATTTCACTTAGTAGACGATAGTAGATGAAGAAATTCTTGTTTGATGTGTTGAGTCGTTTGCTAAATTGGTCAATGAAGGTGGATAGAATGTTAGAGCAGAGCGTAACAGTAAACTTTAAATGTAGCTGGTCATTGGATTATGTTATAAAAATTGCTCAACATATTTATTTTACATTATTTTGGTTATTTTCTCAAAATCTTCTTATCTCAGTTCATTTTTATGCATTGAATTATTGTCAGATTTCTCAAGTTAACATCATTTTCATGTGAATTTTGTATTGCTAAGCTGCTCTGATATGTTATACCTCTTGTTCCTTGTTCATTCTCTGCTACTTATCTAGTTATCTTACTTGATGTGGTATATATATTAAATAGGGCATCTTTGCTCTACAATTTTGGCTTTTTAGTATTGGTGTTTTAACTTTTAAGTATCTGTTCTCAATTGACACCAAATGCTATCAGATAATTGTTCTCTGAAACCTTGATAAGCATAGGTATCTAATTTGATATTCAAGAGCATTGATCCTTTCTCTTGCAAAAGTTAAATTTAAATCTCAAAGAAAATAAATTCACAGTAAAGAATTGCACTTTCCGTTTAGTGCTCAAAATGTAGTTTAGATCTTAAAGAAATGAAACCTGCATGCTTTTGTCTAACCCCACTTCACTTTTGCTGTAAATCAATTTCATCCTCTTTTTTATAATTTTTATATCATACTTATGAGTGTGATAACTATGATACATATATGATCCCCTAGCCCCTAACAAGAAAAAAGAACATATTTATGATTAATAATGATCATCATCTAACACACTTGTGGTATAACATCCCCAGGTAAATAATTCTACTGCTGATGTGGAGATTAAGTTAGAGGGAAATGGACCGTGGACCCTTGGCAGTGATATCACACTTATACACACCCCAGGCCACACAGAAGTGAGTTGATCTTTTGGTGTAAGGTTGTGAATGTATACTTTTCGTTTGGGTTATCTATTGGACAATCATGGTGGCTTGTTGCTAAACATACTGTGTCCTTTGTTGATCACCTGTCCTTAGTATTTGATATTTCAGCTGTAAATCTGATGGCCAGAATTGCATAACTAATTATGACAGGGATCCGTGTGCTTACTTGACAATACTAGGAAGGTTCTCTTTACTGGGGACCATCTTGCAATGAAAGAATTTGGATTGAGCATATTTGAACGATACAACTGGTTTTCAGGTGTGTTGAATTTTCAGCTTACCTACTCTGTTCAGTTATTTACCTCTATTAGTGAATTATGATGATTTGTAGCTGGTATAGTGTTGGTTTGTAGTGGGAAAGAAAAATGATTGGGAAGGTTAGTTTCCAATTGATTGAATACTTAATACAAGCTTAATTTTATCAACATGAAACTGGAGATTAATTCCACTTCTTGGACCTTTCATGAAATTGCTCCATAAGATCCAAAACTTACAGTTAGGATTCATGTATATGCTAATAAGTTTACTATCAAACCAATATACTTGTCACCCCTATTCATCAAGGTCGTGATATCTTCGCCTGCCCTCGTTGCGATTCCCTCTCCTTCGCAACCCTCCTTCACCACCCTGCCTTAGTATCCTTAACGATGTGTATGTATCGCTTTCGGTACAATCACCGCCACCACTACCCAAAAGGTGTGTTTTCGTCATTGTGCTACTGGTTTCGCCGAGTTCCTCGGACGTGCTCCCCTATTTGCAGAGATACCGTATGCAACATATTACTCAACCTCTCGATTGAGGATTCGATTTTTTCAAACCATTGTCGATTCGAAACCATGGTGTTTCGCGTGTGATTCAATTAAAAACGGGCTCTGATACCAATTGATGAAACCTCTATCCCGAGGTATTCTAGTAGCTCAAGATTAATATTAAGGTATTATAGTAGTCAGCAAAACACGCTGTAAATTATGCTTCAAACAATATTTTCCATTCATTAAGTATTTTTCCATTTTTTCTACTTCCAATTTGTGACTGCCCCCACAACAACATAACCCCAAGAACCGTGCAAAACATAACCCAAAGAACCGTGCAAATGTACTTTTGCAGAAATATTCCATTTTCCCTTTTACTCCTTCAAGTGTTTATAAGACACAAGGATTCTCTCTCTTTCAATGGCGGATGGGGGAGGAGGTTGAGGCAAGTGGTGATGTAAGCATAGAGATGTCGCCATCGAGTCGATAAAATGTTGGTTGCTACAGCTTCATGCAATGCCAATCGCGAGACTATGGATATAAGAATGTCATTGGGCAATTCACTAATTTTATTCTCCCCTTCACTAAATTGGGGATATTTATTAAGGAATCTACTTTCTTGTGTTTGTATTTTGGTTTTATATATAAGTATTAAGAAAAATACTACTAAAAGAAGATTATCAAAAGGCGGAGAAAGGAGGGAGGATAGAATTAGTGAATTGCCCGACGATATTCTTATATTCATAATCTCTCGATTGGTATTGCATAAAGCTATAGCAACCAAGATCTTATCGAGTCGATGACGACATCTCTATGCTTAAGTCACTACTCGCCTAAACCTCCTCCCCCATTGAAAGAGAGAGGAGATCCTTATGGCTTCAAACACTTAAGAAGGGAAAATGAATATTTCTGCAAAAGTACATTGGCACGGTTCTTGGGGTTAGGCAAAATATGCTGTAAATTATGCTTCAAACAATATTTTCCATTCATTAAGTATTTTTCCATTTTTTCTACTTCTAATTTGTGAATGCCCCCACAACATAACCCCAAGAACCGTGCAAATTTACCTTTGCAGAAATATTCCATTTTCCCTTTTACTTCTTCAAGTGTTTATAAGCCACAAGGAATCTCTCTTTCAATGGTGGATGGAGGAAGTTGAGGCGAGTGGTGATGTAAGCATAGAGATGTCGCCATCGAGTCAATAAAATGTTGGTTGCTACAGCTTCATGCAATGCCAATCGCGAGACTATGGATATAAGAATGTCATTGGGCAATTCACTAATTTTATCCCCCCTTCTTCCTCTGCCTTCTCATTACCTATACACAACCAAAATACAAACACGAGAAAATAGAAGCATCACTAAATTGCGGATATTTATTAATGAATCTGCTTTCATGTGTTTGTATTTTGGTTTTATATATAGGTATTAAGAAAAATACTACTAAAAGAAGATTATCAAAAGGCGTAGAAAGGAGGGAGGATAGAATCAGTGAATTGTTCGACGATATTCTTATATCCATAATCTACCGATTGACATTGCATAAAGCTATAGCAACCAACATCTTATCGACTCGATGACGACATCTCTATGCTTAAGTCACTACTTGCCTAAACCTCCTCCCCCAAGAAGAGATCCTTATGGCTTCAAACACTTAAGGAGAAATAGGGAAAATGGATATTTCTGCAAAAGTAGATTTGCACGGTTCTTGGGGTTAGGTAGAAATAGGGAAAATGGATACTTTTGCAAAATTACATTTGCACGGTTCTTGGGGTTAGGTTGTGGGGTCATTCACAAATTAGAAGTAGAAAAAATGGAAAAATATTTAGTGAATGGAAAATATTGCTTGAAGCATAATTTACCGCGTATTTTGCTGAGAACCAGAATAGATTAATTCTTGAGTTACTATGATATCTCGGGATGCTTTCTTTTTCAATAGTTTTTCTTTGGAAAATAGTATTTTAGTCTTGTAAGTTACCCTTATTTAGATTTCATTCCTGTCGACTTTCGCGAATTGAAATAGTCCAGTAACTTCTTTTTTTTCAACATTTGAATCTAATCCAGCTTAAGGAGGTGAAACATCCAGTTGCCGAATCAGACATGCCACGATAATCTAATGCTACTCTGCTTTATTCTGATAATGACATTTTTTAAGTAAACTGACTAATCCATTTGTAATCTAGTCGAGTATGCAGGAATTACTATTTCTGTTTATTCTTCACTTGTTGAAGCAGTATTGCATCTTATTACTTTAGACAAAGTCTAGTATGAAAATTTTCATACATGAATTTTTTTTAATTTACAACCAAATTCTGTAATTGGTGAAGGTAAGACAAATTGAGTGGTTCACTCGGTCCAAGTGATTCATGGTTTACCCCGCCCGAATAAGTCATAATTTAGGGTTAATTATTTAGTGTTTAGGGTGTAGATGGTTGATTTAGGGTAATTTTATAGATTTTTATACATGAAAATTTTCACACTAGACATACTCTTTACTTTAATGTGTATCTAGATCCTATTAAAGGAAACTTTCACAAAATGTAGTGATTATTTTCTCTCTGTGCATTGTGTTTGTTTGGCAGTTGCTGAGCAGTTGAACAGTGTTCATAAGTTGCTTGAGTTGGATTTTGAATGGATACTACCTGGTGAGCATTATTTTTAGCAAATTCACTCTCTTGTTTTCTTCAATGATATATTCAGTTGTTAAAAAGGGGCAGACTAATGAACACCCTTTTTATTGAGTAATTATTTGGAAGAGATCATAATGTATTTCAGACTTCAAATGAAGTTAAGCTACGCATACGAAATTATAACTTAGAAATACCAGAAAAGACCGATAAAGTAATAGCCTCAGTTGAAATTTTACAGAACACCCCAGAATCTGTAAACGCAAATGTGGGTTTCGTACTGTCATTTAATTTTGTAATTTTCCATGAATTTCAGGACATGGGAGGAGAGGTATATTTAGAGATAACGAAGAAAAAAACATGGCTTTGGAAGCTCTCTTGGCCACCAAAGGGTACCGGGCTTAAACCAGGTCTTTTCTGGTGATACTGATACACCCTTTACGTGATATCAGAAATGTAATGTTGTATGTATTTATCAATGCACGAATTAGCATCAGAAATGCGTGCTTGTAATAAATATTATGATGTGCGTATTTTATCAATACACGAAATAAACGTTAATGAGCTCTCACTGAACGAAATATTCTCGTCTGTATAATCACATAGTAAGTGAAGAGGGTTTCAAATACTCATGTTCATAATAAAAAAAGTTTTTTACTGTCATAATAAAAGGAAATCCACCTTTCAGACAAATATAACCTAAAACGTATGTGAGTCGAATGGGTTAAAAAAAAAAAATCTTTATAATTAGTTTAGGGTATATTCAAGAAGGCAGAGCGAAAGAAAATTTAACTTTGAATATTCAGCATCTGAAAATCATTTCCACATTTAAAAAAAGCTACATGCATGGTTTGCTGACCCATTAGATAGAGATAATTAGAGAATATTACAAAATATGGTATTCAACGATGATTTGACAACTATACATGATAATTTGAAAGTATGATATTTCATGGGCTTGTTTGTTCAGGACCTCTAGCATGACACAAAATTAACACTTCCAACCAAGCTGAGGTTGCAAAACATGGGAATGAACTTCTGCTGAACTACAACTGCCAATCTATTGGAGATACTCCCAATTTCTCAAGGATCTGGTTTGTACGTGAAAAATGCCTGCATTGTAAGTTCAAAATTGCAATTAAGGACCTCAAGTGGTATTGAGAAATTAATAATTATAGAGGGACAAGCAGCACATGCTTACGAATAATTGTATGTAGCACATCCTGAAAACGTAATCAAAACTTGTTATCGAAAATCATTAGAGGGGAAACTATTATGAAACCCCATCTATTGAAACGCGTTGTACATAGTATTCACCGTTTGAGCAGTTCAGACCATATAGCTTAAGATGAACTTCTGATTGCAACCATACTTATTTTATAAAGTACACGAGTAATCCAATGTATAGAAAATATAGACACACAGCAGCAATGTATCTAATACAAATGTTAACCATTTTATTATATGCAATCAAGATAGCCAACCTGCATCCGAAGAAGCCTCTGTGTGCAGATAAACCAGAGGGATGTGCTGATTTGAGAATGTGGTGCTTTGATTCATCTATTAACCTGTATAAACAATTTCAATAGAAGCATGTCATAAAATCAACTGTAAAGTAGAATCCCCCCTCCTGTTTTTAATTTAACCACATGTCGTAATATATATATTCAAATTGTGATTTCTAAATATAACAGAAAGTGAATGTCTATATATGCTAGACTCGCTCAATTGGGTGAAAAGACTGACAGATTGTGCAACTTTGAAATCCGATGGTGATTTCATAGTCCAACGCTGCAACTTAAGGTAGCTAATAAAAATACAAAAACCTAAAGAACATGAAGTGTGAGCGACTAGATGATTTGATTACTATCAGGATTTAGGATATTGGAAACTGTAAACACAAATTTTCGTATTTAATAATATGAATAAACACGAAAAAAGAATTACAAAGATAATTTCTTGAGTTGAATATAAATTCAAGTACAATCTCTAAGTTGATCTGATTCTCTCTTCGATCTTGACTTTGACTTTCTTCCAAGATTTTCGGAGTCGGATCCGTGGCTTGAATTTCGGGATTTCGCACCTTAATCTTGGATTTAAAGGGACTGGAACTTTGTAATGTTAATCCAAGGGGCTTCGCACCTGGATCTTGGATTAAAGGGACTTTTGAGGGACGCAAGAACGCGGATCTAAGAGGGTTAGCACCGTAATCTTAGATCGAAGATCGTTCTTGATTAATTTTTGAGGGACTTCCGAAGAGGTTTAGCACCGTAATCTTAGATCGAAGATCGTTCTTGATTAATTTTTGAGGGACTTCCGAGGGACTTACAAGAAGAACGCGGATCCAAGAGGCTTAGCACCGTAATGTTGGATCGAAGACCGTTCTTGCTTGATTTCCAAGGGACTACCGAGGGACTTCCGAGGGGCTTTTGAGGGACACGAAGAACTCAAAGAACTTCCTTGAAGAACTCGAAGAACTTCCACCTCGAGAACGCGGATCCAAGAGGCTTAGCACCTTGATCTTGGATCGAAGATCGTTCGTGGCCGACTTCCTTGAAGAACGCCATGAAGAATTACTTTGAATCACAGAACTCGGTCGCTAGGACTTACGAATTTCTGTGTATTCAATATTTTTTGTGTTCTGTCAAATGAGAGGAACGAGACCCCTATTTATAGGTGTGGAATGTGGCCTTTACCCTAGATTTGACGGGCTTGATCTGATGGGCTGGAAGATCTAGAACATTCTAGAAATATCTGATGGGCTCCACAGTTTTGAACTGGGCTTGATTTAATTTATTGAACTTTCAGAGAACCAATTTAATCTATTGGACTTTGGAGGCCCAATTATTTATTATTGGACTTTAGAGGCCCAATTTAATTTATTTGTTGGACTTTAGAGGTCCAATTTAATTTATTTGGACTTTAGAGGTCCAATTTCATTTATTTGGACTTTAGAGGTCCAATTTCATTTATTGAACTTTAGAGACCCAATTTAATTTAACGGACTTTAGAGGTCCGATTACATCATCAATTATTTATTTATTTCAGGAATTAATCGCATATTCCCAATAATAAATTCAGTTGATTTTAGCATGTAATTTCCACGTGTCGCAATTTAATTCTGATTAAATTTATTCGCTTACAGAAACATTAGGCCTAAATGGAGTTGCCAATTGAAAAGGAAGTCATCCAGTAAGAGCCACAAAATTTAACATGTTAACTATGACCAAAACACCTTCAGTAATCATAAGCCACTCTCACTAAATGGCAATTATTTTTTGACATGTATAATGAAATAAATTACCGAGATTTGGCTTGTGCATAGTTTCCCCAAAGAAGAAAAACGACTCCTCTTCTTTTCTCTGAAATTGCTCCAATTACAGCATCAGTAAACTGCTCCCACCCTTTTTTGGCATGAGAGTTAGCCTGATGTTGTCTAACTGCAAATAAACTAGAATAAGCATTTATGTGAAACTTGTAAATTTCAATCTTACAAGATAATACATGGCAGAAGCAACCATTAATTGAAATGAACACACAAAAAAGAAAGGAATACACAGAAAAAGGAATAATACCCAGTAAACCACATCATGTTTATTTTAAATTTAATCGCCAATATCTGATCACCATTCATATATCATGCAATGCACTTTTTCCAATTATTCCCAACTGTCCAGCAGGAAAAGTTGTTGACTGTCTAAAGTTCAATCATATTACAAAAGAGTTTTCACTTACATTTTTACTATAGAATAATAAAGAAATTGATCCATCATGTTAAACTGCATTCGAAATATCATTCTTAGTTAGTTACGTCCTGTCTAGTTCACCATGGCACTGGATTTTCCAAGGTATAGCTCTCACATTTCAAACTTCAAAAAAGACCTTTACACATGCCTATCTCAACTTACAAGAACAAGTCAGTCTAGAAGCGCATTCTTTAGAGATCTATATATTTTCATTACATTATTATTTTCTAGGTTGGGCTTAGTCTTATTATTAGAGCCTACACATGACTACGTTAAAGCTTCAACTCATGTATACACCATCTTACACAAGATATAATCTATGTTTTTACCTTAGACAAACTTCAACCAAAACCATGAAATTAATGAATATCAAAGTACGCTCAAGCTTCAACTCATGTATACACCATGAATTTATTTTTCGTAAGTACTTCATTCTTCACAAACATCAAAGTATAAGTGTACCTATCAATTCCATGGCAAGAGGAAATTATTCCCCAACATTTCTTAATCCCTTTCTAATTAATAACATATGAACCTGACATAACTTTTGTCTCGAGTTCTACATTGTTGGATTTCCACTCCCCTCATTACCTATCTCCTTCCACAAATTAAACATAGAAAAAGAAAAGCAATAAAATCTTAGTATCTGAACTAATGGCCATTTACATCAATGTTTGCAGCAGCCTCACATTTATAAAAGAAAAGACCACAGGTAAACTATGGCTTGGTTAGCATGAGAGAGAAAGAGAGCATACCTGTGAGAACAGCATTTAGAAGGAGAACACCCTAGAAATCAACAGTAGGGAGTCATTACTTTAAGAAGAATAGATCCATATGCGCTTATATTCGAGTAAACCAAAACATAATATGCAAGGGTTGCTTCTTCCTTATGGGTTCCTTTTTAATACAAGGAACATATGCAGAACTTTATATGCAACACCGATTTCTAAGGTTGGGACCTGAGGTTATTGATGCAGCATGCTAACTGAAATAAAAATACTGAAAAACTGAAGGAAAATGTAGTCTATGTCTGGAAAAACCTCTACAAAATGATTCATGTATCTGGAACAAAAAGCATTTTTTTTGTTCAAAATATTTCATCAAATGAGATACATTCCTACTCCCTAGAAACTGATATGTTCTCAAACCGCACACCTTAAATATCACCAGCACTTTATTATACCATTGCATGTTTTCGCAAATGTCAACTCAACCTCTCAACTAAATGTGTCAAAATTTACAACTCAGAAACCAAACACATGTAACAGTATCTCCATATAAGTACAGGTAAACAAATCCAAACATAATATATGTTTCCAGTAAGAATTGCATTGCCAGTTTTATGTGGCCATAATTAAGACGACAAGAAAAAAACATATATATCCTCAGGTTACACATTATAAGAGCATGAACCAAAATGCAATTGTGCACACCTCCTTCCTGCTAACATATTAAGAGAAAATGGATACCACCTCTAGAATATGAGAGTATACTACCTGAACCGCCCATTTTTCCAAATTCCCATTAGATGGAATTGAGCATCCCAAATCTTGTTGATGTTCTTTATATATGTTTTGAAGACTTGAAGGCACTTTGATGCCCTGTGGAACCGAGAAAGAGAGACCCATCGCTTGACCTGGTCCATGGTATGGGTCCTGCAGAGGTTCCAACGGTAAAAACATTATGTTAATGAAGGTAAAGATAGGGATGAAAATATATATTTTAACCATGGACACTGAAAGCAAAATGGCTAGACGGTAATCAGAACAAGGGATTCAGAAGATACAAATGATTTATTATATTACTTTGGTTCACATGTGCTCTAGGGATTGTAAAAACTTAGAGGAGGACTGCCATCCATAAAAAGAAACAAAAAACATCTAGCTAAAAAACTCAATGTTACCTTACGTTATCATACATTTATCTCAGATACTACTCTTTTTTTTTCTTTTTGGGACTACATTATGATATTTTTCTAATGGAATAACAATTTTACCTGCCCAATGATAACCGCCTTAACATAGTCAAATGGAGTGGTATTAAGAGCATTGAAAATCAGAGGCCGAGGAGGGTAAATCGGAATGGTGCCACTGCAAATTTCACTCTCCACAAATTGGCACAGCTTCTTTGCATAAGGTTTTTGCAGCTCCCCAGATAGCACATCTGACCATGTCTCCTCCACCAGTAGCTCCTCCAACTTTACACGCCCCACTCCTTCATTACCCATATCACACAAGAAAATGCAGTCTCAGTTAATAATAAAGATGTAATATGCATTCACAACTCACAAGTATTAAATGATAAGCTATTAATGATTATGCCGATGAACTCACAACCATGATGTTGCATTAAACTGGAAAAACAAACAAATATTTAAATACCAGAATGGCAGACGAACCAAGATATGCCACAGAAGACATCAAAATAAACAGAAAAGAGTACATGAATTATTTATCACCCCACACAAAGCAAAAGAAATAATGTAAGTTAAGTATTTTGTAGATCCTGTACATGTAATACACCACAGTTATAAAAGTAGAGTGAGAAGTATCAAGTATGGCTCAACAGGAAGAAATTCCAAATCTTTGGCTTTTAAAGGAAAAAAAAAGAAGCGATACCAAATATCTTCCATCAAGAGACCCTTCAACTTCACATACTCTGATCCATAAGTACAAAAGAACTACAAACTGAAACGGATACAATCGAAAGTTACAGTATGGCTTCAACGTCTAATATTTGGCCCAATTCTATACATGAGATAGAGAGAGTCTGCTTGGAATTCCAAAAATTAAAGAAACAAAATCATCAACTTCAGAATGCAATAACGAAAAATGATTGCGAAGAAGGCAAAAAGCTCCAAAAGATGGAAACAATAAAATCTTATGCTCAGGCGACCCCATTATTAAAATAGGGTTAAAAATGGAATAAGTGACACACCTGCTGCAGTTGCTTTGGAGACTTTATCGGAGCAGAGTTTGAGGTTCCGTTTGGACAAGGCGATGGCTTTGTTGAATTTCATTCTCCGCTTCTGCTCAGAGGAAACGGCAGTCGTTGACAATGAGGAAGCCGCGGCGGCGGCGGCGGCGGCGGCCTTGAGTGGATGCGAAGAGGCTGTCTTGAGGCGCTTGGCCGCCGGTTGCTGGAAGAAATCGATTAGGGTTTTCGCAGATCCCGCCATTGCTGTGTGGCGGGAACTATGATTTCACGCGATGATGGCGCTTCGCTTCCTTACAATTTGCTTCTCCTTTCATAATTTGCAATTTTGGTCCACATGACACGTGCCTCTTTCAAAATGGTTACTATTGTAGCAAAAATGGTACTACCGTTAGATTTCCATTTCAGATTAAAAACTTCTATAAATCTGATTAATGTTATGAACTTTGTTTTTAATTCATACTCCACCTAAAATATAATACTGATCAAGTTAAGTGATTTGAAAAAATGCGTTAAAAATAAGTGAAATAAGTCAAATAATTCAAGTTCATAACATAGATCTAATTTATGAGTGACCAACTCTCCATTTCAATAGATTTGGTTCCAAATTATACAACTCAAAATTTTGACACAAAAAGTCCCAAACTTTTTGCCAGTATTCCCAGAAAAGGGAGGGAAAATTGTTAAAAAATGCAACCTAACACAATAATGTTACATATATAAACTCAATACAACCAATTTCACTCATTCTTTTTTTTTGACGGAAATTTCACTCATTCTAACAACACATAAAACTCATAATTACACTGAAATTTTTGAAAACTAAATATACATTCTAAACAACAATCAATGTGAACAAACTAAACATACATTCTGAACAACCAACAACCAATAAACTAAACAAACGAAACATACATTCTAAACAACAACAAACAAATGGCTAAATCAACAACAATCATTAAACAGACTGAATAACCCTTGTTCTGCCCCATTAAAATATTCATTAAATTAGCAAAATAAGCAGTCTCATCTGATCAATTTGTAAATTTATACAACCATTAATCAAAATAAGTAGCTCTCCGGCATATCTTAAAAAGTAAAACCATAAGATTACAACTCTTCTGTTAAGCAAAAAGACAAAAGACATTCATCTGGTTGTAAATGGCAAAAAACATATTAACAAAAAGCAGTTCATAATCTTATTCTACTTCTTCTTTGATTTGCACAGCAAACTCTCCTAATCTCCACGATGTATAGTATAACCATAAATTGTTGCTATTAATATGGAAAAATAGTTTCATGGTTCAGTGTAAATAAATTTCATATTTCATTATAACAAGTTGCACATGAGACTCACTCTTCATTTATACAATATTAGATTTAAGAGAGTCACCGGGTTGCGGGTTGCACGCTTAACAAATGGGCCAAATAAATTAAAATTAGATTGGAATTCCACCAATTGCACAGTTTAATTGGTGCATTCAAGTGTGACTCATAATTTTAATAATATAATTAAAATTAATTTGCGTTACGTAATATATTTGATGACAGTGTTTGTTATTTGGCTCTATAATAGTAAATATATATTATTCTAGAATAATTTTCTAGAGTTTTAAGATATGTAAAAAATTATTGAAAGTTGTAGAGAATTTCTTCTAATTTTTTGGATAATAAAATCACCACGGTTTATTTTGGAGAAGTAGTAGTATAAATAGGAAAAGTGAAATTATTTTGCTAAACCTTTTTATTTATATTAACTATCAAAATATATGTGATTATACAACGCACATTGGTATACCTATTATATTAAAAGTTGTATTAGGAGATATTATTTGCTCTCATTTCAAAAAAATAAAATGAAAATGAAGAGTTGGAGATATTATTAGGAAATATTATTTTGCTATATATAACTCAAACAACAAATGAGAGTTGTTGATTTTAGGCATATCTTGATAATTAAATAAAGAGGCCAATAAATTCTAATTATTAGATTTTTTTTTTACAAAATTATCCTTTTTAATTAGATAGATATATATGAGAATAGGCATATTCTTGATAATTAAATAAAGAGAACCAAAAAAAATCTAATTATTTGATCTTTTTACAAAATTATCCTCTTTAATTAGACAGATAAATATGAGAATATTTGGTGTTTTTAGCAAAGATTTTGAGAGCCAAAAAAGGCCAAACCTTGAGAATTCAGTGTCCTATGTAAGAATTTCCCTGCATAGAGAGGAAAAATGGTTAATTATTACATAATTGAGACAATCCAAGCATGTAAATAAATGCCTAATTTCCAAAAAAACACGAAAAAAAATTATGAAAAAGAATCTCACTCTAAAATAGAAACAAGATTTTTTTTGGAGAAAAGATTGTAACCTTTTCCATATTTCCTCTCCAAGAATGAGAAAAAAGCCGGTTCATAATTTTGAAGAAAGGAAACACAAAACAAATTTGACTCAAAATTGGCACAATAAAGGAAACACAAAACAATTTTGACTCAAAATTGGTAGAATATTGTCAAATAATAGGGAATATCATCACTTATTCAATATTGGTGTTTTTAGGTCCATGTATTAAAGATTCAATAAGGTGGAACATAAAATACGAAAAGTAATATAGGGATCGACCGACAAATATGGGATATCAATTAATTCATGTTATATACTTAGGATCGTTTGGCAAGGGTTATTGGCGGGTGATAGATATACTAACACCCATAATAATATATTTGATAGGGGTTATGCATTAACACATGAGCCCTTTAAAACATGAAAGTCCGGTCTTCACTAAACTGAATTCATATGATAATGGATTCCACGTCAATAGGTGGTATTCATAAAACAATTCATAAGGATTTTTTTTTTCTAATTTTAACCCAAGAAATCACACCAATTTCTCGAAAATACAGTCTGTGGAATTAAACGGCCACCCCCTCTTCTTCAAGTTAGAACATAAAATTGGCGAAAGACCAGAAAATCGTCGAGAACCAGAAAATAATTCACAAATTTATAAGAGAAAATGGGATAATTATTTTCGATACATTAATGGCTTGAATAAGCCCAATATATACAGATTACATTAACTTGGAGAGTAAGTCAATCTCCATGAATGAAGGAAAATTTAAACATTCCTATCAAGGTATCGAAATCAGTCCTAGAAATTGGCCATGAAAAATCCTTGACGTAGAAGAATCCCCAATTTAATTTCCCCGACAAAAAAGACGATGAATATATACCAAGTTTTTTCCGGTCGAACCATCATGACGGCAATCGAAGCAAACGGACATCATAACAATTCAATGGTCTTCGTCGTCACTATATAAGTATGTGCAACAATGTTGATTACGTGGCCAGGTCGTGAACGTGGAGGATGCCGTGTTCATAACTTATTGTAATCTTGTAACGGTTATAATTTTTCAGTAAAATTTTCACGCTTTTGATTCTGAGGTTACTAAAATTCATGGAAACTGCTAATGGTGTGATGTAGTGGTTGACATTTTGAATGGAAACTGAGGTTCCGACATTTTTCCTTTTCTTCAAATCCAATAATCTATATTTTCAGTTTTTTCATCTGATTTTCCCTTCTTGAGTTTTGAAGTTTGAATTGTTTGGCGAAAATTTGTGGGCTAGTTTAAATGTTTGTTTTTCTAATCCCCTTTCTGAATTTTGAATGGTTGTTGCAAATATTGAAGTATGATGAAGCAGACATGGTTCCGATGAAGGAGAGGAAGAGGGCAAATATGGAAACTTCAATAATTTTGTGTTTATCTAACCAATTAATTCAAGGTATCAAACAGTGGATTGGGGACTTAAACTTGTTGTTAATGGTGTAAGCAAACACAAGATAGATATGTACGCCTGGATTTACAAAACTAGTTTAAATTATTCCAACTTATCACATACTTGCTAACAAACAAGCTCTTATATTTACTCTTCTTAATTAATTATTGAACAGCGGTTAAATTTTGACATGTGTAATATATGAGATATATTATGTATTTTCTTAATTAATTATTGGATAGCGGTTAAATTTTGACACGTGTAATATATGAGATATATAATGTATCCTCCGTGAACGTGTCCCTCATCTTTTCTTTTCTTTTTTCATAGATTACAAATACACATAAACTACCGATAAAAAATATATTATGCAAAAACACATCTCTCTTGTTTTTTATAACTACCGAACCCAGAAAAACGAAAAATATATAAAAAAGAAGACGATTAAAAAGCTCAAAATGCATTAGCGTCGGCATTGTAATATTGTAATATGAATTGAGCATTTTCCTCAAATACATTCCAATTGTTGAGCTAATGCTTTGATTAGCCAATCTCATCCCTCCAAGTAAAAATAATTTCGTTGTGATATTGTCGTCCATTTTCATTAATTTGTTCGTTTCTTTACATTATATGGAGTCGTTGCTCAAAAACCAATTCTTTGTAGATTGCTAAAAAATTTGCAGCTGTTTTGCTGGATTTTTTGTTTTCATTCAGAGAAAGAGAGATCGGTCTGCTCACAAATAGAGTAGGAATGAGATGTACACTTACAGAGCGATTTTTGCATACTTCGTTACTATTTTTTCTAACCCGTTATCTCTATGATGATTATTATCTCTCACATTAAAAACATAGAGAACAGTAGAAGGGGAGAGATTGAGAGAATATTAGAATTAAGAGTAGGACTCTTGTGAAATATTGCATTATAATATTATGTGCAATACATCATAATTAAGATAATTTTTTCAAAAATTCGGGGGTTGGGTCTACGCGGCTAGGGCGCGTGTTGGGGCGGATGAATATATATTTATAGAATGATATGTTTATTAAATATGTGTTGTAGCCTAGTGGTTCTGGTATATTGTTAAGGTATTTGGTCGCATTATTGTTCATATGATAACACATGAGTATTCACATGGTATTACGATATGTAAACAATGTTACATATTACTTAAAAAACAAGTGTTACTATAGGAACATAAAAGTGTTACCCTATGAATAAAAACATGTTACCACATGAACAAAACCAGTATAAGCACGAAAAGAAATTCCAAGCCTAAAATTACAGATTTCAAGAACAACTTGATGTGTTACTACATGAACAAAATAGTGTTACCCAATGAACAAAAGAGTGTTACTATATGAACAAAAACTAGTACCAGCGTGAAAAAAAAACCTCAGTCCAAAATTACATATTTAAATAACAGAGTGAAAAGAGTGTATAAGGACCTATAAATTTGAGAGGATGAGAAAACTGAAGAAAGCGAGAAGAATATGGAAGATAAAAAAGAAAAAGAAGACAGGAGAAGAGAAGGAAAACCTGAAGACGCAGTTGTTGAACGCGACGCAAGGAAGAAGAAAGTCCTACCCGACCCGCGTGCGTTGCAGATCCGCAAAAAAATAAAAAAGTCCAATTAATTTGTAATTGCACATATGACTTATATGCAATATTGCATATAAGTTTTTGCCTAGAATTAAATACGGTGAGAGAAAATAAGAATTTCTAAAATTTATTTTGGTAACTATGAGTTAAGTAAATTAATTAATTAAGAAAAACATAATCTCTATTCTATATTACACGTGTCAAAATTTAATGGGTTACACCATTGTGCTACAGCCTTACACGACATCCCGTCCACATCATCTCATATGTACCCCTGAGATGATCATTTGAAATTTCAAATATTTTCTTCAAATGTGTTGTGTGAATAATTTTTCAACATAATTATTGTTAAAAATATTTAATTATCGTTAATTAAGATTAATTTTAATATAAAAATATTAATTTGTCTGAAAAAAATTCAGAATGACATCTAAAAATAATAGGATGGGGTAATAACTCAAGGCAAATTCTCCTGGACAAAAACTTGTATAGACCTGGTTCATGCTATAAACTCGGTTATTTAAGTATCACTGTTACATACAAAAACTCTCACTGTTATGTATAAAAACTATCACTGTTATGAACAAAAATAATCACTGTTTAAAAAATGTTTTATACTTTTAAACAGTGAAAGTTTTTGTGCATAACAGTGATAGTTTTTACACATAACAGTGATAGAGTTCATGTGTGAACCTGGTTCACATGAGTGTTACTCATTCTCCTGTGCACCACATGCACCAATAAAATTGGTGCAATTTAATTATAAAAGCTCTTTTTCTAAGATGTTTAATTTCAGTTTAATTTCTAAAATCGGTTTTCTTTTAACTTTAATTTCAGTTTAAGATGTTTTTTTTAAATTTTTTAATACCCGACCCCAAACCCAGCCCAAGTGGTTCATGGTTCACCCGGCCCAAATGATTCAAATATGATTTAGGGTTCACTATTTAGGAGTTAGGGTTTAGAGTGCACTATTTTTTATTGGTGCATGTGATGCACTGGTGGTTGACTCATAACTCAAATACCATAATAGAGATTCGTTGAGATTATTACTCAATATTCTCTCCTCACTCAGACATGTTATTGGATTTCAAACAAATTCAAATATAAATTCCAATGATTAAAATGTTTTTCTAACAAATATTTCGAATAATCTTTTTGTTTGACCGCACACAAGTTGTTTATATTTTTACAACGAGGCATACGTATACATTTTATAATTATTTTAGATATAATTTATTATTTTTATTAATTCATTATTTCTCATTTGTCCACTGCGATGTTATTATTACTCCATCCGTTCTAAAGTTATTTACCTTTTTTTTTTTTTTCTATAAGGTCTGCCCCAAACTTGTTTATTCATTTCTATAAAAAGCAAGAAAGTAACTACATCATTTTCAACTATCCCCTCCTAACATTTTAAAATTACATCTCATGACATTACTTTTACCCACAAAGAGTCATCTATTTTAATAATAAAGTAAAAAAAAACTACAATATCCCCAATCAAAACTCATTTTATCACTTTAAATATTAATAAATAATTCTCACATTAAAATATGTGTCAAAAGCAAATGGGTAAATAACTTTGAGGCGAATGAAGTATTATGTTCAATAATAATGTGGGACTTCCAAATCTTAAAACGATTTTCATGAAATTAAGAAGACATTTAATTTGGTTGAAATTCTAACAATTTCTTATTTCTTCTATTTCAATTTTATTTTAAATTAAAAAATATCATTAAAAAACACAAGTACTAGTTATATTTAAATTCCTTATAAGAACTTTAAATGACACAAGTTTTCACCCTAAACTCTAAATCAACTCAAGTGGTTAAAGCACCACTACTTAAGACCGAGAGGTCCTGGGGTCGAGACATGGAGAGGGAATATTATTCCCTCTTGTGGTGGTTCCCCAATTGTGGGGTTGCGGTTCCGGTTGTGGTACGATTGCGGTTCCGAATTGTAGTTTCGGGTGGTTCCCCTCTTATGGTGGTTGCAGTTTCGATCTACAACGAGATGAAATGATGTTATCATGTGCCCGATGGTAGAAAAAGTTATTATAATTAATTATTTTAGAAAACTATGGTAATTGATTACCTAAAAAAAATGTGGAAAGAATAAGGAAGTGACAATGAAAAGATCAAATGAACCCAATTCCATGTTTCATTAGGTCATGATAATCATGCCCTTAGTGTCAAATAAGCTATGCACACGTATGTATTGTAGTATTGTACAACCAAATACGTTTATTTGTCAAAATTCTTTGAAATGACATTTGACTTGCATGCTTTAATTATCACACAAAAGTTTGGATCTTTTACTTTATTAATTTCTTTACTTTTATACATAAAAATTTATAAAATTATCCTTCAAAATTCTACTTATTACACTATTTTTTTACTCTGTGTGTCTGCCAAATGATGCAAATTTATACAGGACATAGGAGTAATAAAGAAGAAGTAGTGCCAAAGAAACGAGAATGAGAGGTGTGAATATAAGTAGATAACCATGTGAGTCAGGAAAGGCTTCATCTGCCACCGATAGAGAAGAGTAACACCCCTATAAATTAAATTTATACATAAATTATATCACTGTTATACACATATTTTATCACTACTATGTATAAACATGAATATTTTAAAAATGCTTTATTTTTCAAACAGTAATAATGTTTATGCATAATAGTAATAGAATTTGTGCATAACAGTAATAGTACATAAACATAACAATAATATTGAAGAAATAAAACTCACCGTGAACTGAAATTACACAAAGTTTTTGTCGGTAGGAGAAGGTCAACTATGCGAAATCATTGCTTAGAGCTCGGGTTACAAACCATTGTTTAAAAGTTTAATTTTTTAATGAATTTTGATTTTTTTTAATACTCCCTCCATCCTGTTTTAGATGGTCCATTCACTGTTTAACTCGTGTTTTAGCGAGCGAGTTGTTTATCAGTATATAAAATGATAAAGTGACTTTTAAACAGGTGTAGAATAAATGAAAGGTGGGACTATCGTACCTCATCTTGAAAATTTATTTATCATTTCAAATACTAATAAACAACTCGTTCGCTAAAACACAGGCTGAAAAGTGAATATGTCATCTAAAACAGGACAGAGGGAGCGTGCATTCTCAATCACATTACATTCTCAATCACTGTCTCATTCACATTACGTCGATTTATGAAATTCCCACATTACAAAGTAATTTCTCTTGGAGCAAAATCCAATTAATATCACAACTTAATGTGAAACCCTCAAGCACAAGGCCACTAGTGAGTAAGAAGCTGATATACAAAACAGTACCTAAATGACGATCTTGCCCACCGTATCACCTCCATGGCCACTCTAATAGTTCCAAATCGCCCTTGCTTACCTTCCAAGCACCTTGAGCAATCTCATGAAACAGTTGTTCCCAACCCCAGTTAGAGTACCCTAAAAAGAACCAAAAATCATGAACAGATTGGTTACCTGCTCTGATTTCCTCGAGCAGGCTATGTGCGAGTGGTGGATCAATGTAGTAAACGTCTGGTAAGATTTCGTCTGATTGGCCTTCGATTGATATATGTGTTAAGGCAGCGAGAGGCATTCCACGCATAACCACAGGGCCACCAAAGGAAAGGGGCGCCTCCTTTAAAAACTCGAATCCTTGATCAAGATCTTCAAGAGAGTCCCAACGAATATGTTTATTGATTATCAAACCTCGAAATCCAGTGGTTTCATCTGCTTTCACGATTAGGATTTTGGATTCGTCAAATGGGTGGACATCCACCAGCATTTCCGTTGCAGTTAGAACACAACCGGGAAACAACTGAAGCTTTTCGTGTGAACCAACAGGGAGTTGAGCATTGATTTTGTATTTAGGGGCTGCATTTTGCAGGTCTCTGAGTACAACTTCATGGTGGAAGCTTCTAGTCCGTATGCCATCTGTGACCGAATTCTGCTCCCCTGGAAAACCTAACCCGGGAAACGCACATCAGATTCCACCGAAGTCGTATTAATGTTTGCATAAAAAAAATATGTACTCCCTTCGACCCATTTTAGTCGTCTTTCTAGAGAATTATTTTTTACCCTAAATAATTGTCATTTTGCACTAATCTAAATATCATATTCTCCAATTTTGTCCTTCTACTTGTTTTTTGAGATAGTATGCATTAACTAAGCAAATTTACCCCATGTACGTACACAAAAGAGTAAAAGTGTCACATTACACATATATATTGCTATTTAATGACTTCTTAATTCGTGTGAACATCCTTACACGACAGTTAAAATGGGTCGGAGGGAGTACCTGAGTTTGAACATACATGCCTCAAAAAGACTATTGAGAAAGACGAGTTCTCAAAACCAATTTCCAATGCATAAATGGAGTCAACCAATTCCACATTTTTCCAATACATCACATATACATATAAGAACATTTCTTACAATCATTGAACATTTAACCTAAAAACAGTGGATTGAATATCCTCGTTATGCTTAATTTGTGGATATAAAAGTCAAAATATTCGTCATAAAATCATCTATATGTATCTCTCTGCTTACTATAGTTAACATACTAAACAAATCCAGATTGTCCAAGGGCTAACTCAGTCAACTTTGTTCAGTAACGCATTTCCAGGAGAAGTGAAGAAATTACAAATATGACATGCAATCAATAATGTGCAAGGTAAATACACAGCAACCCTGATAAGAAGTGTAGAACTTCACAACACAAACTGGTCAAGATCATGTCAAATATATCTGGAAATAAATTATAATTATAAAAAGTAAATCTATCCATGTCATCTTTCTAAGGAACAAGAAAAGACTGAGGACCAATTCTTTACAAAAGTTACCTTTATTCATGATAAGGTCTACTACATCGCTGCCATGAGCAGCCAGGAACTTGATTATATCAGATACCGCAATATCTCCTTCATAAGACACGGTGTCATTCTTCCTTTCTGCTGGGGATAACAGTAGAACTGGATAAACTTCCCTCTGCAAATTCAAGCACATCATATAAGCAAATTTATAACGAATCCGGTATAATATGGTAACAATTAAAATCAACTTAAGAATTGGTCTTAAAGGAATAACGATGATAAAACTTTCACATATGCTACCTAGAAGGGGATCACCGAAATTGAGAGTTTAGGAGATTAAAAAAGAGAAACATATCAAGCAAAAACCCATAGGATAAATACACTATAGATAAATTAATCAGAAATTAAGTTCCCTGGAATTGCTATGAGATATGGAGGCTTTATAGTCTTCTATAAATTTGACTTGAAGAGCTTGGAGAGCTTTATCATACTGCCAAGATTATTTACCTTAAAATCAGCAATTCAATAGCCTAAAGGTGTTTATATTAGGTGTTTGGATCTCTTTGACAGAGGATACCTCGCCTACCTGAGACAATTTATCTAAATTAATGTTTATCTACAGCATTGTTCTTAAACTTTTCCGTCCTTCTCACCATATCAATTCTCTCGTAGCATACACTATTTTTTAATAAGATTTAAAATGAGCATGATTTCCATAGAAGTTCAAAATCCAAGGCAAGCCCAAGTGAAGCAACTGGGGTTTGACACTCTATATTATTAGTCCAGTCCCATTAAAAAGGCTAGTATAACATACTGGATACATAAATATACATATACACACGCACACAAAGACACACACATAGCATGTTTGTGTGTAACCCTGTAGGCTGTAACTTGCACCTGCAGTATCGGTTTTATGATGAAGCCACAGTCATTTCGTGTGCAATCCATCATATAAATAAGCGGAAGCTTCAATGTGGCACCTGCAACAAATCTAAGCCAACGATCAGAATCAATGCATAGTAACATTAGAAGAATCAAGACTAGCAATTTTGAAGTAACACTTATATGACATAATAAACGTAATAGGAAAGTGGAGTAAACAAAAAGAGCCCTTGAATATAAAACACACCATTAAAATTGAGCAATATTTCTATATATCGATGTCAAAATTCTGGAGCAGTCAGCAGAGCTTATTTATTTTACCATTTAAAATTTTGATACCAATATAAGACTCAGAGAATGAAATGAAAAATCCATCTCTCACTCACCAACAACCACGCCTTTGACGCAATTTGAAGGGAGAGATATGGACAGAAAGATATAACATGGTTCATCAATTTGGCCGTCCACTCATAAACTACTAGAGTGTTATAGCACTCTTAATTGTTCTCATTTGATCTCATATTATACATTAGGCACCAATTTAATTCATACATGTGAAGCAAGTGTGATAACTAAGGAAGAGGAGAAATCACTTTAAAAGCAAATCATATCATAATACTCAATTGGAGCCACATTATTGTGATCGTGTACCAGCAAATCATCTCTTGATTTTCTACAAGTACACATGATCTTGACTAAATGACCAAAATGAGGGCAAAAATTTAAATATTAATAATTAGTCTTATACCTCTTACACTTATTTTAACAATCAATTCCAAGAGTCCACTCAACTGGGTAAATAAAAATATAACTATGTGCTACTAAACCACAGCCTCCTCTATATTAACAACATTGACTCCTCTCCTGATCCACTAACTCTAATAAAAAAATCCTATAAAAAGTCTTCACAAAGATAATGTTGATCAATTATAACTTTCTGTCCTGTTTATCATAAACAGTCTGCTTTTATCTTATAGCCGCTTAATTTTCTGAGAATTGTAATTTAATTTCCATCTCCAGTGAGAAGTTACCAAAGCAACAGTCTCATGATACATGCATTTCCACCCGCCCACACCCAGACAAACACATTAATAGATATAAGAGTTTATGATATAACAGTATATATCATTAAAATAATCAATGGTAGAGTAACTCTGTATAGGTGCATCATATTACCTCCCCTGAAATAGAACATAAGAATAAGGGCTAAGAAGCAACGAGAATTCATGATCAGTCTTCATTTACATGAAGAGAGATGCAAAAAGTAATAGTCGTTGGTCAGTTAGATGTGAGTCCTACAATACGCAAAAACATTTCTAATTTTAAATATTGTTCCACTGGTCATGCATTGACTTCTCCACCAACTTTCCTCTTGGGCTTGATTTTTGGTAATATTCTAGGCTTGATTATTAATTTATGTCTTTGGCAAGGATTACCGTATGGCTGTATCTTAGTTTTTTATAGAGATCCTATTGATCTAGAACAAGTGTTTAAACGTTTATCTTGAAAGGCCCACCTTTTTTATAAAAGAAGTCAATTATAATTTGATATACGTGTTTTAGATACTGATATCATATATCATAAATGTAACTGAGAATTAGAGATAACTAATGTTTCTGTGAAATGGAAAATTGTCCCATCAGAAGGTGTCCTCTGTGTGGCCTGTAGCATGGTCAAACCCATCAAATTCTAACATCTAGCTTCAGAACATCTTGTGAAAACAATATTTCACTTTTACAAGGTTCTATCACAGCTAATACATGCCAATAGGATCCAACACCATCAAATATTTTTTTCAAATATCCATGTTCCAACTCAACCTTTTGCATATTTTCCACTAACTAGAGTTCTTACACACTGAAAATCATATATTAAAGAGAATCATCTTGAGTTTCCCAAAAAGGCTGAGGCTACAGCACCGCTTTTATCTAAAGCTTCCTCCCACTCAGTATCCTGCCCACCTTAGTCTAAGATAATCACAAAACTGCAAGGTATCTAACCACTTCAGAGACAATGAAGGCATTAATCATAATATGCTGATTAACTCAGAACTACGGGCTCAGCAGCAAAGACAATCAAACAATGTTACAGAAAATAAATATTTGATAAAGACATAAAGTACGGCTTTGCATGGGAATAGACAAAAACAGAAAGAACCACTGAACTCGAAATGGAAAATAAAAGTTTGAAATGAAAATCATATTTGTAAAAAGTAATATCACAGGTGTGAACAACGAACAGCTTACCACTATTTGTCTTCATATTGGCATAACCCTTTACAGCTCGGTACACTTCACGGACAACAAGTTCCATCCTCTGACAGAAACCACACCAACTATTGCTAAAAAGAACCAAAACATTCGTGTCCCAAGGATTGCCAGAATTCCTGGTATCAAATTTACTACCGATAACCAGATCAGCAAAAGTATGGGTTGTAACAAGAGGTATAGAATCTGTTTCATGAAAATCCTGATTAACAAAGGGTGGTTTTTGAGCACTTCTAGAGCTAGGAACTACGCTGGCTGATTGTAGGTAAGGATGAAGCTTTCCAGTTAGGAAATTATTAAAGAACATGGATAGTGAAGAATAGCTGATCACTGGCTGATCATCTAAGAGATAATGCTCCTGAGAAATTGGGTCAACTATGACAACTGAGGGAATTTTCGATCCTCCAGTTAGAGTTTCAAGTAATCTGTATTGACCATCAAGATAGAAAAAGGAAACAGTAAAATTTCTCATGGGTTCACTATTATCTTCTCCTGTGGGTCTTGTGCCCCCAACATTCCAATCTTGAGCACTATCAGTGGTGATACGTGTACTATGATCATCGAGTTCAGGTTCTACAGATGATAAGTTATTTATATCTAAAGAGTCCTTTTTGCCCTCCAACATAACATATTCGAAATCAGAGGGATTGGGTGGTACCTCTGATAACTGCTTCTTGTTTATATTGAAACCTTCATGACCATCTTCTACAGGTGCTTCTCCTAACACTTGATTAGGTTCATTCGAAACAACTTCGATGTTAAGATCTGGGGATAAAAGTTGAAATCCTGCATCCTTTGCAAGTGAACTTAGTTTTAGCTCCTTCTTTTGCTTGAGAGCATAATTTAAGATCTCATGCACAGATCTACCTTGCAGTTCGGGAAAATTTTCTAGAGTAACTTGTTGGCCTTCTTTAAATATCATGACAGACATCTTATCCTTGACAATAATATTTTCTGATGATGCAAAAGCCTGGAGTCTTGGATGTTTGAACCTTAATGATGCTTGGCTTTTTTCGATTGTCTTGTCAAGCCTCATAGTGGCTTGAACTCGGATCGGGCTTGCCAACTCACTGAGTTTTGCCAACTCTCGAAAAGCAAAGAGAGCTTCCTGACTCTCCCTTCTTATTTCCATCGAGTCAGATGACCTATCAACAAAAAGAAGCATTGAAGGCCTTTTTGCAGGTAAAGCGACCGCCTCAGCTCCATGTGGATCACCTTCCAGCTGCATAATGCAGAATGAATATAAAAACAGTAGTGGTCAGAATTTTGTGATAAATTTTTTACTTACAGGAACATTGTTCTCTTTCCGTTTGAAGAAAAACGCCAGGAATCGGAAGGAAATACTCCCTCCGTCCCATAAGGTAAGGGAGCACAATAATTGGATTACATAAATAAGAGGTGAATACAACTTCTTCACTGTCCATTTCCTTCCATTCCACTAAAGGTGTCATCAACAAGGTCATAATTCTTTTCGAAGAGAAAATATTCATAAATGTTACGGGAAGATGGCATCAATTTTACCTGGGTTTACTTAAAGTGATGTAGGTGTAAGATTTCGGAGGGATAAAAAATAGGGTTTTTACATTTCCTTAGGCTAATAAGTAGGAAAACTATTCAATGACAGAAAATCATAATGTAAATTCCTCTAGTTCCAAATGGCCATACATTAAATAAACGCTGCAATGGGTTTTCACATAACATTCTAGCAATTCTGTGTTTGCATTTAAAAGCCACTTATATTACAAGGTCTAAGAAGATAGACATATAGAATAAAGCATGATAGACAACTTACCTCTGAAACAGGTGATGGCTGGGATTGCAATATTGATCTTAGCTCATCAACTTCTTTGAGAATCTTAGAACAACTGGGACACCCCGAAAAATGGACAGTCACCAACCATGAACTTGGCTCTTCGATATTTAGCAGTGGAAGCAGTGATCTATCACGAACCATGGCAAATCTTAACCTTTCGGGTGGTAAGAAGAACTCTCTAGCAGATGTAATTAACTTCTGAAAGAACACCTCAAATTGCTGAAACTCATATGAAGGACAGGATTCTCCAGCATTAACTGTCAAATTTTCTGCCTCTTTCGCAAGACTAGTGTTTACAGCAGTAAACTGATTTGGCAAGGGTATCCTAGTAAATCCGTCATCAATACTGCAACTGAGCATGTCATCCTGCATATCCTATTCACAAATAAATGGGAATTGCATTTACAACCAATTTTTTTTTTCATGTAATTCTTGTGAATGTCATAAAGTTGAGAATTAAGAAACTACCATGCACCTTCCTGTTATATTTCTCTTCGGCCATGAGCGTTCCATTATTCCATCTGTTGAAGTCTGCTCCAAGATAACCTTTTCCTGGATGATTTATTATTTTGCCTTTGTTAGCATCACAAAAACAGAAAAACTCTGGCAACATTGGTTGGTTCTCACATTGAATTTCATTTTGTTTGAAATTCCTAACATTTTATTTAACCAGGGCACACAAAAGTAGATCCAAATATCTAGTTCATTCTAAAAATATATATATCATGGATATTTTTGTAAAGGAAAAAGGAAAATACATTAATAAAGAAGTATAAATGTAATACAAAGAGATGAACTACCCTCAAGAAAACTACAATCTCTAACCAAATCATATACAAAAAAAAAAAAAAAAAAGATTTAAACTCCTTATGACTTGACTCCGACCACACCATCCTAAACAGCTTAACCTTATCCAACACCTCCTCTAGGCTGTGTAGGTTCCAAGGCTTCATCTTGGTCCTCAAAATTTTCTATTATTTTTTAATCATAAAACCAACATGCAGATGGAACAATGCCCCCTGTTAGTTATTAATCCTGAAAAATCATAATGAAAAGAGATTGGAAACTGATCTTGGGAAAATTCATTGTAAAACCAACTGTCTCAGCACCCAATGCCACAAGTGAGTGAAAATGGACAATGCAAAAAGACATGGTCCAGGTTTTCAGAATGCTTCCTTTCACAAAAAAAAATAAAAAAACCAGCTTGGGGACAAAAGAGCGAAAACATATGGCGTTGTAATAAATCCCAACACAAGCAACCCTGAAAACAATTGAGCCTTCTTAGGCACAAAACTCTTCTAAAGAGATTTATGAGAGGGAAAAGAAGGAAAGATGTCTCCTGGAAAAAAGGGAACAAGTAAAAGTTTGCAAGAGAACATGCCAGAAGAATCCAGTCACAAGTCACATCTTCTAAAATAGTCCACACACTCTGCCAACATTAACACCTTCCAGTTGCCTAAGCATAGCACAGCTCATTCATCTCAACCCCCCCCAGCTGAAACCCACCACCATTCATCCTCCCAATATCAGACTTTGTTACCAGTACCACTTCTCACTTGAAACTTTATTGGTTGATGGAACAACGGAAAAGCTCTACAAATACATTACAAAGTGAGTCTGAAAGTGGACCGTGCAGCTGAACCCACAGACCAATTGTTGTCTTGCAGACCATATTTACATCTGATAACTCTCTACACCACAAACACTAGCCTTCCAGTTGGACATGACCATTCATGCGATGAAGCCATAAGGCAAATACAACTAATGCCAAAACCATCCAAGCATAACATGGATTACCACACAAATGGTCCTAGACGGAACTTTTGTAACTTCTTCAAATAAGTTGAAGCAGCATAAAGGAAGAAATAATTCACTACGGTATATAAATAGAGATTTAGCCCCTCACTGCATTCCAGAAATAAAAAAGTACATAATGAAAAGGAAGAACTAAAGAGGAGAGGGCCTTAACCTACCCAAATCAGTTTCAGAAGACTTGTTCGCCAGCAATCTTGGAGTCCACTCACAAAATTCTAAGAGAAGTACAGCCTTGTCAGTTGAATGAAGGAAATCACTCAATTCTTCTGGGGTAGATATAGATTTAAGAGGTAGTTCATCAGGAGAAAGCGACGTAACATATTCCACAGAGGCCAATATGTTTTGAACTCGAAGTCTCCCCCAATATTTATATGAAAAGGCATTATGGTAGTAAAAAATTGTTATTCCTTCAGTAGCACCTAGTGCTTCTGCCAACATTCTCTCCATATTTCTGTATAAGACCATAAGCTTTAACGTGCCAAACCTCACTTCATCACTTGCAACCACATGAGCCAATCCTTTCATAAGGGAGCGCGACTCACCAGACCCTAGACAGAGATTAAAGTCACATAAAGAAAGAAAGAAAAAGGGGAATCACAGGATATAATTGTGACATCTGGCACTATCTGAATAAAGAAAATCCATGAATTTCGAGGAAATTTAGTTTGGAAACTATAACAATATAATACAATTCAGACCTGATTCTTTTCTGCCCTATTTGTTTTTCTTAATCAGCTTAAACTATTGCCAATTTGCAGGATATCGAATCACACAACTAGGCCAACACCAAATAAACAGAAATGTGTATAGTGCCTGTTAGCTCTTCGGGAACAATACAAAAATTATTGATTGAACTCAGCATAAGCTACTTCCCATCAGAAATGGTCACCATTTCTGCCAATTGCAAGCAAATTTAGCCAGGTTTCAGTATACTGCCTTAATGAATATATCAAATCACTAGAAACAAATAACCATATTGTCACATCAAACTCTAGAACGCATTAAAACGGGTAATCTGGTTTCAAATCCATTCAAACATGTCAACAGATATGTAACAGGGAGGTGAGTTATTATGAATTACATGGCACAGTGACGAGGAGAAGGAGGCGAGGATGGAGGCGAATTTGAGTGGAGTAGTTTAATTTAGTGAGGATCTGCCATTGGACCTCGGCTTCTCCAGAGTCGTCGCAGTGACCGGAGAAAAGAGCCAGCACCGCCAGCAGCAGCAGCGCAGTACCAGTGCGATTGATATAAGTCATACATACGCGCATGTGTGGGCGTATCAATGTCGGTAGAGTATAATTTCAAGATGTTACTTTGATTCTGCACAGAAGAAGTAAACAGTGGTAGGGATTGAGACTTAAAAAAAAAAAAAAACATTAGTAGTAGGGATTAGGGAAATAGGGATTGAGAATGTCTAGAATTGGAAAGGGAATTTTTTTTAAATCAAAATACATAATTTATTATAAATTAAAAAAAAAAAGGAATTTTGAACTATAAAAAATGGTCATTGTTTACACTTTACATTATAATCACCAATATTTTCTCCCGTGCGATGCACGATTTCAAAATTATATTTATCTATATCTAATATATATGGTTGTTTTTCGGTTTATATATTTACATTATTTAATACTCATAGTGTAAGTTTTTAATTTTAAAATAAAATTACATTTAAAGTTTACAAAAACGCACCTCGGACATAAATTGATTCTTCTAATGAATAAATAATACTACCTCCATCCCGAAATAATGTGCATCCAACCTTTATTATCGAATTTTACTGAGTTATTTGTTTATTAGTATTTTAAATGATAAAATAATTTTTAAGATGTATTATAGATCCATCTCTCATATATTATATGCATCTTAAAAAATTATTTTATCATTTCAAATATTAATAAAAAATTCACTCACAAAAACAGTAAACGTGCACGATATCACGGCACTCAGTACATTAGTAAACATCATATCTCAAAATAACACAAACCTCATTAAAATAAAAACTTAATGAACAATCTTATGGACCGAGGCCTTAGGCCCAATTGATGATGAGTCTTAATATCATATGTCAGAATCAGCCCATGAAAAGCATAATGAAGGAAATAACAAATTGTATTGTTTGAATTTTGAAGCTCAGGCCACACGTCAGAACACATAACACGTTGCTCTTAATCCGTAACAAAAAAAGAACACGTGGCACGATATATACTACACAAATCTAAAAGAGTAAAGTTACTCCTGGAGTTAAGTTTCTCAGAGTATTGAACTCTCCTTCCCCCAATTCGACATGCATAATAGTGCATATCACTAACATTTATATATGCTTACATAGTATGTCTTATATATATATTTTGTAAATCGATACCGATTAATCTTGACAATCTTGTCTCTTCTTGCAATATTATAGCTAAGATTTGGCGACCTTCCACTTTTCTTCCTTTTGTTCAAATGCATATTCAAATGCTAGCCTGCAAAACAAAAATGAGTAAATTAACATATATCTTTTTTTTTAATATTTCCCTTTTGAAAATAAAGTGTTCAAATAATTTATTATTTCAAAAAGCATATTTCCCTTTTGAAATAATAAATTATTAAAATAGACCATCTAAAAAGCGTTAACAAAAAAGTTGATGCTTTGTGTGTGTGGACCACGACATCACCAGAAAGCGTGTGTAGTGCAGAGTTAACTGTGAGTGTTGCTGAAACTTGACTGTTACTTTTATTGTTATATAGTTATAAATTATAGTTGAGTTTTCAGTTTTTAGGAAATTATAAAATCATTTTTATTCACAGTCTCAATCCATCCAACTTTTTATTAAAAAAAATAAATCGATTTATCTATCATCCACTTATGCATTCAACTCAACCCACCCAAACAATATTGGTATCGCAGGTGTGATTTGTGATAGCATATAGAAGATAAATTTATAGTTAGTTATGAAGTGCAAGTAAAAGCCGTTCAAGACAAAAATAATGCTCAACTTTAACCGTAAAAACTAGATAAACTAAGAGTCAATTGAAAAGTGTCGTTGACACTTGTACTTAGTTTGCTGATGTAGACCAATGACATGTCGAAACCACAGTACAGAATCTGATTGCTGGTGTTCAGTAAGCCCACCCGCAATGGCTTCACTTTTTTTAGACCCCAGACAAAAAATTTCGACGCCCATTACTAGGATTAAAAAAAAATTAAAATAATAAATCTGACGCTAAGAATACACAACCGTGGGAAAAAAATCACCAATTCTTCTTCTCATTCTTAATTTTCTCAACCTCCATTAATCTTCCATCAATTTCTCTATTTTCTAATAAAATTACAGTTGATCTTCTGTCAGTCTGTCTGTGCATATAAAGATGTATCCCAAATTAGAAAATAACTTCAATACCTTGTTTAGGGTGTTTTTTTTAAATATTATTGTTTCTATAAAAACTAAATTGTTTCATATTCATATTTTTACTTGGGGCCTCACTTAAGGCCTCATTTAAGAGTTCGCACTAGGCCACCAAATTCTCCCAAACGGCCATGTTGCTAACATAAATAGTCTATAGCAACAGCCCGAGCAAGGTGAATTTCATGGAATATGAAAGTGAATTTTGAGGCCTATTGAAGGTGTTTTGACCCGTTGAGACCAACTCAATAGATATTCTAAATAATACTCCATGTAACCTTAATTAACCTCGGCACTTGAGCTAAACTTGATAGATGTCTAATTGATAAGTTTATAGTTATCAATAAGTTAATTATTAGTCTCAAGCTCGTCATGCATGTATGCACTCATACTTAATATTTTCCCCAGGTCTGACCACAAGTCGCCCGACTCCATCAAACGGGTTGATCAGCTAAGTCGCCGGTTTCATAATAAATTACTAAAATGAAATATCTCCCCATATACTTTTCACTGACTTGTTTGAGGACTAACATATTTCAAAATGATTTTTCTTTCATTTATGGAGCTTTTCTCCCCTAACAAACATATCCCGAGAGAAAATTGATTTTTGGCGTTCCAAAGCCATTCACATTAAAAATTAAGGATATAATGAATCTTAAGTGAAATAAATTGGACAAGGGTGAATTGATATTTTAAGGCACACTCTTGTAAGATCGAGACAATTAAAATTTATTAAATACTAAAAAGGAAGGAGTAAGAATACGTGAGGAATAAGGTAAACACGTACCTGATATCTATGTCTCTAACAAAATTTTATCTATTACTCTCTCTGTCCCAAATTCGTTGTTACATTTACTGTTTGCACACGTTTTTTCAAGTGAATTTTGTATTAATAATTAAAATGATAAAATGATTTTTAAGAAGAGATATAATAGATGAATCGCAAAAACGTATATAAAAAGTAAATGTAACAACTTACAACAAATCTGGGACGGAGCTGGTACAATTTGTTCAAAATCATTGATGAAAGCGACAACTCAATCAATACCTGAGTATTGTAGGAGTATTTTCCAACTCTGATGAAATGCATAAATCATTGGTAAGGTGTCGTATACACCAAGTGCACAGAATTTAGATTGCACCTGCCCCGCCCCGCCCCTACCCAATCAACCAAATTCGGGTCATATAAAGTTAGGATTTTTAATTTATTTTTTATTATTTTGGAATACACCCGGCTTCCCCAAATTTCTGCCGCAGTGCGCTTCTTCATTTTCAATGGTGCTCTGCCGATCTCAACCTCAATTTCACGCACACATGTTGGCTTCCATTCCTTCCATTCTGATAACATGTAACCTATAACTTGTATGCTTAGGGTAATTATCTTCTCATTTATTATTTGAAATCTTAATGTTTAGATTAAGATTTTGGTCATTACTAGCATGTGGTTGAACGATTGCAAGATATCGTCTGAATGTATTTTCTAGTTGCATGTTTCTGTGTTATATAGTTGAACATTTCAGTATTAGTTAGTTGCACGTTTCTGTTAGTGGCTACGGTGAAGGTGTTTGACGAAATGCCTGAAAGAGATTTGTCCGATTGACTGAATTGCCTAAAAAACGACGTCACATTCGACGGCTGGAGACTCGATTTTGGTGAATTGTGGAGAAGAATGGAACGCGATAGCCATTATTGTATAAGTTGCACGTTTTATTTATAGGAAGTTGTACTTTTCAGTTATAGTACGTTGCATATTTTTGTTACAGGTAGTTGCACGTTTTTGTTATATGTAGTTGCACGATTCTGTCATAAGTAGTTGCGCGCTTCTGTTATAAATAGTTGCATGCTTATATTAAAAGTAGTTGCACGCTTCTGTCATAAGTAGTTGCACGCTTCTGTTATAAGTAGTTGCCTTATAAAATTCGCTTTGTCATGCTATGTAATATTTGTACTTCCATTTGAGAAGGTAGTTTTTATGTTGGCTTTGATTGTAATTGTTTGGTTATAGAGCAACTTAATTCACAAGAACAATAAGAAATATATAAATTGTCAAAACCATGATTAATTACAGAATTTAAAAAAAAAATTAAAGTCGGTTGAAACATAGTATAATTGAAAAGTGCAACTATCAATATCTGAAACATGCAACACTTTATAATGGAAACATGCAACTCCTTATAACTGAAACATGCAATTATTTTAGCTAAAACATGCACTCACTACACATGAAAAGTGCAACTTACGGTCACCAAACTTGAATCTTCAATTAAACAATTTGGGTTATTAAAAATAGAAAATAAAATAAAATGTGTTATTAAGAATAGGGAAAAAAAAAATTTGAGTTATTAAAAATAGAAAATAAAATAAAATGTGTTATTAAGAAGAGGGAAAAAAAGTGTGAGTGTGAGAGTCAAAGTTTGAACCTCATACATCTAGGTTAAAAGCAACCCGATCAACCACTGGGACAATGTCCTATTATTGAATAGCTGCGAAATTAAATCCGTTATGTTGGTTTTGGGCCGACCCGTTTTTATAATGGATCACCATTATACATGAGTGCACGGGTGGACTTGAGTGTACAAGAGACCCACTCTAAATCATTTTATGCATTTTGATGGGAACATGATTCATATCTATTCATATCTGGCTAAAAAAGATATTTTTAATTAAATGGACCAACACATGTGAAGATTTGTGTTTATGTAAAGAAAATAGTGAGATGGGCTTTTGAAATTTCCATATGTTGAATGCGGTGAGTGGGTGAGTGGATGCAGGGTTTTTGAGGATTAAGCCAAGATTGGAGTTGTGATGATTTGTCTTGGGGAGATAACTCAGTGTTCGAAAATAAATCATATTGTTGTAAATGGCACATAATTATAATTTAAAGTGGCTAACAATAAATTGCCCGAATCAAATATAATTAAAGTAAAAAACAGCAGAGTCACTCTACCTTCAGTAGACTTGAAATTGAAGATATATATATATATATATATATATATATATCTAAAGCAATAATAACAGTAAAAACATTAACATGATGATTTTCTCCAATGCCACATAATTAATTAAAATGCGTTGTGTTAATCTGCCATAACAATAAAATCCTAAAAAAAGTTCAGCACAAATTCCCTCCACCTTAGGTCTTGAGAATGAAGATTCATATCTAAAGCAGTAGAAAGAAAGTAAAAAAGATAAAGTTTACGCCAACCTATATATACACGCACAATCCCAATCCCAATTTCAAGGGTCTGTTTTTCAGAATAACTGATATGTAAACTTTGTAAATTAAACACCACATAAAATGTGACTGATAAAACGAAGGATAAATTAGCCACCAAGGAACTCATCAGCCTTAGTGTTTGCTGCAGCAGACAAGAACTTCATGCAAATCGGAGCAGTAACACCACACAGTGACAACACAGCAGCCGGAATTCCCCACAACGAGTCCCCACATATGAGGCCCGACGCCACCGCGGGGGCCATCTGCGTCACGCTCTTCTTGTTCTTCATCCCCCACACGAACAGTATCAAGCTCCCGATGCACATATCAATGGCGAAGAAGCCCCCAAGGTAGAACGGAATCGCCATGCACATAGGGCTCGGCACAAACCTGTACACCCTGTACTTAGTCTCGTACTTTTTTAACAACTCAGTCATCAGACAAATAGCTATCGCGCTGAAGAAGAATACGATCACTAGAGTTACGCAGTGGTTTGGGAGAGACGAGAAGCCCTCCACTCCCAGAAGGGCCATTCCTCTGTACATTTGACCGTATGGCGCCGGGTACGATCCGTGCTGGTCGCCGACAGGGTAAGCCTTGTAGAAGAACCAGAAGACGAGTGGGGTCTGAATGCAGCCGATGGCTGTGCCTATTACTTGGCTTAAGAACATGGATCGGGGCGAGGACAGGGTCAAGTACCCTGTTTTGAAGTCCTGCATCAGGTCGGAAGCGGTGGAGACTATGCTCATCATGACACCACAGGAAGCTAGCCCAGCTAGGACGCCGCCGTGGTCTAACCCGACCCACGAGCTGAATACCAGGATGGCTATTTTGCCGTAGTTTGAGGCGAGGGACCAGTCGGTGAGGCCGCAGCCGTAGGAATTGCAGAAGGCGAAAATCGGAGCGACTAGGTAGGCAACTAGGATGTGGTACCATTTGAGCTGGGGGAAGATGACGGGGACTACTCCGGTGGATATGCAGGCGAGGACGATATAGCCGCCTGCTGCGACAGAGGTGGGGATTTGGTCTTTTAGGAAATACTCTCTTCGCCTTTTGTCATCGTAGCTGGTAACGTTCTGGTCATCTGCGGCATCGCTTAGCTGAGTCCTCTGTTTGATGAAACTTCGTATTGTGATGATTATCATGTAGACGACGTGGAATAGACCGTCGCCCAACATCATTGAAATAGCCAGAAACACCTTCAAAATAACATTATCAGTATTAGTTGTTTCATTAAAAGGTATTAGTTGTAGTACTATAAAGTGCTAGGTCTGAATGTTTACATCAGACCAACTCTAATTGAGTTGATTGGTTGAATTACATACCCTGTATCCTTGGATTCCATGAAGACTGGTTCCAGGTAGCTTAGCGGCGTACCAATTGCCTTCTTTGGACTCGACGAATGGCCACAAGATACCCCAAGAAAAGATGGCTCCGATGAGTAATGAGACGTTAACCATGTAAGGGCATATCATCCCAACTCCAACATACGTAGCTGAGAAATCAAAATAGAACCTGCATTTTTAGACAAACATAAGAATTTCACTTAATTAGGTAATGGTTTCAGGGACACAGTCTGTTAATTAGAGGAAAGGATATATGTCCAACCTCTTCTTGAAGGCTTGGAGACCAAATGTAGGGAAGCTGCTAAACCCACAGCCATCTGTAGCAACAAAGAACCACTGGAAACAAGCCCAGCAAAAGCTTCCAAGAAAGGATTTGAAAAGTACCCAAACTTGCTTCCTACATCCCAATAATGATACAATCATAAATCATGCAAGAAACCTAGCAGTATACATATATACATAAGCAAAAAAAACATGATATATATACATACTTAGCTAGCTTGGCTCCCTTTGGAGTATGAAAGCTGTTGATAAGGTAAGCAGTTGCAGTCCCACTTGGAAATGTCAATTTGTACTTCAAGATCATCACCTGATCAAGAAAAAATAAAACAAAATATTGATGATCGATGATGAAAACTATATAAAGTGTAATTGAAAAGAGAGTGTATGTGTCATATAAGTTAATGAGGGACCTTTCTTAGGGGAACAATGGAGAATAGACCAACGAAGCTGACGGTAAAGAGGAAGGCTATCATCCATCCAAGTTGGAGTTGCTTCACATTCATCACAGTATCTACACCGGCAGTTTGAGCTGCAATTGTTGGACTCATACCCAGAAGATAACTACCTGTCCCACCTGTTACATATATCAACAAATTAACTAACCCAACATAGGTAAAAATTATATTTATTTGAATCCTTTGCCATAATTTTATGTATTTGATATAGTATAATTTTGATTTAAAATTTATTTTATTCACAATATCATCCTTAGCAAATACAGATATAATCTCTAAGCTTATAATTCATAAAAAAATTATTGTGCAGTAAATTCATATATACACTTCACACTAAATTCATATTTACATTAGCAAATTTTACTTACAAACTATAAGCAAATACTAATAAAATTGTACAGTATTTATGATTCCATAAATACTAATGTAAAATTTGTTCATACTATGAAATTGTTTATAAGAGTAGTGGTTCAATTGATAAGTGTAATAGTATATATTTTATATTATGAACACGTTTCACCGGAGACTTTCCTCTTCATTTGGTGTATATATAATTATTTGATGTAACATATTGGCATGACGTGTTTTATAATTGAATATCACAAACACTATAAAATTATTTAAAATAGTTTAAAAGAATATGAGACATACAAAGATGCATTCCATTATATACCACTGGTTTAAAACTTTTCTATTTCCCAAAAATCGAACCAAAATCAATTAAAAGTCAAAATAACTATCTTCAATCAGAGTGTGACTGGTCCCCACAGATCTCGATTGAATTGGCATTCCTAGTCTTATGGAAGAAACAATTGCCATCCGGCCCATCCCTAGTCTTATGGAATAAAAGAGAATTTTTCGCTGTTTTTAATTCATAACCTAACGCTGGGTGGTGGGAACAAAAACTCATAAAATACGATCTAATATATAATATATGAAATGTGGTATAAATTAATATAAATCGGTACCTATTTTTTTATGCGTCACAACACAAATTATATTCCATTTTACTAATAGTTTCACGCAAATATACCTATAAGATGAGTGGGGATTTCTGGAAAAAAGTAAAAACCAGGGTGGTGGGAGGGAATTTACTGAAAAACACACAGTGAGAAACAAACAAACTTGCTTAACAGCCACCAATCAAACAAGGATCTGGCCTAATAGAATCAGCTTCATGTATGAATCGTCCAATAACCTAATTATGTATGTCAATCTCTAAAATAGATTGACGATTAATTCATTAGCATCGAGGAAAATTGAGCAAAATCAAAATCAACATAAACTCCAATTTCCAATAAATTAATCGAGAATAGGGAGAGAGTGTGTACGTACTGCTGAAAGCAATGCCAGAGGAGGCAACAACACAAGTCTGAATAACCGTATTCTCTTGCCTAGTAAAAGGCTGCCTCAGAAGCCCACACTTTTCTGCGGCCACAGTCCACGCTTTAACCATGGCGAAACCGAGCAGCCCCGCCGCCACGCTCAGCGACGGAATCACGCCGGTCGTCAGATTCAATTTGCACACAATCACATTAAACACGAAACTCAGCACGAAACACGTCACCATCGATCTCACCGTGATCTGATTCTTCCACGACGGCACCGCCGTACCCTCGAACGCCCTCTCCAACGCCGCCTTATCCTCCTCCCCGCCCTCCATCTTTTCGTCCATTACCTGTATCTATCTATGTATCTGTTGCACTCGAGTGTAGTGATTTCTCGATTAAAGGAGAGAAAATTTGTGTGAGTCGATGCTTACTGTTAGTGTCAGTGTGTATATATAGACGGAGAGAGAAAAGCACTTTTTAGTGAGAGAAAAGTTGAATCAGGAATTTCACAAGCGTCAATTTCTCTACACCTTTGACATTTGTATATTTTGTCTCTCTTTCAAGGTCAAATATTATTTAATTTTTTGGTAAATTGGATGCCTATATTATAATGCTTATTATCTCAGTAGATTTATATTTATCGGAAATATATTCGCTTGAATCAAGTGCGTTTTTACTTTTTATAATCATTGACCAGGTTTCTATCATTATTTCCTTTTCCCCATTTTTTTAGGAAGCAGTTACACATCTTTCTATTGTATCGTATTTGTTTTTTTCCTTTTTTATTTATTGATACAGTTGTACACATTTAATTCATATTCATATACTGGAATAAGTACAAAATTTGTATGAATATGACAGTATTTTCTTAGCAGGATGGCGAGCAAATCGATCTGGACATTAGATTTAACTAATTGAATTTAGTTTATTTATTTATTTATTTATTAATATGTGTATATTTGATTTTTTTACTAAAGTTTATATGAATGTGATTGAAAGAACATTCCTTTCAACAGCGCCTATACATCGTAACTCTATCATCAAGTATGTCTGTAAAAACTATCATTTATCATAAAACCAAGACAAAAACTCAGATAGACCGACCATACATACTATGAACCCGGGTCAAATTTGACCCGGTGGGTCAGATATACCAAGTCAACAAACAATCCACGCACCAGAGATCACAAATCGACATCTAAAACCGTCGTTCTTCCCTCCCGATTTCTTTCTTCGACCTTCCCTTTCCCGAAATTTCTTCAGAGAAATGCTCGACTCCATTCTCGATCGAAGTTTCTGCGAATTGTTGTGACTTCATGATTTACTTAATAACATAATAATGAGAGTTTTATAGAATAACAGTGATAGTTTAATAACATGATAGTGATAGTTTTATAGAGTGATAGTTTTATAGCGTAACAGTGAGAGTTTTTCTGAATAACAGTGAAGTTTTATAGAATAACAGTGGATAGTTTATTAACATGATAGTGAGAGTTTTATAGAGTAACAGTGAGAGTTTTGTAGAATAACAGTGAGAGTTTTTATGAATAACGATGAGAATTTTATAGTATAACAGTGAGAGTTTTTCTGAATAACAGTGAGAGTTTTACAGTATAACAGTGATAGTTTAATAACATGATAGTGAGAGTTTTATAGAGTGAGGGTTTTGTAGAATAACAGTGAGAGTTTTTCTGAATAACGGTGAGAGTTTTATAATATAACAGTGATAGTGAGAGTTTTATATGTTGGGATAACATATGTCAGGATCTATCGGGATGACCTCATAAACACAAATTTAAATCAACAATTATTACTAGCATGAATTAACCTAAGTGAATTCAAATAATAATTAAACAATAACCCCGGTGGAAAGTTCTCCGATGAACGATTTATAAAACAAGAAAAATAAAAATATTGTTGCACCACCTTTGTGGATTTCTAATATTTCCAACACATGGAACACTAGTTGGGAATGAAAAATTCATCCCCTATTTATAAGTAGAGGGGTGGTCGAAAATTTCAAGGCAATTAGGGCTAGGAAATATCTTTTCTTGATCTCCAAGAAATCTTGAATATATCCAATATATTCTTCTTTCCATGTGTATTTTTCCACAAAAATCTCACACCCTTATTTGGTCCAAAATTTTGAAAATTACAAGAAAGAATTTCAAGATTGGATCTTTCTTGAATTTATGAGATATTCTTGTATTCCAAGAATAGATATCTTCCATAAAATCTTTCCAAGAAAATCAAGAAAATCTTTCTTCCATTTCTTATACAAGATTTTTGAAAATTTACTATTGAAGAAGCCAAGGGGGAGTTTTCTTGAATTTATGGGACAATCTTGTATTCCAAGAATACACCATCTCCTTTCCATAAAATCTTTTCAAGAAAATTCTTCTCCCTCTTTTCTTTAATTATTTTCGAAAAATTAGAGAAAATATTGCAACAATAAATTTATTTTATTTTAAGCACCCTTTATTTATTGGACTTTAATTGGGCTACTTGAGGGGCCTTTAGGAGAATTAAGATTGACCTTCCAATGGGCTTCTGAATTCCAATATTGAGCCACAATATAATTCAGTCCATTAATATTAATTAATATCACTATATAATTAATATTGCACTATCCAACTTAACCCATATTACGGTAATATGGCTCCTAGTTATTATTTCCCGTGTTTAAGATTAATTAGTCCATTAATTAATCAAGCCACTGAAAAGCTTTATATTAATTAATATATTTATCCTTGGAGTAATGACAACTCAGCTTTATTATCCATATCGGAAAATTAATTCCACTTGCAAGATTTGGTATGATAAAGGTTTCGGGCCCATCAAGGGGACCAATTAAGCAAGACTTTTGCAAGCACACGATTCTCTGTATTAATTTAGCAACTGTAGTGCAATTAATATTATTGCCCAAGATATAAGGTATCGAAGTCGCAATGATTCTCTTCCCATTTATAAGTCAAAGCAATAATTATTAATCACACACAGTCCTTATTAAGTGACAGAGATTAAGAAATCAACAACCACTGAGGTCTAACTCTTCATCCCTTAAGTCAGTGCGAATGAGTTTATCCTCTCTGTAGGTTCGCTTCAGCTTATCGAATGCACTAGTGTAATCTCTTGGTCAAGACAAGTCAATCTGAGCCTTACACATCACCTTCTACCAATAGATTGTTCAGGTCTATCTAAGTTGTGAAACACACACTCGTTTACAAGGCACTGTTAACATGATCTTCTGTGATCTGGTATCACCACGTTAACTACAATGTAACGCGTGCTATGAACGGTTTGCAATAAATATATATATAACATCCAGTCATAATTAAAGCAACAGTGATAAACAATTTATTTCAGTAAATAAGTGTTTAATACATAGGTTATACAAAGTAAAAGTATACTTTCACGTATAACCCCAACAATCTCCCACTTATACTCAAAGTCTATTTTTAAGTATACCACAACACGTCTCGGGTAGTTCTACATGATATATAATGCCACCTACACGAACCTAATAATATCTCTCCCACTTATACTCAAAGCAGATTGGCTACGCACTTGACAACCATTCCTTCCACATGTCTCTTGAATGTTTCCAGAGGCAGACACTTTGTGAAAGGACTAACTAGGTTATCCTCCAATGCGATCTTAGCCACCTCTACATCTCCTCTCTTAACGATTTCTCGTCTAAGATTTCTTTTCTTCAGTGTGTTTGTTTGACTCGTGGACTCTTGGTTCCCTTAAATTTGCAACTGCCCCTAGCAAATATTGCTAGACAAATTCGGAACTCCATCCAAGTCCACTAAGAAGATCTAGAGCCAAACTGGTTCTTTCACTACTTCACAAGCAGCTACTTACCCGACTTCCATGGTTGAGTCAGTGATGCATTTCTGCTTCACACTCGTCCATTTCATGGCTACACTTTCCAAATGAAAATACACTAACTGAGGCAGATAGTCTGGAATCTAGGTTTGATTGGAAATTCGAGTCCATGTATCCCACTAGAAATAAACAGTCTGACTGATAAACCAGTATTCTATCTCGAGTTCTTTTCAGATACTTTAGAATGTTCTTAACAGCAGTCCAATGTTGATTTCCGGGATTACTTTGATATATTGCTACCATGCCTACGGTGTAGCAGATATCCGGTCTCGTACACAACATTGCATACATGAGACTCCCTACTGCCGACGCATAAGGAATGTCTCTCATGTCATCTATCTCCCTTTGTGTCTTAGGGCACATGTCTTTCGATAGATGGATTCCGTGCCTGAAAGGTACAAAACCCTTCTTGAAATCTTGCATGTTGAACACTTCAAAACGGTAACTATGTATGAAGCTTGCGATAAGCCGATCATTCTTTTCTTTTGATCTCGAGTGATCTTGATCCCTAGAATATGACCGGCTTCCCCTAAGTCCTTCATATCAAACTGTTTTGACAGCCATACCCTTACGTCTGACAAAACTTTTACATCGTTTCCGATGAGCGTAATATCGCCTACGATAGTAGTACTTAGGAATACCAAGGCGCTTAAAGTCACACTTTCTATAAATACAACTCTCGAAATTGTTTTGATCAAACCCATAAGATTTGATTACATGATCACAACATTGGTTAGTAGAATTGCTAGATCTTTTTTGCAGGTATCCAATTATCATGGAATTTAATGTGTTTATTTATGCATATAAATTGTGGTTTTTTAATTCGATTCGTTCTGCCTCGTGAGAAAATCCACGAGTAGATTAGAATTTGTTTGATTTGATCAATGTAATAGACTAGTATAGATCTAGGTTTATTTATTTTTTAGTAAATAAATTATAACTAGATCGGAAAATAGAAGCAGAAACGAAGAATTAAAAGACGGGATCCAGAACCCGGCGTAAGCGGCGTCGTCATTAAACGCGTGCCAATGGAGGCACACGCAACGTGGATCTTTGGCGCGATAAGTTGCGGGCGTGGGGGGGCGGAGCCGAAAGGCGACGCTTTCGGCGACGTCTTGGCGGGCGCTTTATGAAGCGAAACAGCGGACGCCGTTCGACATGGCGAAGGGAGTGCTGCGGGCACTCGACCATGGAAATGGTCGATGGCGTGGGCTTGACAAGGCGTTTTTTTTAAACGGTCAAGTGGGAGCTTTTCGAGACGAACGATGAAGGCTATGAAGACAATTTCTCAATATCAAGACATGACAAAATTAACCATGACAATTGGATAAATTTGCCCAATTTGTTTAATTTTTGTCTTGATGTTTATGCATTATTTTATGCTTATTTAAATTGTGTTTAAATTTGCGATGCATGAGAAAATGTTTTGAAAAATCTCACTTTCGAAAATTGCTAATTATGCTTAAACAATTAATTGACAATTTTATTCCGGATAATAAAATTGAATTAATTATTGACCTCCATGATTTATTTATTTGTGAATTCTTTTGGAGAAATTCCCCCCACGGGACGGTCAAAAGATAGCTTTCACATGAATAAATTCCAAACGGATGATTGTGGATTATTACTAGTGGCGACGATGACCCTCCCCACGAGACTCGATCAAAGCAAAATAATAATTATGTATTTAATCATGGTTATTACTTAGGTATAAAATTGATATGCATATACTTCCCCGAAGTCCCTGTCAATTTTATATTGGTCAAGTGAGAGCCAACTATTAATCTGGATATTAAAGGTTTAAATTGTTCTTGTTTGTAACTTTGCTTGAATGTGTTTAAATAATGACCCACCCCACGTGGCTTATTTAAACTGTTTTGAGATGTTGGCTGATGTTGTTCATATTTTTTGGAGATTTTAATATGAAACATGTGATCAAATTTTGTGATATATTTGTGCTTATGCATATTATTATTTATTTCAGTTCAACATGCCGCAACCTTTTAATCCACTGTTATATACACTCAAAGAACACCAATTAACTGGAGATAACTGTTGGGAGATGAATTTAATAAAGAAGATTCAGATTAGATCCCAAAACCCCTTAGTATGACATGTTCAGGATAATCTTGATAGTTGAGTCGATTTCGGTTTTAGAGTATTCGGATGTTATCTCGCACCATGTATAGTTGGCGATATAGATCGAAGTTAGATTCTCAAGATTACAAGACTCAAGAAGTTTCGAAGTTTACAAGTTTCAATATGAAACCAAGAAAAATCTGAAGTTTTAGTATGAAATCGAGAAATCAAGACTCAAGATGAAATCGAGAAATCAAGACTCGAAGATGAAATGTGGAAATCAAGACTCAAGATGAAATCAAGAAACCAAGTTTCGAGAATGAAACCGAGAAATCAAGACTCGATATGAAACCGAAAAGTGAAGATTCAGTATATCAATCAAGATATCTCAAGACTCGTAAGACATCAAGACTCGAAAGACTCGGAAGACACTCAAGACTCGAAGACTCAAGGCATCAAGACTCGAAAGATCTTGAAGACATCAAGATAATGAAAGACACGGTAATTCTTTGAAGACTCAGTAATCTATTGAATGCTCAGTATAACCTGAATGTTCTGAGACACTGAATAATATCTATATGAAGGCTACAATACTGAGAAAAATGTGAATACTCAGAAAAATAGATATTGCCCAAGACATTCACATGCAGACAAAAAGAACTAAAACTAAGTGTTGTTAAGGTTATATCACTCAAAGATATTGACCATAAAGAGCCGTTATGTTTGTCTTTTTTATCAAGACAAGAGCCAATCGAAAGAAGACATCATCAGATTTCTTCGACACTTTGAAAGCGGCAGTCCATTTGAAGCATGTCAAGAGTACTATGTTCCGGCATCGCAAAAAGGTGGTGAGTGGCTGCATGAAAGCATATTGCCTAAAACATGCAAGGGAGTATTCAAACCCAAAAATAGTCGTTCATCACACACCATAAGAGGAAACTCATGAAGCTATATCTTCCAACGGATAGTTTTTCAAGAGTGACCTTGGTGATTGCCTATAAATACTAGTGACCCTCTACATTGAAGGTTACGGGAAATTTGTAAGCAACTCAAGAGCTCAAACTTATTATTGCAAGTTGAAGCACTCGAAAACCCAAGAATTTCCCAAGTGCTTTACATTGAAGAGAGCTCATTCACTAAGCCTAGTTTTGATAAGATATATCCAAAGCTTAGTAGAGATATCCTAGCCTTTGCATTGTACTTATTGTAAAGGATATCTCATCCTAGTTGGAAACCAACCAGAAACCCCAAACCCTTTGTAAGGTAGTTTGAGTGTGATTGTTGGTGAGTTGGAGTTGTGTTTGAGTAAGTAAACTACAAGGAGGTAGTCAGAAAGCTCAAAGTAGAAAGGTTAGTAAACTACATTGAGGTAGTCAGAAAACCTTAGGAAGTGGTTAAGGAATTTCTCTGAAGTTCAGAGAGAGTGGACGTAGGAGCTTGAGTCTCTGAACCACTATAAATTGTTGTGTTATTTGCTTTCATCATCATTGTTATTGTTTTCACTTTGAAAGCATATTTTCACTAATATTCAGTTGGAATCAATCCACTGAACTTGCATCTAACTGAATCACAGCCTTATTCATTGTTTCATTAGAATGAAGGTTTTCAGCAAAGCTTAAAACGAGTATAAACTTAGGGCCAACCTTTGCGACATCTCGGCGGTAGAAACAGATAGTTACCAAACCCGAACAAACTCTACTTGTGGGTTCAAGAAGATAGTTATCGATCCAAGCAACTCGGGATCTCTCTAAAAACTTCGAGCTCGGTTGGGATTATCTCGAGGCTTCAAAGCGGCTTCGGATCACTATCTCGTAGACTTTGACTTCGTAGGCGTCTATGCTTCTCGGGGCAAAATCATCGGACACGACCCATCCGACCTCGATGAAGAAAAGTTTTTAAAATCAATCGAACACGATATCCCCCCATACACGTGTAAGACTTCGTTAAGCACCGGACCAACAAGTGGTATCGAGAAAGCGGTTTCAACTTGACCATTCGCTTTGTTGACCATAGTCTAATTTGCTAAAAGATTCTTGTGGTCTCTTGAATGCATCTATTCTTTGAAATCTTAAAAGGCTCAGACATCATGCCTTCTAAGAAACTTCCCTTGTTCTCAGTTGAGAGCTACGATTTATGGAGATTAAGAATGCAGACTCATCTGTATTCTAAGCATGAAAGAATGTGGAGAGTGGTTTCTGAAGGACCATTCAAATTCACTGTTGTGAATCCCAGAGTTACTGAAACTGAGAGAAATGATCCCAGGACTGAATTTCCAAGGTCTGATGATCAACTTACTCCTGATGAGAGGAAGTTAGTCAATCTTGACTACATTGCCAAAGATACTCTGTATAGCACTATTGATGATGGTGTTATGGGGATGATTTCTCATTGTAATACTGCCAAGGAAATATGGGATACACTTGCTGTGATGTGCCAATGCACAGATCATATTAAAGAGAACAAACTTTCTGTTGCTATTGGAAAGTTTGATAGTTTTGAAATGGAAGATGGTGAATCCATTGACAAACTGGAAGTCAGATTCACTAGCATAATGAATGATCTAAATGCTCTTGGGAAGAGATACCCACAAAGAGAAGTGGCATTGAAAATTCTTAGAGGACTATCTAAGAAATGGGATATTCATGCAGTGGTGATTGAAAACACCAAAAACATTGATTCAATGCCATACCAACAAGTTTTCTCTGAGCTGAAAGCTTATGAGTTTGTAATTGACAAGAAGTCAAAGAAAGCTGACAGTAAAGATGATTCGTCATCTAGCAAAAATGTGGCTTTCAAGGCCAAAGAAAAATCCTGTAAAACTAGAGAGTCTGAGAACTCACTTGCCAAAAATCAGGATGAGCTTGAGGATAAGCTAGCACTGATGGCAAGGAGGTTTGAAAGACTTAATAGTAGATATGAAAAATATAAAAAATATTACAGGAATCACAGGTACCAAAGAGACTCAAAAGCTGAGGACAGATCTATGGAGAAAAGAAAGGACCAGAAAGCTGAAGGATCTTCATCCAAAAAGAAGGACTCCAAGACTAAGGAGGAAAGTGATCAGGATGATGATGCCAACAGGTGCTACAACTGTCAAAAGAAAGGTCATTTTCAGTATGACTGTCCTGAGCTAAGTGCTAAGGAGAGAAAAGAAAGACAAGCAAAGAGAGACAAGAAGTTCTCCAGCAAGAAGGCCATGATTGCAGAAGAAGAAGAACACTCTGAAGAAGGTTCCAGCTCTTCAGATGAGATGTTCTCAGATAGTGACAATGATGACATCTGTCTAATGGCTGTGGAGGAGGTAAATTCTTCTATCTCTGTTGTTGCTCCTACACAAGCACATGAGTTCTCAAGTTCTACTGTAGACAGTAACTTTGACCTGATGGATTCTTCTGAGAATCTTATGAAGGACTATGTTGTGCTACAAGAACTGCTCAATGAAACTCAAGAGCAGAACAAAGAACTGACTGCTGAGAATCTAAAGTGGACTAGATGCTGAGATCACTTCTCAATTGATGGGAACTACTGATGAACTAGATGTTCTGAAAGTACAACTCTCAGAAAAAGAGAAGTTGATAGAGACCCTAAATGGAAAATTGGAGAAATCCACTGAGGAGATTCAGCTTATAAGAACTGAGTTCAATGACCTCTTTGAGAAGCATGAAACTCTAAAGAAGTGTGAGGATAGTGTGCAGAGAAAGTTAACTCTATTGAATTCTGCATCTAAAGTGATAGATGAAATTCAGAGTTATCAAAGACCTGCAACTATAAAAGCTGGATTGTGATACATTCCAGGGGGAACCTCATAAGGTCATCTGAATGCTGCTTCTAGTAGCACTAAGACTGTCTTTGTTAAACAAGTGGCACCTAATCTTCTAACTGAAGAATTGCCCAGAGTTTTAGACAAGGGTAAAGGACCTATGGTTCCAGAAAAACTGAATGTTTAGGGAAGAAAGCCCAGACCTCAAGAAAAGGCTAGAAAACCTGACCACTCAGTAGGAAATTTTCAGGCAAGTACTTCAAAGTCTCAGGCTAAGAATACAAACCTGAAGAGATCTGCACTGAACCAGCAGAGGAATTTTCAGAAGAGAAACACTCAGCAGAGACATTCTCAACTGAAAAGACCAAGTCCTCAGATTACTGAAAGACCCCAATTTCAGTACAGGCAACCCAAACCCCACTTGCCTAAGGGTAAAGGTTTCCTGAACCCAAGTCAACAGAGACAAAGACCACCTGCACAAAAGCCAAAGCACTTGAACAAAAGGCATGTACCCAAGAAAAACTCTAAGGCTCATGTTCATGCTAAGGCTGGCACTCATACACAGGATACTGTCAAGGCACCTAGGGTGGTGAATGTGTATGTAGATATTTATGGGAGACAAATCAGCCACTCTAAAGTGATTAGAGTTGTTAGGCAGATTTGGATTCCAAAAGGTACAGTTAACCTGGGTAGGACCCTACACCAAATGGGTACCTAAGAACTGATCTGTTTTTCAGGTGAAAAACAAGGGCACTGAGTTGAATGAAGACAACATAGCACTGATGAGTAGAGATGAATTGACTCCTACTGTATGGTATCTTGACAGTGGATGTTCAAGACATATGACAGGATATAAGCAAATACTCACTGACCATGTTGAGCAAAAAGGCCCTCAGATCACATTTGGAGACAACTCCAAAGGACAAACTGAAGGATATGGAACTCTTGAAATTGATTCTGTTCATATTCATGGTGTTTCATTTGTATCTGGTTTAAAGCATAACTTGCTTTCTATAAGCCAATTCTGTGATAAGGGATTCAATGTTGAGTTCTCAAAGAACTTATGTTATGTGAAAAACAATATTTCATAGAAAATTCTACTGACTGGTACTAGAAAAAGAAATGTGTATCTTGCTGATTGGAGTTCAACTTCTAAAGATACATGTTTGGTTGCAAAAAGTTCCACAGATACCAGTTGGTTGTGGCACAAAAGGATGAATCACCTAAATTTCAAAACCCTGAACAAACTTGCAAGATTAGCACTTGTGAGGGGGTTACCAAATGAAGTGTTCAGTAAATAACATGTTTGTAATGCTTGCCAAAAGGAAAAAAAAATCAGAGCATCTTTCAAAAGTAAAGTAGATGTTTCTACTGAAAGAATACTTCAACTGTTGCATATGGATCTTTTTGGTCCAGTAACACCTGTGAGCACAAATGGCAGAAAATATACACTTGTGGTAGTTGATGACTACTCTAGATACACTTGGGTCATATTCTTACTCAGTAAGAAAGAGACTCAGACAAAACTGCCTGAACTACTGAAAAGGCTCAGTACAGAAAAGAATCTGAGTGTGGTCAAAATCAGATCAGATAAAGGAACTGAGTTTATCAATCATATTATATCTGATTATTGTGCAGCAAATGGAATAACTCATGAAACATCAGCTGCAAGGACCCAACAACAAAATGGTGTTGCTGAAAGAAGAAATAGGACTATGAAAGAAGCTGCAAGGACAATGATTGCTGAAGCTGATATTCCTAAAAGATTATGGGCTGAGGCTGTCAACACTGCATGATATTCTCAGAACAGATCCATGCTGACCAAGAATCAAGGAAAAACTCCATATGAGCTGTGGAATGAAAGGAAGCCTCTTGTTTCTTTCTTTCGTGTGTTTGGTTGCAAGTGTTTCATACACAATAATGGTAAAATCAGTTGAAAACTTTTGATAGCAAAGCTGATGAAAGGATATTCTTAGGATATTCTGAAGTCAGTAAAGCCTTCAGAGTTTACAACTATAGGACTCTTATTGTGGAAGAAACACCTCGTGTTGTTTTTGATGAATCTACTTGTGTTCGTTCGAAGCAGAACATGACTTCAGAGAACCGACCAAGAGAATCACCGGACTTAGCCCGAAAAAAAGAATGATAAAACATCCTCTCGAACTCGAAAAAGAAGAAGTCAATCACTTTCTATGAATGGAGTGAATCGGACTTCGAACAAAAGAAGTTCGGGATGGAAAAACTTCGGGATGGTGAGACTCGGGATGGAAATTCTCCAATTTGAAGGAAAGCCAACACACTAAAATCGACCAACCCGAAGCAGACACCCGTCGGACTCGGTATGTAATGCCAATGAAGATGTGGTCACAGCTGAGGCAAACTCTGAATCTATCAACCAAAGGGGAACAAATGTCCCTGACAATGTTCTGAATGGAATTTCCCCTGAGGAAGATGATTCTCTTTCTCCTTTTCTGTTGTTCCCTGAATTTAATGAACTGCCTGAACCTAACATTTTTTATGTTAAGGGTATTATTGAAGGGGGAACATCCAGGAGAAGATGGTGGATAATCATCCTACAAGTCAGATTGTGGGTGATCTATCAGATGGTGTCAAAACAGGAAGGTTCCATGGTGAAAGTGCATTATTCTGCTGCTTCCTATCTGAAAAGGAACCTGCTGAGATTGAAGAAGCTCTACAAGATTCTTTTTGGATTACTGCTATGCAAGAAGAGCTGAATCAGTTCTCAATGAATGAAGTTTGGGAGCTAGTGGATAGACCCAAGAGGCACAATGTGATTGGAACCAAGTGGGAGTTCAAGAATAAGAGAGATGAGAATAACAACATTGTAAGAAACAAGGCAAGACTAGTTGCACAAGGTTATTCCCAAGAAGAAGGCTTGGATTATGATGAAACCTTTGCACCTATTGCAAGACTAGAAGCCATCAGATTGTTTCTTGCATATGCTGCCCACATGAAATTCACAGTCTATCAAATGGATGTGAAAAGTGCATTTCTGAATGGTGTGCTTAAGGAAGAGGTTTATGTGGAACAACCTCCTGGTTTCAGACAGAATGACCAAGTTTACAGGCTCAGAAAAGCCTTGTATGGTCTTAAGCAAGCACCCAGAGCATGGTATGATACCCTTTCTCAATTTGTTACTGACCATGGTTTTATCAAAGGAACTGTTGATAGGACTTTGTTCAGGATAGAAGATGGGGAAGATATCTTACTTGTTCAGATTTATGTAGATGACATCATATTTGGATCTCCAAATCATCGGGTTGTGTGAAAAAGTTTTACGACCGGAAAAAGAAAGTTTGAGATGTCAATGATGGGGGAGATGAATTTCTTTCTTGGACTTCAAGTGAAACAAACTAAGGAAAGAATTTTCATCAATCAAGCAAAGTACACCAGAGATCTGATTGCCAAGTATGGTGTACAGAATTGCAACGCAGTTAGAATTCCCATGAATATTAACTACAAGATGGATCCTGATCCTGAAGACAAATCGATGAAGTCACACCGATTATAGAGGATCATTGGATCAACGCTATATCTCCACGACCAGTAGGCCCTCGATATAACATTTATTTGTTGGGATATGTGCAAGATACCAGATACCAAGCTAATCCTAAAATTTAGTCACATGGAGGTTTTGCCTAAAAAGATCTTGAAATATCTTAAGGGGCATGTGAATAGAGGATTATGGTATCCAACCGATGATAACCTTGAATTAACCGGTTATTCAGATCTTCGATTATGGAGGATGTAGAATTGACAGAAGTCTACCACAGAACTTGTCAATTTCTTGGAAGTAAGTGATATCATGGTTTTTAAAGAAACATACCTCGATAGAACGAACCAAGATTATTTTTATACATGGGTTTGAAGAAAGTCAAGTGCACATGATTTTTGGCTTAGACAACAATTGAGGGATTATAAGATTATAGCCAATGAAGTACCTATATTTTGTGATAATAATAATCTTATTGCTATTACACAAAATCCTAGATTGCACACACGAGATGTAAGCATGTGGATATCGACATCACTTCATCGAGAGATCATGTTGAGAAAAAGACATCGGGATGGAGAAGATTCATCTTGATAAATAGAGAGTCGATATCTTGACTAAACCTTTGGTCAATCAAGATTTCGAGAACTATCGATTGAATTAGGGATCTTTGGATCCGGTGTATAGAGCAAATCAAAAATTGAAGGTTTTTCGGATGCATGAAGTTTTCTCGAGATTCTCTTGAGAAACTTCGGGATAAAATTGAAAGTACTGAAATCTTAGTCTTGGGAAACTCAGATATCCTGAAGATCGAAGATTTCATATTATCTTGATCGCTCAAGATTCGATATCATCTTGACGACCGCTTCGATTACTCGATATATACTAACATTTTATCAAGGTCAAAACTCAGTAAGACTGATAGAGGAAAATTATTCTGAAGAAGTAATGACTCATGCAACTCATTTATTGCCTAATTGAAGCTCAGTAATCATTGGCAATAAATACCAAAACACCTGAAGGGAATATTTGGGCGGGACCTTTGAAATACCAGAAGGAGGTCAATGGTCTGGAGGAACAATAATTAATTGCACTGTTCATTAATCACCAATAAAGTTAAATTGGCGGCGTATTATTCGTGAAATCTTCCTTTCATATACCCGATTAGTCGGTGTTTAATCTCAACCGTTGATTTATTCAATCTATACGATTTCCCACGAATCAATTCTATATATTCATTGAGAATTCATTCAAAAGCCCCATTTTCATATCCTTCGTTCTTAAAACACTCTGCAACTAAAAACCTATCTCTTGCCCAGAAAACCTTCATTGTTCTCAAAACTCTTCACCCAAAAAAAACCTTCAAAATGAATTTCTCTGTTTATGATAAACTTGTTATTTCCAACAAGCCATGGTACGAGTACTTGGTTTCGCTCGAGAGTTTGTCAAATGCAACCCATGAAGAAGAGGCGTTGAACATGATACGGATCGCAAAGCTTACAAACCTGGTTGCAAATCAACCAGAGGCGGAATATTCAAAGGAGGTAATTGAATTTATCTCTAATTTTAAGATAGACGATGAGGACTGTTTAGAGTCACAAATTACAGTGTCTCACTTGGAGCATAGCTCAAAATACGTCGATTTTGTGAGGGAGTTTTATATAATTCCTAAGAATCTAAATGATGTACATGAGTTGTGTAATAGAGGAGAAGACCCTACGATTTATATATTGGGTAGGGAACAGGAATATCTTGATATGATAACAGAGCATCCTATTAAGTTTGAGGCTACATTAAATAAAAGGCATTTGAAGCCTAAATACAGAGTTTTGCTGGATATAGTTAGTAAATGCATTATGAGTCGATCCTGCAGTTTTAAACAAATCAGTACGCCGAAGCTTAGATTGATGGTTGCTATAGAAGACTCACCCACCACTGATTTTAATTGGTTGCGGTATTTAATCAGAGTGGTGAGTGACCAAACGAAGCAGATCAAGAAGGAGGATGGTTCGGTTGTGATTAAAGGCAAAATCCTACATGCAACCAAGATAGCCTTCATCTTGGAGATGTGCCGAGAGGAAGAGGACATTTTTGCCAACTCCTCACCCTTTCCAAAGTCTAAAATCCTGTTCAAACCAACTACAACAAGGAAGACTTTGAAGGGAAAGAAAGAGAAGAAAGTGGAATCTGCTGCAGAGGGGGCTGCTGAAGAAGCCCATCGAGCCAGGGGGAAGGCTTTGATGGAGGTGAAAAGGGAGAAGGGAGAAGCCCTGAAGAAGAAAGCTCTGGCTCCCAAGCGCAGAAAAGTTCACATTTCCACTGAGGGGGAGGTGAGCGAACCTGAGGAAGTCCAACCTGAGGCCAGCAAGGTCAGAAATCGCCATTGCAAGTACTGGCTCAGGTTGTGTCTATCGCAGAAGAGCAAACTGAGGAACAGGTGTTCTCTAAGGTTCTTGAGACATCACTGAGCTCAGACAAAATTTCTCAAGAAATATTCAAGGGACCTCAGACCTCAGAACAAGCTCAGGTTTCTACTGAGGAAGTGAAGACTCAGTATATCAATCAGTATATCTCTGAAGACTCAGAAGACATCAAGACTCGGACTCTCAAGACACCGAAGACTCGTAAGACTCAAGACTCGAAGACATCAAGACAATCAAGACTCGAAGATATCAAGACACATAAGATCTTGAAAAGACACAGAATTGTTTGAAGACTCAGTAATCTACTGAATGCTCAGTATAACCTGAATGTTCCGAGGCACTGAATAATATCTATCTGAAGGCTACAATACTGAGAAAAACGCGAATACTCAGAAAAATAGATATTGCCCAAGACATTCACATGCAGACAAAAGGAACTAAAACTAAGTGTTGTTAAGGTTATATCACTCAGAGATATTGACCATAAAGAGCCGTTATGTTTGTCTACATTTACTGAAGACAAGAGCCAATCAGAAGAAGACATCATCGTATTTTTATCGACCTTTGAAAGCGATAGGTCACTGAAGCATGTCAGTAGTACTATGTTCCAGACTGCAAAAAGGTGGTGAGTGGCTGCATGAAAACATATTGCCTAAAACATGCAAGGGAGTATTCAAACCCAAAAATAGTCGTTCATCACACACCATAAGAGGAAACTCATGAAGCTATCTCTTCCAACGGATAGTTTTTCAAGAGTGACCTTGGTGATTGCCTATAAATACTAGTGACCCTCTACATTGAAGGTTACGGGAAATTTGTAAGCAACTCAAGAGCTCAAACTTATTATTGCAAGTTGAAGCACTCGAAAACCCAAGAATTTCCCAAGTACTTTACATTGAAGAGAGCTCATTCACTAAGCCTAGTTTTGATAAGATATATCCAAAGCTTAGTAGAGATATCCTAGCCTTTGCATTGTACTTATTGTAAATGATATCTCATCCTAGTTGGAAACCAACCAGAAACCCCAAACCCTTTGTAAGGTAGTTTGAGTGTGATTGTTGGTGAGTTGGAGTTGTGTTTGAGTAAGTAAACTACAAGGAGGTAGTCAGAAAGCTCAAAGTAGAAAGGTTAGTAAACTACATTGAGGTAGTCAGAAAACCTTAGGAAGTGGTTAAGGAATTTCTCTGAAGTTCAGAGAGAGTGGACGTAGGAGCTTGAGTCTCTGAACCACTATAAATTGCTGTGTTATTTGCTTTCTGTACTGCATTGTTATCTGTTGCATATTTTCACTGAAAGCATATTTTCACTAATATTCAGTTGGAATCAATCCACTGAACTTGCATCTAACTGAATCACATCCTTAATCAATGTTTCATTAAAAGGAAGGTTTTCAGCAAAGCTTAAAACGAGTATAAACTTAGGGCCAACCTTTCCGCATATCTGAGCAACTAGAACAGATAGTTACCAAACTGAACAAACTCTACTGAGGGTTCAGTAAGATAGTTATCTGATCCAAGCAACTCAGGATCTCTGAAAAACTCAGGCTCAGTTGAGATTATCTGAGGCTTCGAAAAGCGGCTTCGGGATCACCGCCTCGTAGACTTTGACTCAGTATGACGTCTGTCTTCTCGGGGGCCAAATCATCAGGACAACCTGACCCATCTGACCTCAGTGAAGAAAAGTTTTTAAAAATCACTGAACACGTGTATTCCCCCCCATACACATGTAAGACTCGTTAGCACCGGGACCAACAATAACTATGTTGTTTGGAAACGAAATATGAGTTTTGTCCTCCTGCACAAGAAAATTATTGGGTTCTTGATGTACCCAAGACCCGTATGCCTACTGATGGATCTGATGTGGAAAGGCACTTGTTTAATATTTGGGAGCAGGCCAATGAACCCATAAAACGTGTAATCTTGACTTCACTGTCTGATGATTTGAGACACATTCATGAAGGTGTTGAGTCTGCTGCAGAAATTATACAAAGTCTTGAAGAAATGTTTTTAATAAAAGACCGCATGATCAATCAGTTTAAAACCGGCGACGTGGCTAGGCTAAAAATGGCTGAGGGAACACCCGTAAGGGAGCATTTTCTCAAAATAAAACGCCATTTTGTTAAACTTGTTTATCTCGGTACTAAGTATTGTGATGAGGCTCAAATCGAATTTCTTTTCCTAACTCTACCAAGGTATTTTGATGAGTTTTACTGTAGTTTTGTGATGAGCGATCACATGTTTTCTATGGACACTCTACAAGAAGCCTTGGACATAATGGAGAAGAATTTAGGAAAGAAAGACGAAGCATTAGTGACCAAAACTCTTTTCTCAAGATCTAGGCCAATGGAAGGCAAGACTCAAGAAAAGGAAAGTGGTCAGAACCAAAGCATACTCATCACTAAGAAAAGTAAGAGAAAGATAGCTAGTTGGATGGGTGTCAAGAAAGTACCAAAAGGAAAATGCTTCAAGTGCGGTGAAAATGGACATTGGAGGTCAGCCTGTTCCAATCCCAAAAGGAATGGAAAGGAAGGTGTTGGTCCCGGTGCAAATGAGTCTTACACGTGTATGGGGGGGAATACACGTGTTCAGTGTTTTTAAAACTTTTCTTACTGAGGTCAGCTTGGGTCAGGTTGTCCTGATGATTTGGTCCTGAGAAGCACAAATCGCTCTGAGTCAAAGTCTATCTGAGACAGTGATCTTGAGCTGCTTTCAGATACCTCAGATAATCCCAATTGAGTCCTGAGTTTCAGAGATCCTGAGTTGCTTGGATCAGACAACTAACTTACTGAACCCTCAGAAGAGTAAGTTCAGTTTGGTAACTATCTGTTCTAGCTACTCAGATGTGCGGAATGGTTGGCCCTTAGTTTATACTCGTTTTTAAGCTTTTGTTGAAAACCTTTCCTTTAATGGAATAGTGATTAGGCTGTGATTCAATTATATGCAACTTCAGTGGATTGATTCCTGTCGCGAGTCGTTTCGGTTGATGAATATTATGTGGCTAATTTAATTACAACTCGCAAACAAAACATATACGTGTAAAATAAACAGTAAATAAGATGAATTTGTTGACCCGGTTAAATCGATATATGACTACTCTGGGGCGTATCAAGCCGGATGTAGTATTATGAGCTTTACGTCAAGTTCTTGATACATCTTACGAAGATGAATCGTCTGAAATATCGAATGAGTTCTAGGGTTTTTTCATATATGTGGATGAACACTCTAATTTTTCTATTCCTCACCTCTCGGGGGATTTTTGTAAGGCTATCTTTACGGGATTATTTTATGAACCAACCCTTTTTTTCTTTTTTTTTTTTTTTCCATTTATCGTTTATTGTCAAGCATGAAATTTGGATTGGTAAAGCATGTCTTTGGATTCTTTGATCATGCAAGAACTCGAGTTGGTGTTGCCACGTTTAAACTTCATCTTCTAGATTGATCTTTGTGCAAACGTCGTGCATAGGGACGCTCTTTTAATCGTCGAAATTAATCTTTTGTTAGGTTGGACTTTACGTTAAATCGACTTTTAAAGACCCAGTTCTTGAGATTTGAGTTCGAACATCTTGACCGGTTATTTTGTCCTGGTAGTCCGAAACAATTACGATCGGTTAGCGAACAAAAAAGTAACTCATCCACCGGCATGATTATTATATTCAAACATTACACGTGTCACTCTTTTTGATGTTCGATTAATTACGATTTATTATATCGAACACAAAAATACTACCCCAATTAAACTTTGTATTCTACATTGGGCCCTTTTTAAAAACGATTGGGCCATGTTTGGCATCGCTTTCTTCCGTAAAAAACTTTAATTAGTACCGGTGTCTATTTAAATCATATTTCTCCACTTTAAAATTTTTTTCCTTTTTCCTCTACTCTTCTATCGTCTTCCGCAAAGTTTCCAAAGGATTCATTGTTCCGCCAAGAAAATCATTAGTAATCTTCAAAGATTTCTTCTTCTACTTTATAATCATGGCCTCTTGCTCAATTCCTCTGTTCAATCCGACCATTATAGTTCCCCTTCGCCTTCCCCCATTAGTAGAATCCCCTTTATAATGTAAGTACATCGGAGGCAAATGCCTCGAATTCAGATTCCGTTGGCAATTTAAACAACCATTTACCGATTCTTTCTTCGACTCAAAACGGAGTTTTCAGATAGGGGTTTACCCCAGAATGATTCGTCGGACGATTCTCGATTATAATTCTTAAGCCCCAAATTTAAATTAGGTCTATGGCTATTGATAATGTTGATGTAGATAGAAATGATATCTTCTTTTCATGAGGGGAAATTTTAGGAATCGCAAATTTAGTCGAATCGAACATAGGTGTAGATGGTGGGCAAAAATCAACTTGGTATACCTGTTGGTGTTCCTCACAATCCAACATATAGCGAGTATAATGCTCAAAACAACCTCATAGGATTAGTGTAGAGAACAGTACCCAATGACGAGAATGGCGAGCATAATTGATGTAGATATGTTCGCTTGACATAAATTTATGAAACCCCTAAGGATGTCTTTTTTTTTCTCGGGCACCCGGTTTCGATGAACATGGCACCAACCCCCGAGGGTTGTGTTGTTGTGAATTTGGACACCATGGAGGCCGGTCTTTTCCCAGCAATTACCCGTTTGCTCGTGGAATGGAATATCTCCATTACAATTAAACCGAATGGATGGCATATGGTTATGAGTTTTTTGGCGTTGTTCGGCAAAATGAAGCCAAGGTATTATCCTTCGGCAAAATTAACTTGCTCGGTTAGTGCACTTGACTTCGTCAGAGGGGCGAACATGGGTGGTTGTTTATGCAAAAGTAACGCCAAGTGCAAAATTATCGAGGATGTGCCGAACAAAATCGGTGTTGGAAAGAAAGTTACGGTTCGTGAGGGGCGATTGGAAAAGCCCGGTCTCTTTGAAGCGAGCCAAATGCTCGTTTGGACATCCCCAATGACTTGGTGTCTGCAAGTAAGTGATTTTGTATCTTTCATTCTTCAATTTGAACCGATTTTAACTCACTTTTTTTTTTGGGGATTCGGCCCGCGACGGATAAGGAGACAAACGGCGGCTATTTCGGTGGCGTTTGGCGATTGATCTGGAACCTCGTTCGAAAAGATCCGTGATAACTTTGAACACCTTCCAAGCGATTTTGTTCGTGCCTCCTCATCATCTTGTTCTTTGTTGATCCTTCCTTAAGGATTATCTTTTGTTTTTGTATAAGTCTTGTGTCTTTTTGTTCACCGTCACCCGTTGATTCTCGATTTGTTTATCTATAGCTTTTCAAATTGTGACCATCGTACGTTAACACACCGAGATGGCTCGAAAAAAAAGGCCACGAACTTGATTTCAAATTGAAAAGAAGCATCAATGAAACAGTAGAGGGAGGCGAGGGGCCAAACGACCCTCATCCGGTCTGGAGAATCAAGTCGAACGCACAGAGGGCTCCGTTCGATTTGAGCATGGGGCTTGAAACAAACTCCACCACCGAAAAAGACCAAGGGTGGAGATCGTGATAACCAGGTATCGAGCGAACATAACCGAGCAAACTCAAACAAAGATCGATCTTAGAGTCCTTTCGGACCCTACCGGAAAGCGATCGAAAGGCTTGATATTTGGTCCCATTTCGCATTGTTTGGAAGTTAAATCTTCTCCTCCTCCACCGTGGACCTCGGTCATGGACTCCGATAGACTCGAGCTCGATCTCTTTATCATTCTGGGATGGGATCCGGCCGCGTGGGCCAAGGCTCGCTTCAGACCGCTTTGGTTTCAATCGATATCTCTATTCTCACTTAGTCAAATATGTGTATCTTTGTAGGTTGAACAGGTTATCATGTAATGCCCGACCTAAAAGAATTACTTTTTTTGCTTTCGCCCGAGTGTTCCAAAAGTTCGAGCGTGCGAGCATGTTCAAAAAGCATTGTCGGACTCGCTTCGGCGTGGACTCTTGATCTTCTAGGAGTTCTCACTGGTCCCATCCCCTTAAACTATCGTTTGGGGTCTTGCTTGATCTTTGGTCGCTCTTGAAAAGCTTATGCTCATGGCCAATTATTTGGCTTTGATTAGAACTTCAAGACAAAGTGATCGAAATAGCAGGGTCCGGATGAACCTAAATTGCTCGAGAGCAAACTTTTTCCATGGAGTTGGCGCCACGGCCTGGGAGGATGCCCGCCAATTTCAAGAGAATGCTCGCCCTAGCTCAAGAGGATCCTCGTCACACAAAAAGAGGCAATCGAATCGGAGCCTCGGGAGGAGGTGATCAATATCTGAAGGACTCAAGAAGAAATGAATGTTGAGCTTCGTAAACTTGGTTGGAAAGTGAGAGGGACGAATTTGGCCAACGACTCATCATTCTTTGAAGAAGGTTAACACTCGTTTAGGCCTCGAAAACTCTAAGTTTATGATGACGAATATATTGACTCCATGTCTAATTTCTCGATATTTGCGCTTTTGTCGATCTTTTCTGCTAGCCACACTCTCAACAAATGAAAATTGCCCCCCCTCATATCCGATTTCGTGATTGGTTGATAACCCTCCGGATCGTAACCTCCCAATGTCGGATTTGAATGGACGTGTGACTTTTCCGTTCTTCCGAAGGGATCAAAATTGACGATCCATTCCGGATGAAGAGGAGAACTCGATAATTATTTCTTGAGGTTGCCGATCAAAATCTTCACATATCATCTGGGATCAATCAGTGCAGGACAAGCAAAACCTCCTGTGAATCGAGCAAAGTCTCCTCAAATGCATCATCCGATACCCGACATCCCGAAATCTGTTGAGGGACCCGAACATAATGTGTTCGACATTTCTCTTCCATCTACCCCTAATTTTGACTTTATGCCTTGATGTCTTTTTTCTTTGTAAAGACTTGTGTAACTTTTTGTCTTCTTCACTTTTTAATTCAACAATATATCTTTAATCTCTTGTTGATACTTCTTCTTTTGTCCGAATATTTCTTCAATTGAACAAATGAATTTCATATTGAATTGTTTCCTCTAACCTTTGTTTGTTGAGGATGAATGTTGATACTTGTGTTGCCCGCGATATTTTCTTTGTTGCTTCGTTAAACTTTATTGCTTTCCGGTTTTGCCTCTTTTTCTTAAATGAATTGAACATTGGGTTTTGCTTTATGCATCTCTTTTTCGGTTTTGATTATCTTATTGACGTTTGATCGGTTGATCGTCTTATTTAGGTGCGACCTGGGTTACTTTATGAACCCCCTTTTCTTAGTCTTGATTCTTATTTAAAGTCACGCGATCACCATTACTTTCGAGATCTTATTTAAAACTGCGACCCGCGTTTTCGTCACCCACTTCGTCTTCTGGTATCTGTAAAAGTACTAGTCGGCTTATCAAGCGTACCCATTACTAAGCTTTTTTTTGCCAATCGAATCTGAATTCGTTAAATCGGTGAACATAGACTGGGCTCGTTAAGTCTTTGTTAAGATCGTCCGGCTTTAGGTGCGACCTCAAATGACTGAACTAGAATCTCTTTAGCGAACAAAAAGTACATATATCTTTCTTTTTTTTTTTTTAACACTTTGTATTCTATTACATCGTTCATAGTCAAGAAGACTATCTATTACACAACTATTGTTATCGGACCGGGGTTTTGAATTTAAATCTGTCTTGAGTAGACATATCGCCTTGTCCGCGAATTGATGTTGACAAGGATGTGACATCAGTCGTCTACCCTTTCTTCTTTTTGTAACATGCTCAAAATAGTTCTTTTGTCCCTCCCCGACAAGTTGTGGTTATCTTGGTTGAGCATGTAAATTCTCGCTCGCCTAAAATATAAAAACTTTATTTCGCACCATTCCGTCCCCTCCAGTAGATGCCTGAGCATCAGCATCGGCATCTTATTTTGGGTGGACTCTATGACATCCCTCCCCTTCAGAGGAGATTTTGGGGATTCATAGGGGACTCATGGGCTTATTCTTCGCGTGTAGCGATAAGTAACGCGGGAGTTTAACCATGACTCTTCCGAAATCTTGAGTCCGGGAACGGGCTTCAACTTTGTGCTCGCAAGAATGAATGTGAGGTAAAAAGCTCGTATCCGGACAGATGCTCGATTCAGCTAATTGACTGCTGAATCGAGAGCTGGATTCTTCTACGTCTGGGGGCATACTAAACCGTCTTCCTTCTGAGAATCGCAGTATTTTTTCTTTTTTCTTCTTCATCTTTTTTTCCTTTTTTCCTGCTTTTCTTAACCATAAGTATGCCCCTATTTATAGAACCGTCCCAACCTAGTGCTGGCATAGATAACTGGTGCTAGCTCTCTTATTTTTGCTCTCCTTTTGACATCTGTTCGGCTTTTTGACAGCTCTTGCTCAAAAAATTAACTCATCCCTGCATGGCTGCCACCACTTGTCAACTTGCTCCGACACGTATCTTCTATTGACAACTCGTTAAAACCGCGATATCTCACTGTTGTAGTGTTGTCCAAATTTTTTCTTGAAGATATGCATCGAAAATAATATATTCTTCTTTTTTATGATCGTCCTACTCATTTTTTCCTAATGGTGATTGTGTTAAACAACAATATGCTTTCTTTTTATTTGTTTTAACTTTGTTAATCCGATACTATACTCGCCTTTTATTGATAATATTTTTTTCAAATTTAACGCGTTCCCACGAGTAAGACAATGGGACTCCATTCAGTCCTCCAAGTCATATGCCCCGTTTGGTAAACGTTTCGTGACTCAAGGACCTTCCCATGCTTGACCGAACACACCACCGGGTACCCCATCGATCGCCTTAAAACCAATCGCCACATTGAACCTGCGCGTTTCGGACTTTGGAATTATAAAACTTCTCACGATCTCTTTTTTGTACATAGCATTCTTGAAATCGAATTCGTCCTTCTTTTTTCCAACAGTCATTCAGCGGCGCTTTACCATCATTAATATGCTCTCCAAGTCATTGTTCGATGACTTGAATTTTGATTCTTTTGGTATAACAAGATTCGAAAGCAAAGGGTCTCTGCGAGTTGATGTTACGAAAGTTGTTCGGTAAGCCCACAATATTTCAGTAATTCTTCACCCGTCCTCCCCCTCGAATTATCAAGTCTAGCCTTGAGGGTATGCTTGATAATTTTATCGACGGCTTCGACTTGACCATTTGATCGGGGATAATATGGAGTTGAGTAGTGCTTTTTTTGTTCCCAAATGAAGCACAATTTTGTCTAAATTCACTTCCATCAAACCCTTGTCGTTATCCGTGACCAATGATTGGGGAAGCCCAAATCGACAGATGATGTTTTTCCAAACAAAGTTCCACATCCTTTGTTCGGTGATCTTGACAACGGCCTCGAACACTTCGCCCATTTAGTATAATAATCAACGGCCACCACAATCTAACTCTGATGTGCGGTAGGAAATGGGCGATCAAATCGATCCCCATTTAGCAAATGGCCATGGACTATAAACTTCGATACTAATTCTTGGTGGGCTATGAATGAGTGGAGCATGTACTGCAATCGATAACATGCACGAGCATATGCAATGTTATATCCTTTCTAAGGGTTGGCAATAATAACCTTGCTGATTATTTTATGTGCGGGGCGAGCCCACCATATGATTTCCGCGCACTCCATCATGGATTTGTTTCGAAAAGTACTTGTCCTCTTCAGAGTAACACACTTCAAAAGTGGAAGTGAGAAGCTTCTTTTGTACAAATGCTCGCTATAATAGTATATCGAAAGTATTGTCTGAAAGGCAGTGCTTTATTTTCAGGAGAAGTCCCATTTTGTAAATAACTTCGTTATTGGAGTCATCCAAGTTTCTTGTTCGCTTTTTATCTGTGCGATCGCAATCTGAACCCGATGGCGTATAGTCGTGGCGATCATATGTCTGTTGTGTTCGATATCTCCTTCTTCTATCTGCCAGGTGTGCCAAAGCATCGTGAACGAATTACCCAATCGTGGTAATTGTTCAATGAATACTTGGTCAAAATGCTCGGCAATTCTTTTGCTAGTTGTTGATATTGTGCCATTTGTTTCTATCGGGCCTCATACTACTTTGTTACTTGATAAACGATTACGAGAATCGCTATAGATCATCGACCTCACGAATTCCCATTGTCATTGCCATCGTAGTCCAAATGATCAAAGCTTCATATTCACCTCATTATTTGTAGCCGGAAAATCAAATCGAATGGTCAAGTAAACGCGTTTGCCTATTGAAACTTCCACTTCTCGTTTCTTGAACTTGTTGATGATCCATCAACATACATGTACCATGGTTGATCGACAATTTAATCAGAATTTGTGGATATGTCAACTCAACCATGAAATCGATAATTGGCCCTTCATTCTTTGTTAAGTGGCAAAGTAATGCCGAACTATCTAACTCCACCGCCCATTTGGAGCAATCAAGCTCCGGTATCGGTTGGAGGACTTCTTAGAATGGAAACGAAGGGATCAATACCTCAATCGAGTGGTCGAAAAAATATGGTTTAATTTTCGCACACTCATTCTGGGTATGCTAATTTTTCCAATGGAGGATACCGGAGCTCGGCTTCTTTTAGCACTTGGCTAACATAATAAATGGGTAAATGTGTAGTCTCTTCGCGCAAATGATATGCAAAGACTTCTTCGATCGATGTTCGATCTAGCAAAAAGATCTGATAGAGTTGTTACTGGGATAGGCTTTTAAAGGTTGAGTATCTGCAAGGTGTTGCTTTAATGATTCAAATGCATTCGCAATGCTCGGTCCATTAATGCATCAAAGAAAGGTTTACATTTATCCCCATTTAAAAGATATAAACCGACTTAGTCGTTAGGTTAACTTTTGGACCTCTTTCACATTTCTGGGGGCTTGCATATCGAGCATTGCTTGAATCTTTGATGGGTTTGCATCAATTCCCCGTTGACTAACCATATGTCCGAGGAATTTCCCTGAATGAATCCCAAAACTGCATTTCTTGGGATTTAACTTCATATTATACTTCCTCAATATATCAATCGTTTGTGCGAGGTGGGTGATGTGGTCTTCCTTATGTTCGCTCTTTTTACACAATATCATCGATATATACCTCGATTGTTAAACCCGATGTGTTAATCGAACATCTTGTTCACCAAACGTTGATACGTTGCTCGGCATTCTTTAATCCGAATGGCATGCGTTGCACGATGCATGTTCTTTTCAAATGCGAATCTTTGATTCTTTTTGATCGTCCGGATGCATTGGTATTTGGTGATAACCATGACGATCCATAAATGTCATGAGTTCATGACCCATACAGATATCAACCAAATAATCAATGTGGGGCATCGGAAAATTATCTTTTGGACATGCCTTATTCAAATCGATGAAATCGATACACAATCTCCAAGATCCATTTGATTTGCGAACGAGTCACTGAGGTTTCTAAAAGCCATCTTGGAGCATTTTACCTCCTCGGATCGTTTGTTGTCGAGCGGCTTTTTTGATTTCATTATTCATCGCCGCATATTTTTCCCACTAAATTTTCTCGTTTTTGGACAACCGAGGAGCTTGTATTGGATCAAGGTTGAGGGAGGCGCGCATGCTCGGATCTATTCCAACCATGTCCTCGTGTGACCATCTGAACACATCTAAATTTGCTTGAAGGAAAAAGTAATTATTTCTGTTCGGATTGGTTCGGTAATTCAACCAACGAACACTTCAAAATCAAAATTTCTTAAATCTTGATTGGTTCCAATTGCTCAACAGAGTCGCTTTTTTTTTTTTGCTTCCACCGGGTCTTGAATGGATCCTCGGGGCTCATCATCAACTTCCATGGGTTCAAAACCTATCAAGGCTCTAGGTCGATTGCTCGTTCGGTGATCAATATTCATTTGATCTAGGGAGATCGGGGAATTAGTTGTCTCCCCAAGTTTATGTTCGTTACCTTCGTGCTCGCACGAATGGTTATGCTTTCGTCGAACTTATGTTCGCTTCAAGATCTTTCGGTGAGATATTTGTTCGGTTGGCTAGGCTTATCAATCTCCGTGTTCGCTCCATCATATTGACGATATTTGTCTTTTCGCACGCATACGATAGCAAACAATCTCGAGCCTTCTTTTTGATCTCCTTTTACACTCCCGTTCCATCTTGTGGCCCGGAAATTTAACACAATAGTAATATGTGGAATAGCCGCTTTGAATTCTGAATAAGCGGGCGACCTAGAAACCCGTTATAAGTGGATTTGAACATCGATTTATTACAAAATCTATCATTCTAGTTAAATCTAATGTCCCATTCAAAGTTGATTCTAGTTTCCTAACCTAATCATACCATAGGGTCGGTTTCTGATTCCCCAAAACCCATTATAGTATGATTACATGGTTCAATATAACCCGCTCAAATCCCCAACTTGTTTTTCCATCCGGCGAAGGGTATTAACGAACAAAATGTTTGCATAAGCCCCATAATGTCAAGTAAGAGGCGATGTACCTTCAACCCAAGGAGAAATCACGAGATGGTTAAGGAGTTTTTGTGGGGAGTTATAATCCGTCGAGATCGTCCTCCGAGAAAATGATTTGGTGTGTAGGTGGGAAAACGGATGATGTGCTTTCGCCACCTTTACGATGGATGTTACTGCGATGGCACGATCTCCATCTTTTTTTACGTCTGAGATAACGTTGGCGCTGGTAACATCCACCCACCATATTCGAGATTTTTGGATTTCTTGACTTTCTCGACCTCTTCCCCAAAGAGAGTTCCTCTTTTGGTCAAAAGATCTCTTTTCGTGATTCTTCGATCATCAAATGTTTGTTCGACCTTTCGCTTTCCCCTTGAGTCTTTCCTTTTCATTCGAATCCTTCACGTTTTTTTCTAAGAACCTGGGTGTTTTTCTTCATATAAATTCCAAAGTTGGCGAGTAAATCGCGGCAATTTTACTTTATTGTGCCCGATGTACTCGTGATAATTACTGATGTTTTTTTAAGTCGACGCTTATCCATTACAATTCTTCTTGGCACATTTAACATGTCCCGATCTTTAATTTGATTAAAGATAGTTTTACTGTAAACGCCCAAAAGACTTCGTAGGCATTTCTTCCGTTCTTTGTTCAAAAGGTTTGAAGGAGGTTGGGGATCTGTAGCCCCTTCATTCATTGTTTTCTTTTTGAAAGGTTTCCTAGCGATAGGCTCTGTCTCAAATTGTGATTGTCGAAGCAAATCTTGCATGGCTATAATTTTAGTTGCTTTCATTTCTAAACTCTCGAGTACGAGTTAAGCCAATCTTGATGCATGGCCTTCCACATATCTGTATTTAAAGTCGGGCCTCCGACCACAAAGAGGATCTTAGCATCCTCTTCAAAAGGGCTCCATCATATAAACATTTATCAAATCTTTCTATGTATGATCGATCGACTCACCTTTTAATTGGGAAAAAAATGCACCAACCTTTGTTTTTAGTGCGAGGCGAAACACACATGGATGAAAATGGGACAAAAATTGCCGTCCCGGTTATGCGAAAAGATGTGATGGAACTTGCGGGTAAAGTGGTAAACTACCTATGTGCTCGATCACCCAAAGTCATGGGGAATGATCGGCCTTTGCGTCGCGTCTGTCGCCCCATCGCGATCATAAAGTCCCGAAAATTTCTTTGAGATGGACATGAGGATCCGGCTCGGCATCAAAAATAATCATGGCGGTCGGGTCTTTGCAACTTTCTCTTGTACTTGGCCGCCATGATCGTTGGTGATAATGGCGAACAAAGTCTGGTGATCGTTCGAGGATGGCCCTTAGTCGCGGCGGATCGGCTGTAATCCCTCGATGGCTTTTTGCATTTCCAAAACTTTGTGGGATGATAGACTTAGATTTGTTTCCCATCATGAGGATCTCGTGGATCATGCTTCGTGATGGGGCGATCCCCTCCCAATCTGTCCTTGACTACCTGCCATCGGTGATGGTTAGACAACTTTGTTCCGCGATTTTATTTGTTAGGTGTCATGCTTTTGTAGATCTCGAGCACCTCTATTGGATGTCTCTTTCACGGATCCCGGCCTATTATTGCCGATTTTGTCTTTGGCGGAGAGCCTCAAACGTCCAAAACCCATTGGTCTAGACCCTTGAGGTTGTTAGTCATCCATTGTATCCTCGGCTTTTTTACTAGTCCGGATGCGGTTTTTTTTTTTAGCTTGCTTCTTTGAATGTGAGTGTTGCTCTTCATTTTGAGCCTCTAACCCGCCGATTCTTTTTTCGCCCTCTCTTTTTTCTAATCGTAGTGAAAGTGATTCTTTATAGTGGCCATGGGATTATTGGCTATATCCTCAAGATTAATAGTTTTCCTTTGCTTGATCTTTATGAAATTTGATTTGGGCCTCTTTTTTTTCGGTCATATAATTAGATACTTTGTTCCGACCTCTCCGTTTGGGTGTTCTTAGATTGAGGCATTATATTTCTTTTTTACGCCTTTTCGGCTAACTAGGGGTTTGTGTATGGGTTGGTTTTTTGGATCCGGATTCGAAAATGACCCTCCTTCTAAGCGCCAATTGTCGTCATGAGTCGTTTTCGATTGATGAATATTATGTGGCTAATTTAATTACAACTGCAAAACAAAACATATCGTGTAAAATAAACGATAAATAAGATGAATTTGTTGACCCGGTTAAATCGATATATGACTACTCTGAGGCGTACCAAGCAGGGATGTAGTATTATGAGCTTTACGTTGTCAGTTCTTGATACATCTTACGAAGATGAATCGTCTGAGTTATCGAATGAGTTCTAGGGTTTTTTTCATATATGTGGATGAACACTCTAATTTTTCTATTCCTCACCTCTCGTTGGGATTTTTTGTAAGCTATCTTTTCTTCGGGATTATTTTATGAACCAACCCTTTTCTTCTTTTTTTTTCTTCCATTTATCGTCTTGGTCAAGCATGAAATTTGGATTGGTAAAGCATGTCTTTGGATTCTTTGGATCATGCAAGAACTCGTGGTGTTGCCCGTTTAAGACTTCATCTTCTAGATTGATCTTTGTGCAAACGCTGCATGTAGGACGCTCTTTTAATCGTCGAAATTAATCTTTTGTTAGGTTGGACTTTTACGTTAAATCGCTTTTAAGACCCTTACGAGATTTGAGTTCGAACATCTTGACACAGGTTATGTTTGTTCGGTAGGCTGGATGTTTGGTTAGCGAACAAAAAAGTAACTCATCCACGGGCATGATTATTATATTCAAACATTACGTTAATGGAATTTGATGTTAGATTAATTACGATTTATTATATCGAACACAACAATTCCAATCCTGTCGGTGAAAATATGCTTTCAAAACACAAAGAATGCAACAGATAAAAGAAATAAACAACACAAAGAATTTATAGTGGTTCGGAGACTCAAGCTCCCTCGTCCCACTCTCTCGATCCTCGAGAAAATTCACTAATCACTTCCCGAGCTTTACGACTACCTCTCGTAGTTTACTTACTCAACTTCGCCCCGAGCTTTTACGACTACTCCACGTGGTTTACTTTACTCAACCCGACCTTGAGCTTTACGACTACCTCCGTAGTTTACTTACTCAAACACAAACAAGCTTTCAGATTACCTCAGAACTTACTAACTTCACCTCTAGAGCTTTACGACTACTCATAGTTTACTTTACTTTTGACTCCAATCTACTTTACAATCACACTCAAACTACCTTCTAAAAGGTTTTGGGGTTTCTTGGTTGGTTTCAACTAGAATGAGATATCCTTTACAATGAAGTACAAAGCAAAGGCTAGGATATCTCGACTAAGCTTTGATATATCTTATCAAGCTAGGCTTAGTGGAATGAGCTCTCTTCGATTTAAAGCACTTGGGAAATTCTTGGGTTTTTTCGAAAGCTTCAACTCTGAAATAATAAGTTTGAGCTCTTGAGTTGCTTTACAAATTTCCCCGTAACCTTTCAATGTAGAAGGTCACAAGTATTTATAGGCATACACCAAGGTCACTCTTGAAAAACTATCCGTTGGAGAGATAGCTCAAGAGTTTCCTCTTATGGTGTGTGAGAAATGACTATATTTAGGGTTTGACACTCCTAACACGTTTTAGGCAATAACCTTTCATGTAGCCGTCTTCACTTTTTGCGATCGGAACTTAGTACTTGACATCTTTTTTCAAATGACCTATCACCGTCGATTGTCGGTATATGGTGCGATCTTTGTCTTCCTCTTTTTTTGACTTTTGTCTCCCCGGTTAAAGGTAGACAACTCAACGACTCTTTTTGGTTACAATCTCTGATATAACCTTAACAACACTTTGTGTTAGTTCCTTTTATGCGCATTGAATGTTTTGGCAAATATCTATTTTTCTAAGGAATCACGATCTTCTCGATGTGCATCCTTCGATAGATATGTTCAAAGTGTCTCGGAACATTGAGTTTATCTTGAGCATTCAAGACATTCTTTGAGTCTTGATAATTCTCGTGCCCTTCGATAATCTTGATCTTGATTCTTGGTCTTACATGTTACGTGTCTTGAGTCTTCTTAGTCTTACGAGTCTTGATCTTCGAGTCTTCTGGATGTCTTGGTGATATCTTTTTGAGTCTTCATCTTTGATCTTGATTCCTCGATTTCATCTTGAGTCTTGATATCTCGATTCCATCTTTGTGTCTTGATATCTCGGTTTCATCTTTGATCTTGATATCTCGATTTCTCACTGACACTTTAGTTTCTTCCTTTCATCTTTGAAACTTGGTTTCATCTTTGAAACTTGATTTCTTCAAAAACTTCTTGAGTTCTTGAAATCTTGAGATCTAACCCGATCTATATCTGGCGACTATACATTTTGCATAACATCCCAGAATACTCTAAAAACTGAATCCTGACTCAACTATCAAGATTATTCTGAACATGTCATACTCAGGGGTTTTGGGATCTAATCATAATTATATCTTTATTAAATTCATCTCCCAACAATTTCCCCATTTTTGATGATGCCAAAACCTATCTTGTTACAAACATTTAACCTAAACTCAGGTTTCAGTTTATCCTATTACAAGACTGGTTTTATTTTCAACAATTTCCCCCAATTAGTCTCTTAACAATTAATCTCCCAACAATTTCCATACAGAGATTCTCACAACAATTTCTTCAGTAATGAATCTCTCAAAGGATTCATCACCAAATACTTAATTTCTCAATCAATTTCCCCCATATTCAAACAATTAATTCAGAGACATCATTCAGGCATATCAAAAGTAAAAGACATGTAAATAAGATAATGAGATATTATCTTTTGAGCATAAATGATAAGTTTTCATTGATAATAGGTAGACTGTTACAGGTTACAATGAATCTTATCTGAACAAAATCAAAAAGAAAAAAAAAATATAAAAGATTACATGAATCTTCTGAGTCTTCATTCTTCCAATTCGACTCTTGATTCGGTTCTTCAACTGCTCTTCCACCTCATCGGCGGTGGACTTCTAGGTCGAACATTCCGTAATATCTCTTCTTGATGCATCTCTTTCTTTGATGATATCCTGATTGTTTCTGTCGACCTAATTGAGTGGAATATTTCAATTGAGATATTTCTGAGAAATGGCTTTCTCATTAACACATCATTCTCCGACTTTCAAGGGTACACATATGGACCCGAAGGATTATCAAGACCTTTCCTTCATCCGCTAGATTTATCCAACCTTGGAGATATTTTGGATAGAAGGTCGGGAGATAATCGATGAAAGCCTCATTCGAATCATATCTTCTCTCCATTCTCCATTCTCTCGAAAACATCATAGTAGAACCCAAAGGTTCTCTTGATTTCTTCCCCACACATCGTTGAATATTTGGATAGGCATCCACTTGTCAACATCGCGGCCATTTATGTTTTAGTGTTCCCTCTCCTATTGCTTTTGCGAACCTTTTGAACCCACTCCTTCTTTTTTGCTCTTCTTCTACCTTCTTTTCGATCAACACCGTAAAATGAAGCAAAGAGTTTTCTTCGCTTGTTCAATCTAGAGTGTTTTCAGAGTGCTTCTAGTGTTGAAGACTTTCTTCTTGGGCTCGGACTTAATCTTCAAGATCCAATGTCGAACTTTCTCTGGATTGGCTTAGAAGCCTTTGCTCTTTTGCCCTCAGGCTCTTCCATCACCACGTCCTTCCTCTTGATGGGCAATTCAGCATCGTCCTGGCTTGTCCCAATCCTTCCTCTACCACTCAGTTTCTCAATAGTCACTTCCTGCATTGTTTCCTTATAAACCTGAGTGTAGATTGACTTCTCCACCTTCTTGAATTTAAGCTTCTCAGTGGCTTCAATCTCCTTCATGGCTTCGGCAAGTATCTTCTTTTCAGCATTTTTAACAACCTTGCCCTTCAGAGTATGTTCCAATAATTCCCTGAGATCAGCTCCAGGTCTTTCCCCCTTCTTGGAACCATACTCTGGCGAAACCCCGAGAGTCTTTTTATTGCTCTTTGTTGACACTCCGCACCTCCTTGCCATCCCCGATCTTGCTCCTCCTCGAGCCATTCCCTAAGGTGGTTCTTCGCCCTGAGAACTCTTTGACGGATGAGCAAATTGGCTTGAGAGTGCTTCCCGGAACATGTCATCATCTTGGCCATGAGCATTGAGCTCATATCCTCAACAACGTTCTTCACTATATCATTCCTCTCAACCAACTTTGCTTCTAGAATCCGTGTCTGCGCTCCTGATACTTTTGCTTCAGCTCTGCATTAAGCTCAGCCTTGACCCCCTCCATCTTGTCTTCTAGCTTTGCTTCCATGGAGGTCAGCTTCTCTGTCATAGAGCTTTGAGCGAGACGGTCTGAAGAAGAACTCAATTTCTCAATCTTCTCCGGCTTGGCTAATGCCTCCTCGATCCGAAAGCAACTTTGTTCGGGATCGGCTCAACCTTCTCCAAATTTTCCATCAGGGGGTGAAGATCAACCTCGGGAGCATTTACGATCGGTCAGGCCTCCCGAGTTGGTTGTTCATCCCGAAGTCTCGGTCAACTCGAGCCGGTTTGAACCGAGGTTTCACCTCGAGCTTGGGTGTCCACTGAGCCTCGATCGGTCGCATATCGGACATTCAGATTTAAAGGTAGGAACTTCCAAGAAAACTCGCATAATTATTAATTGTGCCAAAAGTTACTGAAGGCTAACTTCACCGAGGATGTTCGGCATCCCATTTGATCAAGACGATTGAGTCTTTCTCCTGCGAGATTGACTTTCATCATCCCTTGTTGGTCCCCATCCCGAGATTTGTCAATGGAGCTCGGGAACCAACTTTTGAAATAAAAAGAACCTTCCTCTTCACAAGCTCATCAAAATCAGCAATTTTCATCCGGAGCTTGGTTTTCCTGAACCCCGAGAATTGATGAAAAAAGTTGTCTCCTCGTTCCACCCGTCTTCCCCTCAGAATGAAGCAATGTTTAGCATCTCCTAAAGAGTCTTTTGAGGATGTAGACCGTTGACCTCAATCAAGAAGATGTCTTGGAGGTCTTGGAATGAGCTTCATCTCGGTCTCTAATGAAGTGTTCCCCTTAAAGATTTCATCTCTTGAACCCAACAATCTTATAATTTGATGGAAGGGTTTATCAACAACTCACTTCGGGAGCTCTTCAAAGTTCATCGGCTCACGAGGCTCGGCTGAACTTTTAAACATCGAGGTTTGGTTTGCGGCTCCGATCTTAATGACTTGGTTTGAGGTCTTTATTTACAAGTGGTGCCGCTTCCATTGGGAATATCCGCTTGCTCGAGAACTGAGCCGGCACTTCCTCGGCGAGGATCTCTCTTCTCAGTCTTAGGTCCTCACAAAATTTCTCGAGAAAAATTTAAAAAGTTGCGAAGTCTCAAGAACCTCGAAGACTTGCTCCTCGGTTTGATCCTTGCCTTTGAGATAGCCTTTCAGCCAAAACATGTAATGGCGATTTCGAAAAATTGGCTCTTTGAATCTCCTCGATCTCACTTTCCTCATCTTCATCGTGAGAAACACCATCCTTTTGCGTTTTGGAGCAAGGGTTTTACCTTTTTAATTTCTCACCCTCTCCCTCTTGGCTTCCAACAACACCTTCCCCCCCTGGCTTGTTGGGTTTCCTTTTTCGGCCGCAACCCGGTGATTCCACTTTCTTCTCTTTCTTTCCCTTGATTGTCCTCTTCACAATAATCGGTTTGAACATAACTTTGGACTTAAGGAATGGGGTAGAGTTGGCAAAAATATCCTCCTCCTCTCGGCACATCTCCAGAATGAATGCAATTTTGGTGGCGTGGAGGATTCTGCCTTTGATAGATATTGCCCCATCATCCTCCCTTTTTATGACCTTGGCTTGCTCAATCTTGATCGATATTTCGGCCGGTTGAAATCCTTGGTGGGTGAGTCCTCAATCGCCGCCATCGATCGGAGTTTGGGGAGTCTTCGATCTACTTTCGAAACTTCGGATCGACTCATTATGCACTTTCCCACAATATCTATCAATACTCTGTATTTTGGCTGTAGATGTCGTTTGTGCAGAGTAGCCTCAAACTTAACAAGTTTCTCAGCAACCCTGTAAAGATACTCCTGCTCCCGTCCCAACATATACAATGAGGGATCATCTCCCCTATCGCACAACTCAAATACTTCGTTCAAATGCTTAGGGACTATATAGAGTTCTCAAACAAACTCTACATATTTCATCGATTGTTCGAGATGCAAAACGGAAATTTTAGATTCTATACAATCTTCCTCATTGATTTCCATATTTGCAATAAACTCTATTACATCGCGAGCATACTCCTGCTCTGGTCGATTCGCGATGAGGTTAGTCAGTTTTGCCAATCGGATTAAATGGAGTGTTTCTTCTTCGTGCTTGGCATTTGACGTTCTCTCCAGAGACATCACGTATTCGTACCATGGCTTATTTGTCTTAGCTAATTTGTCGAACATGGTAGGGGCCATTTTAGATATGAAGATTTGAAGATTTAGGGTTTGGATTTTCTGGGCATAGGGATTTATTTGCAGAGGATTTTGGGAACGAAGGGTTTGATAAAATTTGGCTTGAATGGCTTTCAAAGGATTAAATAGCTTGAGATCGTGGGAAGTCATACCGGTTAGGTGAAAAGCAACGGTTAAGATTAATCCACGATTAATCGGGTATGTGAAAGGTCGATCCCCGAAAAGTAAGCCGCCATTTTAACTTCATTGGTGAATAAATGTAACAGAGCATTTAATGACTGTTGACCTTCTTCGGAATTTCAAAGATCCCGCCCAAAAACATTCCTCAGGTGTTTTGTATTTATTGCAAATGATTACTGAGTTTCACTTAAGCAATAAATGAGTCGCATGAGTCATTACTTCTTCAGACTAATTTCCCTCTATCAGTCTTACTGAGTATTGACCTTGATAAAATGTCAGTATGATCTTGAAAATCTTGAATGGGTTCGATATGCTCTTTGAAATCTTGCCCTTCAAGAAATCTGAGTTTCCCGAGACTCGATTCGATATTTCCATTTTATCCTGAGTTTTCTCGATAAATTACGAAAAACTTCATGCATCCAAAAATCTTCAATTTTTAGATTTTTACTCTATACACCGGATCCAACATCCCTAATTCAATCGATAGTTCACGAAATCTTGATTCAAACCAAAGGTTTAGTCAAGATATCATCTCTCTGCTTATCGGTATGAATTTTCTCCATCCTTATGTCATTTTTATCGACATGATCTCGATGAAGTGATGTCGATATCCACATGCTTGCATCTGTGCAATACCGGGATTTTGTGAAATAGCAATGGCACTATTATTGTCACAAAATATTGGTACTTCATCAAGGCTACAACTTTATAATCCCTTAATTGTTGTCCGAGCGAAAGAATGCTTTGCCGGTTTGACTTCCTTCGACCATGACCATGTATTTAGCTTGGATGAAGATTGGTTTGCTCTTGAGGTCTTTCTTCAAAACCAAGATATCACCACTTCCAAGAAATTGACAAGTTCTCGTAGTGGACTTCACATCAATTCAAAAGCAACCTCCATAATCAACATCGAGTAACGGTTAATTCAAGGTTATCATCACCGGATACCATAATCCTCTATTCATCGTGCCCTTGAGATACTTGAAGATCTTTTTGGCGACCTCCATGTGACTAGCCTTAGGATTAGCTTGGTATCTTGCACATATCCCAACAAAGAAATGTTATATCCGGCCTACTTTAACGTGAGATAGAGCAATGATCCAATGATTCCTCTATAATCAGTATGACTCACTGATTTGCCTTCAGAATCAGGATCCATCTTGTAGTTAGTATTCATGAGAATTCTAACTGCATTGCAATTTTGTACACCATATTTGGCAATCGGATCTCGGTGTACTTTGCACGGTTGATGAAGATTCATTCCTTTGATTGTTTCACTTGAAGACCTAGAAAGAAATTCATCTCCCCCATCATAGACATCTCAAATTTGCCTTTCATCAGTATAGAAAACTTTTCACACAACTGATGATTTGGGGATCCAAAAATGATATCATCAACATATATCTGAACCAGTAAGATATCTTCCCCATCTTCTATCCTGAACAGAGTTCTATCAACAGTTCCTTTGACAAAACCATGGTCGATGAAAAAACGAAAAGAGTATCATACCATGCTCGGGTGCTTGTTTAAGACCATACAAGGCTTTCTGAGCACTATAAACTTGGTCATTCTTTTCAAACCGTAGGTTGTTCTACATAAACCTCTTTTTAAGAACACCGCTCGAAATGCACTTTTCACATCCATTTGATAGATCCTGTGAACTTCATGTGGGCGACATATGCAAGAAACAATCTGATGGCTTCTAGTCTTGCAACATGTGCAAAGGTTTCATCATAATCCAAGCCTTCTTCTTGGGAATAACCTTGTGCAACTAGCCTTGCCTTGTTTCTTACAATGTTGTTGTTTTCATCTCTTTTATTCTTAAATATCCACTTTGTTCCAATGACATTGTGCCTTTTCGTGTCTATCCACTAGCTCCCATACTTCATTTCTTGAGAATTGATTCAAATTTCATCTTGCATAGCGAAGAATCCAATGAGAATCTTGTAGAGCTTCATCAATCTCGATGAGGCTCTTTCTCTCCGATAGGAAGCGGCCTAAGAATAGTAGTGCATCTCACCATGGAACCTTTTTGTTTTGACACCTTCAGTTAGATCACCCACAATCTGACTTGTAGGATGACTATCTAACCATCTTCTTCTAGATGTTCCCCCTTCAATAGTATCCTCAACATTTAAAATGTTAGGTTCAGTCAATTCATTAAATTCAGGGAACAACAAGGAAGAAGAAAGGGAATCATCTTCCTCAGGGGAAATTCTATTCAGAACATTGTCAGAGACATTTGTTCCCCTTTGGTTGATAGATTCAAAATTTGCCTCAGCTGTGACCACATCTTCATTGGCATCACATACCCGAGTGCAGGCGGTGTCTGTTCGGTTGGTCACCTTTTTTGTGTGTTGGCTTTCCCGAGTCTCACCATCCCGAGTTCCATCCTGAACTTCTTTATCTGAGTCTGAGTCACTCCAATCATAGATGGTGACTGACTTTTTCTTTTCAGGTTCAGTGGATGATTTGTCATTCTTTTTCAGGCTTAATCTAGTGATCCTCTTGGTCAGTTCATCTGCATCATGTTCCTGTTTCTTCTGAACACAAGTAGATTCATCAAAAATAACATGAGGTGTTTCCTCCACAATAAGAGTCCTAAGGATTGTAAACTCGAAAGCTTTTATGACTTGAGAATATCCTAAGAATATTCCTTCATCCCTTTTTTACTATCAAATGTTTTCAACTGATCTTTACCATTATTGTGTATGAAACACTTGCAACTAAACACACGAAAGAAAAAAAAAAAGAGGCTTCCTTTCATTCCACGATTCATAAATGCTTTTGCCTTGACTCTTTGTCGACAGGATCTATTATGTGAGTAGATGCATCAAATATTGATGAACCATGAAAAACCTTTTAGGAATATCGAACAAATTATCATAGTTCTTTAGAAACTTCTTTTAGAGTCTTGTTCCTTCTATCAGCAGCACCATTTTGTTGAGGGGTCCTTGCAGCTGATGTTTCATGAGAAATTTCATTTGCTGCACAATAATCAGATATAATATAATTTATAAATTCAGTTCCCTTGTCAGATCTGATTTTGACCACACTCAGATTTTTCTCAATATTGAGTCTTTTCAGTAATTCTGGCAGCTTTATCTGAGTCTCTTTCTTACTGAGTAAGAATATGACCCAAGTATATCTTGAGTAGTCATCAACTACTACTAGTGTGTATTTCCTGCCATTGGTGCTCCATGGTGTTATAGGACCAAAGAGATCCATATGCAACAACTGAAGTATTCTTTCAGTAGAAACATTTACTTTGCTTTTAAATGATGCTCTAATTTGTTTTCCTTTTTGGCAAGCATCACAAATATGTTCCTTACTGAACACTTCATTAGGCAACCCTCTCACAAGAGCTAATCTTGCAAGCTTATTCAGGGTTTTGAAATTCAGGTGATTCATCCTTTTATGCCATAACCAACTGGTATCTGTGGAACTTTTTGCAACCAAACATGTATCTTTAGGAGTTGAACTCCAATCAGCAAGATACACATTTCCTTTTCTAGTACCAGTCAGTAATACTTTCTGTGAGATATCATCTTTCACATAACATAAGTTCTTAGAGAACTCAACATTAAAACCTTTATCACAGAATTGGCTTATTGAAAGCAAGTTATGCTCCAATCCAGATACATATGAAACACCATGGATATGAACTGAGTCGATTTCCAAAGTTCCATATCCTTCAGTCTGTCCCTTGGAGTTATCTCCAAAAGTGATCTGAGGGCCTCTTTTGTTCAACATAGTCACTGAGTATCTTCTTGAATCCTGTCATATGTCTTGAGCATCCACTGTCAAGATACCATACATCAGGGGCTTTTTCATCTCTGCTCATCAGTGCTATGTGATCTTTAATCAGCTCAGTGCCCTTGTTTTCCTCCTGAAAAACAGATCAATTCTTAGGTACCCAATTTGTGTAGGGTCCTTCAAGGTTAGTTGTACCTTTCGGAATCCAAATCTGCCTGACTACTCTAATCACTTTAGAGTGGTTGATCTGTCTTCCATAAACATCAACATACACATTTACTACTCTGGGTGCCTTAGCAGTTTTCTGTGTATGAGTGCTAGCCTTAGCATGAACATGAGCCTTAGAGTTTTTCTTTGGTTCAGGCCTTTTGTTCATTTGCTTTGGCTTCGTGGTGATGGTCGAATCTTTGTTGACTTCGGGTTCAGTAACCTTTACCCTTAGGCAAGTGGGGGTCAAGTTAAGTTGCACATCTTTGAAATTTTGGTCTTCAAGATACTAAGGACTTGGTCTCTTCTTCTTTTTCGATCTTGAGAATGTCTCTGGCGAGTGTTTCTCTTCTGAAGATTCCTCGATGGTTCAATGTAGATCATTTCGTGTTTTCATTCTTAGCTTTGAGGCTTTGAAGTACTTTGCGAAATTTTCCAATCTGAAAGTGCTCAGTTTTCTAGCCTTCACCGAGGTTTGGGCTTTCCTACCGATCATTCATTTCTTTGAAACCATGGGTCCTTTCCCCTTGTCTACAACCTTGGGCATTTCTTCATTTTGAAGTGTGGGTGCCATTGGTTTTACAAAGATTATCTTCTTGCTACTTGATGCAAAGATTCAAATGACCTTGTGAGGTTCCCCGAATGTATCCCAATCCAGTTTTATAGTGGCGGTTCTCTGGTAACTCACAATTTCATCTATTACTTTAGATCGGTATTCAATAGAGTTAACTTCTTCTCATGCACTATCCTCACATTTCTGTGAGAGTTTCATGCTTCTCGGAGAGGTCATTGAACTTAGTTACGATCAAATTTGAATCTATTCAAGGATTTCTCTAGCTTTTCGCTTAGGGTCACTATCATCTTCTCTTTCTCTCGAGAGTTGTACTTTCGAAACATCCAGTTCATCATCAGCTCCCATTAATTGAGAAGTGATTTCGATATTCTAGAGTCTTTCCATTTAAGATTTCCGGCCTTGATTCCTTATTCTCGCTTGAGTTTCATTTAATAGTTCTTGTAAAACAAAGATATAGTCCTTCATTAGACTCTCAAAAGAATCCATCGTGTCAAAATGATTGATTCTTTGTTGAACTTGACAACTCTTGTGCTAGTGTAGGAGCAACAACAAGAAAAGAAGAGTTTACCTCCTCAATGGCCATCGGACATATATGTCATCACTTTCCTTTTTCAAAAGAATATTTCATCTGAAGAGCTAGATCCTCCTCGGAGAATGTTCTTCTTTAAAACCATGGCCTTTTTGCTAGAGAACTTCTTGTCTCTTTTAGCTTGCCTTTCTCTTCTCTCCTTAGCACTTTCGGATCTGGATAATCATCTTTGGAAGTGACCTTTCTTTTGGCAATTATAGCATATGTTGGCATCATCATCCCGATCATTTTCTTCTTTGGACTTGGAGTCCTTCCTTTTGGATGAAGATCCGTCGACTTTCGTCCTCCTTCTTCTTCTCGGTTGATCTCCTCCTCGGGTTTCTTTTTTGGTACCGTGGTTCCCGTAATAGTTTATGTATTTTCCATATCGATTATTAAGTCTTTTCAAACTTCCTTGCCATCGATCTTTAGCTTATCCTCATGCTCATCCCGATTTTTAGCAAGGAGTTCTCGAACTCTCTAGTTTTTGAGTTTTTTTATCTTTGGCTTTAAAAGCCACATTTTTACTAGATGATGAATCATCTTTGCCTTTCGACCTTTTTGGATTTCTTATCAATTCTTAACTCATAGGCCTTCAAATTTCGAAGAAGACTTGTTGATATGGCATTGAATTAATATTTTTGGTGTTTTCAATCACCACTTTGCATGTATATCCCATTTCTTAGAAAGACCTCTAAGAATTTTCAATGCTACTTCTCTCTCTGGGATATTTCTTACCAAGTGCATTTAGATCATTCATAATGCTAGTGAATCGACTTCCAATTTGTCTATAGATTCACCTTCATCCATTTTAAAACTATCAAACTTTCCAATTGCAACCCAAAGTTTGTTTTCCTTGATATGATCGTGCCTTGCACATTCTGAAAATCAGTGTATCCCAAATTTCTTTTGCGATATTATGTTTTGATCATTCCCATCACACCATCATCAATAATCTTTGTATAGTGTGTCTTTAGCAATATAGTCTAGATTGACTAACCCCTCTCCTCAGGAGTCAGTTGGTCATCAGACTTAGGAAATTCTGCTCTAGGATCGTTTCTCTCATTTTCTGTTCCTCTGGGATTCACCACAGTAAATTGGAATGGCCCTTCAGAGACCACTCTCCACATTCGTTCATGTTTAGAATACAGGTGAGCCTGCATTCTCAATCTCCATAAATCATAGTTCTCCACTGAGAACATGGGAAGTTTCTTAGAAGACATTTTATCCGAGTCTTTTTAGAATTCAAAGAAATATGATCGATTCGGATAGACCACAAGTATTTTTAAAAAAAAAGTTTTGGTCAACAAAAGTGGTCAAGTTGAACCACCGCTCTTAGCTATACCACTTGTTGGTCCCAAGAGTGTATTGTGCAAAAACGAGTCTTACACGTGTATGGGGGAATACACGTGTTCAGTGTTTTTAAAAACTTTTCTTACTGAGGTCAGCTTGGGTCAGGTTGTCCTGATGATTTGGTCCTGAGAAGCACAAATCGCTCTGAGTCAAAGTCTATCTGAGACAGTGATCCTGAGCTGCTTTCAGATACCTCAGATAATCCCAACTGAGTCCTGAGTTTGAGATCCCGAGTTGCTTGGATCGAGAACTAACTTATTCGAACCCTCGAAGAGTAAGTTCAGTTTGGTAACTATTTGTTCTAGCTACTCGGGATGTCTGGAATGGTTGGCCCTTAGTTTATACTCGTTTTTAAGCTTTTCTTTCAAAACCTTTCCTTTAATGGAATAGTGATTAGGTGTGATTCAATTATATGCAACTTCAGATTGATTCCAACCTACGAAATGTCGGTGAAAATATGCTTTCAAAACACATAATGCAAATGGATAAAGAAAGCAATAAACAACACAAACAATTTATAGTGGTTCGAGACTCAAGCTCCCTACGTCCACTCTCTCGATCCTCGAGAGAAATTCACTAATCACTTCCCGAGCTTTACATTTACCTCCTCGTGGTTTACTTACTCAACTTCGCCCTGAGCTTTCTGACTACTCCACGTAGTTTACTTACTCAACCCGACCTTGAGCTTTCTGACTACCACCGTAGTATACTTACTCAAACACAAACAAGCTTTCAAACTACCTCTGTAGCTTACTAACTTCACCTCTAGAGCTTTCTGACTACTCCGCGTAGTTTACTTACTCTTTACAACTCACACTCAAACTACCTTCTAAAGGGTTTGGGGTTTCTTGGTTGGTTTCCAACTAGAATGAGATATCCTTTACAATGAAGTACAAAGCAAAGGCTAGAATATCACGACTAAGCTTTGGATATATCTTATCAAGATAGGCTTAGTGGAATGAGCTCTCTTCGATTTAAAGCACTTGGGAAATTCTTGGGTTTTTCGAGTGCTTCAACTTGCAATAATAAGTTTGAGCTCTTGAGTTGCTTACAAATTTCTCGTAACCTTTCAATGTAGAAGGTCATAAGTATTTATAGGCATACACCAAGGTCACTCTTGAAAAACTATCCGTTGGAGAGATAGCTCCGAGAGTTTCCTCTTATGGTGTGTGAGAAACGGCTATATTTAGGGTTTGACACTCCCTAACACGTTTTAGGCAATAACCTTTCATGTAGCCGGTCTTCACTTTTTGCAGTCTGGAACTTAGTACTTCTGACATCTTTTTTCAAATACCGTCACTTGCCAATTGTCAAGTATGGTGCGATCTTTGTCTTCCTCTTTTTTTACTTTTTGTCTCCAATTAAAGGTAGACAACTCAACGACTCTTTTGGGTTACAATCTCAAATGTCTTGAGTGATATAACCTTAACAACACTTTGTCTTAGTTCCTTTTATGCGCATTGAATGTTTTGGCAAATATCTATTTTTTCTAAGGAATCGCGATCTTCTCGATGTGCATCCTTGAGATAGATATGTTCGATGCCTCGGAACATTCGAGGTTTATCTTGAGCATTGATTACATTCTTGAGTCTTGAATTCACTTGTGCCTTGATATTCTTGATCTTGATTCTTGATCCTTTGTCTTACGTGTCTTGAGTCTTGAGTCTTGACGAGTCTTGAGGATCTTACGAGTCTTCTGGATGTCTTGGTGATATCTTGAGTCTTCATCTTTGAGTCTTGATTCCTTATTTCATCTTGAGTCTTGATATCTCGATTCCATCTTGTGTCTTTCAGTATCTCGATTTCATCTTGAGTCTTGATATCTCGATTTCTCCTTTGAGACTTGATTTCTTCGTTTCATCTTGAAACTTGAAAACTTTCCGAAAACATATTTCATCTTTGAAACTTCGGTTTCTTCAAAAACTTACTGAGTTCTTGAATCTTCAGATCCTAACCCGATCTATATCTGTGACTATACATTTTGCAGATAACATCCTGAAAACTCTAAAAACTGAATCCTGACTCAACTATCAAGATTATTCTGAACATGTCATACTCAGGGGTTTTGGGATCTAATCAAAATTATATCTTTATTAAATTCATCTCCCAACAGAAGGTAATTCTCACGCACTAGTTGTTGAAACTTGCTTAGCGGCGTATGCCTCCCATTTATGGGTGGTGGATACGGGATCCACTGATCATGTTGTTGGGGAATAAGTTGCACAGATCTATTCGGGATAAATATTTAAATACAAATTTAATTCTGATAATTATTACTAGCATGAATTAATCCTATATTAATTCAAATAATAATTCAACAACAAATCATGCATATAATCAATTCACGTAAATCCCACGCATGCGGAATTTCTACGAGTTTACGTGAACGTACCTCTTGGAATGGTAATGGCCTCGTTGATTAAACACACCAAAAGAACCTTCCCAAGTATTCGCTTAATCCTTGCTCGACAATCCGGTGGTAGGATGCTTGCGAACAATTAACAAAAGGAAAATAAACTTTGTTGCACCACCTCTGTGGATTTATTAATTTTTCCAGCACATGGAATTGTACTTGGGAATGAAACACTCATCCCCTATTTATAGAGGGTGGTGGTCGAAAATTTCATGTGAAATAGGGAGGAAAAAATCTTTTCTTGATCTCCAAGAAATCTTGAATATATCTCATATATTCTTTTCTCCATAATTAAAATATTCCACAAAATCCCACTCCCTTATTTGTTATGGAATATTTCGAAATATTAAGGGATCAAGATTCCAAGATTTGGATCTTCTTGAATTTATTAGATATTCTTGTATTTCAAGAAATACATATCTTTCATAATATTTTTCAAGAAAATCAAGAAAATCTTTCTTGCCCTTTATATTCAAAATTTTCGAAAATACTATATGGATAACCAAGTGGGAGATTTCTTGAATTTAATGAGATAATCTTGTATTCCAAGAATACATATCTTCATTCCATAACAAAATTCAAAGAAAATATTTCTCCCCTTTTAATCCATAATTTTCGAATTTATGAGGAAAAATAAGGCAACAATATTTATTTTATTTTAAATACCTTTTTCAGTTATTGGACTTTATGTTGGTGTTGGGATATTTTAGTTTTGATAATTTATGCCAAAACATTATTAACTTATGTTATTCAAGCTAATTTACAGATAACAAGTTAAGGGGGAACGAGAGAACAAATTGAGGGGAACTCCGCGAAATCGAAAGAAGATGATTGAGATCGAGGCGCAGACCGATCGAGATCGGATGAGTAAAGATGAGTTCCGGAGTTAATCGATGAGTCATCTGCAAATCGAAGAAGAAGAAAAAAGCTAAAAGCCAAAAGAAATCATCAGAGAAGGTTGCGGATCGAAAGATGAAGATGAAGATGATATTAGGATGGGATCCGATTTCTAGATCGGATCATGATCGAGATCGAACTCTTAAAGAGGAGATGAGATCGACTTATCGACAAAATCGAGATCGGATATGATAAACCGATGATATCCTAATCGTCATTTATGACCTGGTTTGTTTATCCCGAGATGATCCTCTTGTGTGCAACTATGTTGATCTCGATCATAATCGCACGATCAAGAAAGAAGAAATCGATATTCCTTGAGAAATCAAGTGACCAAGGGTCGATGTATGGATTATCAATTCTACAGAAAGTCAACTCGAAGAAGTCAAAGATCGAACCTTGGAATCAAGATGCCCGAAACATAAGGTTTTAGTTGGAACCTCACATCTTACCCCGAAACCCCAACTTAAGCAAGAACCAGAATGTGAGTAACTCGAGGACTTCGGATAACCGCCGGGTTAGAATCGAAAATTGCAAGGCTCATTGGAATCAAGATCCCGAGACTCAAGAAACCAAGAATATAGCCGATAGATTCAACCAAGCTTACGAGGACCAGTCAAATTTTGGACCAATGAGAGGAAGACGACAAGCCTTTAAAAAAGTTGCAAAAAGCTTACATGAATAGTATGGATTTGAATGTGATTCTCTCCAACGGTAACATTCAAATCCACACTATAAATACAAGTTCTTCCTTCATTATTAAGTGTGGAAATGTAAGTGGGAAGTGTGTGAAAAACACCATTGAAGCTACAGAGCCAAATCATCTAGCATTTCTACCATAGAACACAGAGCAAGAAATACACGCATATATTCAAGAGTGTTCTACCCTAGATCTAAGCACAAATGTAATATCCTAAGCTTAGAGAGATTTTCACATCCTTATCATTGAGGCTAAACAAATGTAAGGGAAAATCTCACCCTAGTTGGAAACCAAATAAACCCTTACCCAAATCAGTTTGATATGTTAAGTTTGTAGGTGAGTGTGAACTCGGTAAACATCTAGCAATCCCGAAAGGGAGGGTAGGCAATCCCGTGAGGGAGATAAGTCCTGTTTGAGTGTGAACTCGGTAAACATCTAGTAATCCCGAAAGGGAGGGTAGACAAACCCGTGAGGGTGATAAGTCCCGTTTGAGTGTGAACTCGGTAAACATTTGTTGGGTGTTGGACTAACACGTTAAACTAAGTCCAGTCGGTTAAGTCGGTTAAGTAGGTGCCCCTGTGTTAAGGGAAGAGTGGACGTAGGACGGGTTTTGTCTGAACCACTATAAAATCGTGTGTTCTTTACTGCTTTATGTTCTTACTTGCCATATGCATTCGATTACAAGAAAAACAACACACATCGTTCTTAAAAGCAAAAAATTTGTAATCACCATTCCCTCACCCCTATTTTATATGCATCACATGACATGTTTTCTTCCACATGCGCAAAATGGGTTTTTCTACACAATAATCGGGACCTTCAGTTGGGCTACTTAGGGGGCCTTTAGGAGAATTATGATTGGACCTTCCAATGGATCTTGAATTATCAATATTGAGCCACAATATTATTCAAGCCCATAAATATTAATTAATCCCACTACATAATTAATATTGCACTATCCATCTTAACCCATATTACAGTCAATATGGCTCCCGGATATTATTTCCCGTGTTTAAGATTATCTAGCCCATTAATTAATTCAAGCCACTGAAATAGCTTTCCATTAATTAATATCTTTTGTCCTTGGTTAAGGAACGGTTCAACATTATTATCCATCACCTAAACTAGTTCCACTTGCAAGATTTGTATGATAAAGCTTATGAACCTCCCAAGGGGCGTCGAACAAAGCGTGCTTGCACGATTCTCCGTATTAAATCTTAGCAATCACATGTGACCAATAATATTGCCCAAGATAAAAAGTATTGAATCTCGTTGATTCTCTACCCATGATAAGTCAAAGCAATAGTTACCAACCACACGTGATCCTATTTAAGGAACGAAGATTAAGAAATAACGAACCATCGAGGTCTAATTCTTCCTTGTTCGATTCAAAGAATTTGTCCTCCTCAGTAGGTCCTATTCGATTCATCGGTCATGCACTAGTGTAATCTCTTGGTCAAGACAAGCCAATCTCGAGCCTTACACTTCAACCTTTCACGATGGATTGTTCATTTCCATCTAGGTCGTGAATGGTGTACTTTTAGTTACAAGGGACTATTAATTTAATCTTTTGTGATCTGGTATCACTAAATTAACTAAAATGTAACACATACTATTTATTGAACGATGTCAAGAAAATATATGTAACATTCGATGATATTTAAAGCATCAGTGATAAACAATTTATTTCATAAATAAGTCCGAAAATTCAGTTTGATTATACAAAGTAAAAACATACTTTCGAAATAATCCCAACAATCTCCCACTTATACTCAAAAGTCCGCTTTTAAGTATACTACAACATGTCTCGTGTAGTTCTGTCGTGACATCTAATGTCACCTACACCGAACCTAATAATTTCTCCCACTTATACTCAAAGCATTAGCAAATGGTCTTGACACCCATTCCTTCCACATGTCTCTCAATGTATTCAGAGGCAGACCCTTTGTGAATGGATCTGCTAGGTTGTCTTCAGATGCTATCTTTGCCACCTCTATATCTCTTCTCTTAATGATATCTCGTATAAGATGGTATATTCTTTCAATGTGTTTGCTGGCCTTGTGGGCTCTTGGTTCCTTTGAATTTGCAACTGCTCCGGCATTGTCACAATAAACAGTGATTCTGCTGGGCAAATTTAGAACTACATTCAAGTCCACTAGGAAGTTCTTGAGCCAAATCGCTTTTTTTTGTTGCCTCATGAGCGATTCTACATATTAAACTTCCATGGTAGAATCTCTGACGCATTTAAACGACACTTCTCCATGTCATGGCTCCTCCCCCCATGCAAAACACACTACCGGAGGTAGATTTTTTTTAGTCTATGTCTAATTGGAAATCCGAGTTCGTGTAGCCGTTGGGGATTAGACTATCTGACTGATAAATTAACATTCTATCCCGAGTTCTTTTCGGATACTTGAGAATGTTTTTAATCGCCGTCAATGTTCTTTCCCGGGTTACTTTGATATCTTGCCACCATGCCAAGCAACAAAAGCGGATATCCGGTCTCGACACGACATTGCATACATAAGACTTAAACGGTAAAAAGCATATGGAATGCCTTTCATGTCATCTATCTCCTTTTGTGTCTTAGGGCACATTTTCTTGGATAGATGGATTCCATGTCTGAAAGGTACGAAGCCTTTCTTGGAATCATGCATGCTGAATCATTTCAAGACAGTGTCTATGTATGAAGCTTGTGATAAGCCTATCATCCTTTTCTTGCGATCTCAAGTGATCTTGATCCCAAGGATGTGTGCGGCTTCCCCTAAGTCCTTCATATCAAACTGTTTTGAAAGCCATGCCCTTACGTCTGATAACACCTTTACATCATTCCCGATGATCAGAATGTCATCTACGTATAGTACTAAGAATACCAATGCAGTTCCGACAAGCTTTTTGTACACACAACTTTCGAACTCGTTTTGATCAAACCCATAAGACTTTATAACATGATCAAAACATTGGTTCCAAGCTCTGGATGCCTGTTTGAGTCCATAAATGGACTTCATGAGCTTACAAACTAGGTGTTCTTGGCCTTTTTCAATGAAGCCTTGGGGTTGTTGCATATAGATCTCTTCATCAAGACTTATGTTAAGGAAAGTTGTCTTGACATCCATTTGCCAGATTTCAAAGTCGAGATGCGCAGCAATCGATAAGAGAATTCGGATGGACTTGAGCATGGCTACGGGCAAAAAAGTTTCCTCATAATCGATCCCTTCTTTCTGAGTATAACCTTTCGCCACGAGTCTTGCCTTGAAGGTTTCCACCTTCCCGTTCGATCCTCTTTTTCTCTTATACACCCACTTGCAACCAATGGGTTTGACCCCATTAAGTGGTTCGACTAGCTCCCACACTCCGTTATGATACATAGAATCCATTTCGGCTTTCATTGCTGTTTGCCAAGAATCTGCATCTTTGTCTTGGATTGCCTTTTCATATGTCCATGGGTCTGATTCGTCTTGTCCGGGAATCAAGTCCGAGGACTCTCCTATTCCCATGAATCTCTCGGGCTGTTTCACAACCCTCCCACTACGACGAGGTTCCGGTTGTGTAAGTGTGTCATTTGGTATGTCATCTTGTACAGTTGGCATTGAGGTTAGCCTTCTTAGCTCATTTAAGGTAATCTCACTTCTATGTCTTCTTTCATTCATATAATCTTCTTCCAAAAATCTAAAGTGGGTGCTTATTACCACCTTTTGATCTTCGGGACCATAGAACATACACCCTTTTGTTCCCTCGGGGTATCCCACAAACAACCTTAATTACGATCGAGGATCCAATTCTACGGCTTCCTTGTCCAACACGTGGGCGGACACCCCCAAATCCTCATGTGTCTCAAAACCGGGCTTGCGCCCGTCCACAATTCTTTGGGAGTTTTGGGAACCGATTTGGATGGCACCAAGTTCGAGAATGTAGGTCTTTTTTCCAAAAGCATGACCCCGAACGACTTGGGAAGATCCGCATAACTCATCATAGATCTAACCATTTCCAAAAGAGTTTTGTTTCTTAAGGCTACAACCCCGTTTTGTTGAGGGTTCCGGTGCGATTAGGTTTGGGATGCAATCCTTCATCGAACAAGTAGTTCAAAAACTCATCATTTGAGGTATTCACCCCCGCGATCGGATCGTAGAGACTTGATCGTTTTTCCCTATGATTCTATGAAATTCTTTGAATTTCTCAAAGGTCTCGATTTATGCTTCATAAGGAAAATATAAATGTACCTTGAGTAGTCATCAATAAAAAAGTGACGAAATACTCATAACCTCCTCTTGCTTTGGTTGACATTGGACCACATACATACGTGTGAGCGATTTCTAACACTTCTTTGGCTCTATTCCCTTGGCTCCAAATGCCCTCTTGGTCATTTTACCCTCCAAACATGATTCGCAGGTTGGAATTGGTTCAACTTGGAGAAACTCCAGTGAGCCATCTTTCACCAACCTTTGGATCCTCTTTGTATTTATATGTCCCAATCTTAGATGCCATAGAAGTGTCTCGTTCACGTCTGATGAACGTTTTCTTTTCTCGGAAAACAGATTGATGTGTTATAGGATGCATTTAATTGAGTGGTGTGCATGCTAATTGTATAGAGATTATTCGACAACGTTCCATGATAGATAAATTTATCAAAAAGAGAAATGGTAACAACTTTATTAAAAGTAACCAAATATCCATCAAGAAAAAGTTTAGAAACTGAAATTAAATTCTTTCTAAAATTCGAAACGTAAAGAACATCTCTTAAAATTAAAACTCTGTCTTCAAAAGACAGGTGCACTTCTCCCACTGCTTCAGCTACCACTCTCATAGCTTTGCCCAGTGTGATGAGGATCTCACTCTCACTAAGTTGCCGGGTCCGCTTGAACCCCTGTAAAGTGAAACAAACATGATCAGTGGACCCCGTATCCACTATCCATAAATGGGAGGCATATGCCGCTAAGAAAGTTTCAACAACTAGTGCGTGAGAATTACCTTTCTTTCCATTCCTTTTGGGTTTGGAATAGGCTGACCTCCAATGTCCTTTTTCACCGCAGTTGAAGCACTTCCCCTTAGCTGGCTTGCTCACTGCTCCACCCTTCTTCACCTTTTCTTTGTCATTGGCAACACTTGAGTTCACTTGCTTGTGGCTTTTGTCCATTTTCTTGTTCTTACCACCCCTTGGCCTAGAAGAAGAAGAAGGAGGTCCATTTGCCACCAAGGCTTGGCTCTTTTGCCCCAATATCGGGCATCGAGAACTTCTGATTATTCATCTGGTAGTTCACTGAATCGCTCAAAACTTTTTCGGCGAGAGTGGAGCCGCGAAAATCGATTTGGGTCTCGATGTCGTATTGGCGCCAAAATACCTCAAGTTTGTTAAGGTGAGCCATCATCCGGAGAACTCCGCTCCCTTCTGGCGTTCCCTCCACCATTTTCATAGAGAGCAAGTCCCTCATGGTGATCTAACGAGCAACCACGGTTACGATGTTGAAACATCACTTTAAGACTAGTCATGATTCCCGCAATGGTCTCAACGTTACGGTGTTGGTGTTGCAACACATCGACATAGAAGCCAAGATGGTACACTTTGCCATTTCGTTGAACGCTCCCAATCGAAGATACTCTTTCTTAACCGCTTTTAGTTGACTCATCTTTTGTTTATTCTGCGGTTTAGGTGTGGTGAGAACCCGGTATGGCTTTGTCGATGAGGACAATAGTAAGTTTACGATTCCAATCAACGAAATTTTCTCCAGTAAGCAAATTGTCTTTAAGTATATTGAATAGTGGATTAAAAGGTTGCGACATGATGAACTGAAATAAACAATAATATGCATAAGCACAAATATATCACAAGGTTCGATCACATGCATCATATTAAAATCTCAAAAAAAAAATATGAACATGCATCGACCAACGTCTCAAAAACAGTTTAAATAAACCACGCACGGGGTGGGTCATTATTTAAATACATTCAAGCAGGTTACAAAAAAGAATAGTTATTAAACCTTTAATTTTCAGATTAATAGTTGGCTCCCACTTGACCAATATAAAATTGACAGGGACTTCGAGGAAGTATATGCATATCAATTGTATACCTAAGTAATAACCATGATTAAATCTGAGAATCATTATTTAAACTTTGAATGAGCCTCGTGGGGGGTCATCGTCGCCACTAGTAATAATCCACAATCATCCATTTGGAATTCATTCATGTGAAAGCTAACTTTTGACCGTCCCGTGGAAATTTCTCCAAAAAGAATTCACAAATAAATAAATCATGGAGGTCAAAAATTAATTCAATTTTATTATCCTAATAAAATTGTCAATTAATTATTTAAACATACTTAGTAATTTTTGAAGGTGATTCAAAATTGTCTCAAATGCAAACAATTTAAACAAATTAAATAATTATCACAAGAATAAATAAATCATGGAAATAAACATATTGGGCACAAAATTATCGGATTAAATCATGGTTTGATTTTTCTTGGCGATTTTGAAAAAGCGTCGTCTTGAATTTCTCCCCAAATAAATAAATCTTGATCGTCTCGAAAAGAACTACTTAGTAATCTTGTCTCAAGCATACGCCAATGCTTCAAAGCCGCGGCCTAGATGCATCGCCATCCGGCGGCCACTTGGCGAGTCATCTCGGCTCGGCTTGACCGCGTCTCGTGACTCCGATGCCTTGATTACCTCGATAATGCTTCGGAATGCGGCAGCGTATCGGCCTATCCGTATTCGCCAGCGTCCCGTGTCGCCGCCCGCGCCTTAAAACGACGCGCGTGGCCCTTGTTAAATGCTGTTGTCGCCGTCAAGCGTCTAGCGTCGTGCGTGCCTCCAACGCGTTTGGCGATGCACATCGTCTGCGCGTCAGTTACGGATCTATCCTTTAATTCTTTGTCTCGCCTCCGTTTAATCCGGTTATAATTTATTTACAAAAAATAAATAAACCTAGATCTAGACTAGTCTATTACATTGATCAAATCAAACAAATCATAATCTACTCGTGGATTTTCTCACGAGGCAAAATGAATTCGAACGAATCGAATTAAAAACCACAATTTATATGCATGCATAAATAAACACATTAAATTCCATGACAATTGGATACCTGCAAAAAAAGATCTAGCAATTCTACTATCCAATTTCAAATTTAATGAAAACGAATTAAATTACAATTTAAAATTCAGAGCCCAAAACCGAGGCTCTGATACCAGTTGTTGGGGAATAAGTTGCACGGATCTATTCGGGATAAATTACAAATTTAATTTTGATAATTATTATTAGCATGAATTAATCCTATATTAATTCAAATAATAATTCAACAACAAATCATGCATATAATCAATTCACGTAAATCCTATGCATGCGGAATTTCTACGAGTTTATGTGAACGTACCTCTTGGAGTGGTAATGGCCTCGTTGATTAAACACACCAAAAGAACCTTCCCAAGTATTCCCTTAATCCTTGCTCGACAATCCAGTGGTAGGATGCTTGAGAACAATTAACAAAAGGAAAATAAACTTTGTTGCACCACCTTTGTGGATTTATTAATTTTTCCAGCACATGGAATTGTACTTGGGAATGAAACACTCATCCCCTATTTATAGAGGGTGGTGGTCGAAAATTTCATGTGAAATAGGGAGGAAAAAATCTTTTCTTGATCTCCAAGAAATCTTGAATATATCTCATATATTCTTTTCTCCATAATTAAAATATTCCACAAAATCCCACTCCCTTATTTGTTATGGAATATTTCGAAATATTAAGGGATCAAGATTCCAAGATTTGGATCTTCTTGAATTTATGAGATATTCTTGTATTTCAAGAAATACATATCTTTCATAATATCTTTTCAAGAAAATCAAGAAAATCTTTCTTGCCCTTTATATTCAAAATTTTCAAAAATACTATATGGATAACCAAGTGGGAGATTTCTTGAATTTAATGAGATAATCTTGTATTCCAAGAATACATATCTTCATTCCATAACAAAATTCAAAGAAAATCTTTGTCCCCTTTTAATCCATAATTTTTGAATTTATGAGGAAAAATAAGGCAACAATATTTATTTTATTTTAAACACCTTTTTTCAGTTATTGGACTTTATGTTGGGCTACTTAGTGAGCCTTTAGGAGAATTAAGACTGGATCTTCCAATGGATCTTGAATTATCAATATTGAGCCACAATATTATTCAAGCCCATAAATATTAATTAATCCCACTACATAATTAATATTGCACTATCCATCTTAACCCATATTACAGTCAATATGGCTCCCGGTTATTATTTCTCGTGTTTAAGATTATCTAGCCCATTAATTAATTCAAGCCACTGAAATAGCTTTCCATTAATTAATATCTTTTGTCCTTGGTTAAGGAACGGTTCAACATTATTATCCATACCGTAAACTAGTTCCACTTGCAAGATTTGGTATGATAAAGCTTATGAACCTCCCAAGGGGGCAAATCGAACAAGCGTACTTGCACACGATTCTCCGTATTAAATCTTAGCAATCACATGTGACCAATAATATTGCCCAAGATAAAAAGTATTGAATCTCGTTGATTCTCTACCCATGATAAGTCAAAGCAATAGTTACCAGCCACACGTGATCCTATTTAAGGAATGAAGATTAAGAAATAACGAACCACTGAGGTCTAATTCTTCCTTGTTCAGTTTTGAAGAATTTGTCCTCCTATAGGTCCTATTCAGTGCATCAGTCATGCACTAGTGTAATCTCTTGGTCAAGACAAGCCAATCTGAGCCTTACACTTCAACCTTTCACGATGGATTGTTCATTTCCATCTAGGTCGTGAATGGTGTACATTTAGTTACAAGGGACTGTTAATTTAATCTTCTGTGATCTGGTATCACTAAATTAACTACAATGTAACACGTACTATTTATTGAACAGTTATGCAGTAAATATATGTAACATTCGATGATATTTAAAGCATCAGTGATAAATAATTTATTTCAGTAAATAAGTCCGAAAATTCAGTTTTGATTATACAAAGTAAAAACATACTTTCCAGTATAATCCCAACACATGTTTGTTTCACTTTACAGGGGTTCAATTGGACCCGGCAACTTAGTGGGAGTGAGGTCCTCATCACACTGGGCGATGCTACGAGAGTGGCAGCTGAAGCAGTGGGAGAAGTGCACCTGTCTTTTGAAGACAGAGTTTTAATTTTAAGAGATGTACTTTACGTTCCGAGTTTTAGAAAGAACTTAATTTCGGTTTCTAAACTTTACCTTGATGGATATTTGGTTACTTTTGATAAAGTTGTTACCATTTCTCTTTATGATAAATTTATCTGTCATGGAACGTTGTCAAGTAATCTCTATACAATTAATTGTGCACACCACTCACGAAATGTATCCTATAACACATCAACTGTTTCAGATAAAAGAAAATGTTCATCAGACGTGAACGAAACACTTCTATGGCATCTATGATTGGGACATATTAATCCAAAGAGGATCCAAAGGTTGGTGAAAGACAGTTCACTAGAGTCTCTCCAAGTTGAACCAATTCCAACCTGCAAATCATGTTTGGAGGGTAAAATGACCAAGAGGGCATTCGGAGCCAAGGGGAATAGAGCCAAAGAAGTGTTAGAAATCGTTCACACAGACGTATGTGGTCCAATGTCAACCAAAGCAAGAGGAGGTTACGAGTATTTCGTCATTTTTATTGATGACTACTCGAGGTATGGTTATATTTTCCTTATGAAGCATAAATCTGAGACCTTTGAGAAATTCAAAGAATTTAAGGCTCAAGCAGAGAATCATAGGGAAAAACGTATCAAGTCTCTACGATCCGATCGTGGAGGCGAGTACCTTAGCGATGAGTTTTTGAACTACTTGTCAGATGAAGGGATTGCATCCCAACTTACTGCACCAGGAACCCCTCAACAAAACGGGGTTGCAGAGCGAAGAAACAGAACTCTTTTAGAAATGGTTAGATCAATGATGTGTTATGCGGATCTTCCCAAGTCGTTCTGGGGTCATGCCTTGGAAACAGTGGCTTAAATTCTGAACTTGGAGCCATCCAAATCGGTTCCCAAAACTCCCAAAGAATTGTGGACCGACACATGAGAATTTGGGGGTGTCCGGCCTACGTGTTGGACAAGGAAGTCGGGAAATTAGATCCATGTTGGAAAATTTGTATTTAGCTTTTATGGAAGTTCCAAAATAGGTTGTAATAGGACCAGTCAGACCTGTTAGCTGACTGATGACTTAGAATCAGATTAAGACAACCAGCTGAAATGTATAGATAGCTGATGTAAAAGATAGGTCACATATTGAGGGGGAACTCAATATGTATAGGTCAGGTCAAAGTATCAGATGACCAGATAAGGTCAGATGATCAGAAGACTAAGACGGATCAGAAGACAAGAAGTCAGATGATCAGGTGAAGACAGAAGACACTGAAGACTCAGATAAACCTGAAGACTCAGACGAACCTGAAGACTCAGATGAACCTGAAGACTCAGATAAACCTGAAGACTCAGATGAACCTGAAGACTCAGATGAACCTGAAGACTCAGTAACAAACCTGAAGACTCAGTATGACTGAAGACACTGAGGCTCAGAGTCACCTAAAGATCAGAAGACTACCAGAAGACCAGAACACCTACATCAGTCGAGTCTGCAAATTGTGCTAAGACAATCTACATCAGAATACTCTACAAGGTAGAATGATCAGTTATCTGATAAAGTCAGCTCACACCTGGCGTCAACCAAAATGGTACATCAGACAAGACGAATATTCTACAAAAGGAATATCAATCGTCTAACGGACAAATACTGAAGTGCCGCCTTGCGAAGCCAAAGAGAAAGCGACACGTGCACAAAAAGAGCTGACAATGCGGGATTCGACGCTGCGGACATAAACGGTGCTAATCATGTCTACGGCCACGCCGATATTTGGAGCACTTCACAATCATACCCTACAACCTACCTAATATAGCCCAAAATTCAAATTGCTCTCCAACCGCTCTTTGATTTCGTTGAAAAAGAGACCGGATCGAGCAGACTGAAAAAGAAGCAAAAACTATAGCAAAATTTCCGCTCGAAGAACACCGAATTTGAAGATTATTCTTAAGTGTTCATCCCATTTGTTCTTAGCATAGAAATCCTATCCTCTAGAATTTGGCTACATAAACACTGGGATAGGTTTCCAGTTGGAACCACAACAAAACTTTACCCAAACTCAAAGTTAGGTTAATTTTGTTACCGCAAGATTTCAGACTATGGATTCTAGTTTCTGATTTCTGGGATCGATTGAGTGTGAACTCGATAAATATCTGTTAGGTGTTGGACTAACACATTAAACTAAGTCCAGTCGGTTAAGTTGGTTAAGTTGCCCCTGTGTTAAGGGAAGAGTGGATGTAAGACGGGTTTCGTCTGAACCACTATAAAATCTTGTGTGCATTTACTTGCTATTTATTGCTTTACACTATTCACACAACTGAGCTTAAAACTGCATACATATTATAAGTTAATATCAGTCTACACCAAGCAACTGATCTGATCAGGTTGACACCTTAGTCAGCTGGTTGAAAACTGACTTGAGAATCTGATTTGATAAAACTGGTTTTTCACACGGGTATTTTCAAACTTCCGCACTATCGATTAAACTGATAGATATCAAACTGATCTGCCCTTAGGCACTCAGTAAGATTGAACATCAGTCTAAACTGACTCACTAGCACTCTAATCAGGAAATCTGCAATCACACCGATCCGCGAAAAAGTTTTTTCGAAGTCTATTCACCCCTCCCCTCTAGACTTCTGCCCTCACAAAACCGGTTCGGGACCTACAAGTGGTATCAGAGCAGTGGTTCTACAGACCATTGGCTTTGAGTATCATCGATTCTTGAGGAAGAATCTTTGTGGTCATTTGAACAGATCTTGAAAAACCGTTTTCATAACTCATTCGTTTTCAAAATCACATTTAACATGGATAATACCTCTGGTATGTATCATGATTTGCCTAAGTTTTCAATTGATGAGTATGCAGATTGGACAATATACATGTGCAACCATCTAGGGTTGATAAGCGGCAGAATGATGGAAGTCATTGAACGAGGACCCATCATCATATATCACGATAACCCAGCGGTTGGAGGAGATCCAGACTTTGCACCTGGAAGCCTTGTTCGAAAAAAGTCCAGACCTCGATGGATGCGAAGAAAAGAAAGGCTGTATACTCTGGATACAATAGCCAGGCATATAATCATGAAGACGATGGATAAGATCACCAAAGAGAAAATAAAGTATCTCAAAAACAAATAAAACAAATGTGGGATACTCTTTGGCGAGATGTCTTGAAGGAAATGATCGGATCAAAGACAATGATTACAAAAGTTGAATGGTGAAGTTCGAGAAGCTTAAGATGTTGCTAAATTAGACCATCAATGAGCTCGATGGGAGGATCACCATGTCAGTAAACAAGCTATGAGAACTTGGAAGAGAGATGTCAGACAAGGACATCAATTATAAGATCTTGAGATCTCTCACCAAGAAGTGGGACATGAAAGTCACGGTAATCAAGGATTGCCAAGACATTGCCAAGATGAAGCCAAGTAGCTTGTTCCTAAGTCTTAAAGCCCATGAGTTCGATCTAATCGAAAGAGGGCAAGCAGATGAAGACGAGTCGCCTGCTGAAGCCTCAACCTCCACATCAAAAATAGTTGCATTCAAAGCAACCAGCAGCAGATCAAAGGCCACTGAACCTATTGGGAACATAATAAGCCAAGCTGAACAGATCGCTCTGCTTACCAGGAAACTTGAAAGATCGAATATTCAACTTGGTAAGCATCGCAGATTCTACAGAGACTATCAAGACAACAGAGGAAAAGCGGGGAGGTCAACCGACAGATCACCGAAAAGGACCCGATCGGATGGCGAAGGATCACGAAGATGATAAAAGAAATGATCGGTCAGATGAGAGAAGAGACAACAGATCTGACAGAAGGAGTTCAGATTACAATCAGAAAGGAAAGTCACCTGGCAGATCCTACAGTCAAAGTGACTCACCTGGCAAAAGAAGTTCCGTTGAACGTGGATCATGCTTCAACTGTGAGAAACCAGTCACTTCTGTATGATATCCGGACGACTCGAGAGAAAAGAGAAGAGAAGCGGAACAGAAGAGAGCAACGCTTTAGAGACAGAAAAGTTATGGTTCTTGACACGTCGAAATTGATGATTCCTATCTGCTTTTCCGAGGATTCTCGACTACTCTTGATGAGAGGACTTAAATGCGATAAGCGATCTTTGTTGATTTCTTCGACCATGAAGATCGATATTCTCTTGGATGACGATGAAATCTGGCTCGATGGCCAAGGAGGAAGACCAATCTGAGGTAACCTCCAAACCTTACCTTTTTCAATTTCCACACGGTATTATTAGCACACCTTTGGAGAGATTGACTTGCAGCTCTACTCTGAGCAATTGCTTGATGATCTCTCTAATGCAGTGGACACTTATACAATAGTGGAAGCTAAAAACGATAGGCTAAGGATCAGAAATAATCAGCTTGTTAAAGAGAACGCTTTGTCGATGAAAGCGAATTTTAACGAAATCGGTTGAAACCTTTCGAAAAAGATGGCGAAGAACTTAAAGTTCTGAAAGTTAAATCTTCTGATCAGGAGAAGCATATTAAAGATCAGCTAGCAATCAACAAACAGCAAGTTGATGATTTCAAAATTCTACAACCTAAGTTTGATGAGCTATTCCGACTACATGAGAGTCTAAAATCTTCTGAGGATAGTTTACGCAAGAAAATAGAGGTTTTCACGAAGTCATCAAAAACCGTTCAAGATATGAACACCTATTTTCGAACGCCGACTAACAAGAAGGGAATTGGGTATGAAAACCCTTCTACATCCTCAAAAGCCCCGTTTGGTTCACTTCAAAATGGTGTAATCAAACGAGTCTCTGACAAAGATACACTAAAAGCTAAACATGTATCTGATAAGGGAAAGAGACTTTCTTGAGCAAGTAAAGGCAAGTGCCTAATCGAAAAAGGAACGAAATGGACCCCAATGACTAAGCATCGGTAGAGGAATCAACGAAGAACCCGGTTCTTACAAGAGAGACCTCAACTTTGATCGTGATTAGGTATCAGAAGAGACAACCTGTAAAAAGGAAATCTAATCTGAGACCCAATCAAGGTTAGCTACCTAACAAGCAAGCTATAGGTAAACTTCAAAGACCATCTATGCCAAGAAGATATGAATCTTTTAATGGTAGCAGTCGTACCTACCCTTATAACCAGAGACCTAGGGCTGCTGCACCTGAGCCCCACTGGGTTAAAAGAAGACAAAACGTAAAGAAAAATCTCAAGTCTTATGATTTACCCAAGGCTCACACGAATAATCATACCAATCAGAATGCATATAAAGAGACGTATGATTATGTTGATATGTATGGGAGACAAATCAGGCCTTCTGATCTATCTGATTACAATAGAAGTGCCCTATTTGTGTGGATCCCGAAAACCACCACTAACCCCCCAGGACCCAATTCTAAAGGGGTACCTAAAACCTGATTCGATTGCAGGTTCTCGTGGGACTGGCCAACAAAGGAGGTATACAAGCAACTATCTGGTACATCGATAGTGGATGCTCAAGGCAAATTACTGGAAGCAAACATCTCCTTAGCTCTTACAAAGAACAAGAAGGCCCATGTGTACTCTTCGGTGATGATAACTTTGGTTTTACCAAAAGATTTGGAACCTTAGAGAATGATGATGTACAAGTAACTGGAGTCTTGTATGTCGAAGGATTAAAGCACAATCTACTATCAGTATCACAATTCTGCGACAACGGATTTAGTGTTGAGTTCTCGAGTGATAAGTGTACGATTAGGAATCGAGCTACTCAACAAATCTTGCTAACTGGTTCAAGGAAAGGCATGATCTACACTATAGATTGGAACAGTTGTCCAAGAAATGCATGCCTAATTGTTAAGAGTTCCAAAAGTAGCAGTTGGCTCTGGCACAAAAGAATGAGTCATCTGAACTTTAAGACTCTTAACAAGATAGCTAGGGTGTCTTTGGTTGAGGGACTTCCGAATGAGGTATTCTCAAAGGATCAGACATGTGCCGCATGTCAGAAAGGAAAACAAGTTAAAGCCTCATTTAAGGGAATACGGACCAAAGATCGATGAAATCTTTAAATCGCTTCATATGGATCTATTTGGACCCGATTACACCGGTCGATCTCGATGGGCGAAAAATATACTCGGTAATCGTGGATGATAATTCCAAGTTTACCTGGGTTGTATTCTTATACAAGAAGAATGAGACAACGACAAAGATACCCGAGCTGCTCAAGAAACTACAAAACGAAAAGGGTGTCAGCATAGTGAAAATCAGATCAGATAGAGGTATAGAATTTCTGAACTCTTTTATTCTTGATTTTTTTGCCTTTGAGTTTGGTATCTGACATGAGGCGTCGTCATTTTGTAAGAACACCACAACAAAATGGAGTAGCGAGAATGGAGAAAGCAGAACTCTCAAGGAAGCCGCCAAGCACTATGTTAGGCGAACATGCGACACCAAGCCGTTTCTGGGCAGAAGCCATCAACACTGCATGCCACACTCAGAACAGATGCTCTCTGACTAAGACTCACTTCAAAACACCCTATGAACTGTGGAAGGGCATAAAACCTCGTGTTTATTACTTTCATATTTTTGGGTGCAAGTGTTTCATACACAACAATGGGAAAAGTCAGTTGAAGACTTTTGAGGCCAAGTCAGATGAGGGTATATTCTTAGGATATTCCTCATCCAGCAAGGCTTTCAGGGTTTACAACAAATGAACCCTAGTTGTGGAAGAAACACCCCATGTGGTCTTTGATGAGACATCCTCTGAACAAGAGAAAGGCGTCGAGAACAAGCGATGCCAAAACAACCGGTGCACGATCTGCGTAAAATGGATCGACTAAGTATCAAGGAGAAAGAATCAACAACACGTAATGTGTATATCCCGAACTTGATCTTGCTGGTTCACCAGTCAATCGACCTAAGGTATGCTGGCAATCGATGAAGAAGCCGTCTGGTGAGAGATAATATCAATCCCCAACCATCTGGTTCAGGGGGAACTCCTGAAGTTCCTACGAACAAACATCAGCACATGATGAGTCCAACATCAGCTGAGACATGTTCTTATCAAGTGGATAATAATTCCGCATCACTCCCAATCACTAGTAATGAACCACTATCAGAAGTGGATGATGTTCTCCAAATAGACACAAATCAGAAAAGAAGGACCTGGATTACCAGTCATCCAACTGATCTGGTTATCGGAGACCCATCTGATAGAGTCAAAACTAGACATCAAATTGGTGAAAGTGACATGTATTGTTGTTATCTGTCTTTGAAGGAACCAACTACAGTAGAGGAAGCTCTACAAGACGCTTGAAGGTATTCTAGCCATGCAAGAAGAAGCGGAACAGTTTGAGAGAAATCAAGTTTGGAAATTGGTGGGCGCACCCGGCTCATCAAGACGTGATTGGCACGAAGTGGGTATTCAAGAACAAGAGAGATGAGAATAATGTCATAACCAGGAATAAGGCAAGACTTGTTGCTAAGGGGTATTCACAATCAGAAGGAATTGATTATGATGAGACCTTTGCACCCGATCGCTCGCTAAAGCCATTTATTTGTTTACGGCATATCTTTTCCTGAGAAGGGTTCATTGTGTATCAGATGGATGTAAAGAGTGCATTCTTAAACGGGGTACTAGCAGGGAAGTTTATGTTGAACAACCTCCAGGCTTTGAAAAAGGCAACCAAGTGTACCGTTAATGAAAAGCTCTTTATGGCCTGAAACAAGCTCCTCGAGCTTGGTATGATACACTCTCTCAGTTCTTGATAGACAGCGGTTCCACTAAAGGAATAGTGGATAGAACCTTATTCAGAATAGAAGATGGAGAAGATATTCTGATGGTTCATATTTACGTGGACGACATCATCTTCGGATCTCCCAACAAGAAGCTATGTGAGAAGTTCAGCAAATTGATACAAGAGAAGTTCAAGATGTCCATGATGGGTCAGATGAATTACTTTCTGGGTTTACAGGTCAAGCGAGTCTGAAGGATATTCATCGCGCCCAGAAAAAGACACAAGGAATCTCTCGGCCAAGTTTGGAGTTCAACACCGTAAAGAAGCGAGAATTCCCATGATGACCGGATTCAAGATGGATCCGGATGAGGGCGGTCGAAAAACTAATCGAAAAAGAATATAGGGCTCTCATTGGATCTCTACTATACCCGACCGACCCGGCCGGACGGATATCACTTTTTGCGATAGGTGTATGTGCGGTTTCAAGCAAATCCAATGCAAAAGCCACCTAAAAGCGAAAATAAGCGAATTCTTAAGTATCTGAAGGGGACAGTAAAACTCAGTTTATTTTACCCATCAGATGATAATCTAGAGCTTAGTGGGTATTCTGATTCTGATTACGGAGGTTGCGAAATCGACGGAAGTCAACCTCGAAATCTGTTCTACATACAAGATCTGAAGCATGTGGATGTCGACACCATTTCATCGAGATCATGTTGAAAAGAAGAATATCATAATGGAAAAGATCCATCTTGACAAGCGAAAAAGTCGATATTTTAACTAAGTTTGCTAAATTTGAGATCGATTCGAGAATTATCTGCAATGAGCTTGGGCTTCTGGATCTTGGAGAAAGTGCACCATAAATGGTTGGTGGACTGGTCTCCAGAACCAGTTTGTTAAAAGACTAACCAGGTTAAGAGGAATCAGTTGAGTTAGGTATCTCAACTGATCAGAAGATCAGACAAGGAATCGATCTGAAGATCAGACAAAAGCCGATCAAAAAATCAGACAAGGAGCAGATCTAAAGATCAGACAAGGAGCCGATCAGTTCAAGATATATCAAATTAAGGGGGAACTAATCAGATTGGAAAGTCATACTTTATAAGGTCGATTTAAGCTACGGTCAACAAGCAAGTCGTATAAGATTAAAGCTACAAATCGCGTAAGTCAGAAGAGGCAACACAACAATGAAATAACAGAACTTTTCATTGATAAGGACCCGGATGTCAGATCTACATTACAAGCTACAAGTACAAGAAGACCCGGAGGTCATTACATAAACCATAAACCCTAAGCCTAACCCAAGGTAGGGAGGGGGAGGGAGGCTTTAAAGATTTTAGAGCTTGATGCTCTCATTATCCCCCGACCCTAAAAGGGGGGTGAGAAGCTTCTAGAATCTGAGCCACCCTCAGAGCTTCGGAGTGAGGAGCGAGAGTGGCCTTGAAGGATCTCTAAGCCAGGAGCCTCTTAGACCTGAAATCAATGGGCTCTCCAACTGTTAAATGGGACCAAGATTACCCGCGTGTTTGGTCACAAGGACCCGGGACCACCACTAGTGTCACATGCAAATATTGAGTTTTGATCTGCCAAGATCGGCTTATTATCCGATCGCGGACCCGCGTGCAAACCCATGTTTTGTTTCAGACTGAGTCTATTGATGCTAATTTCATCATCTCTATAGGCACACAAGGTGCATACGGTTAGGAGAAGTGCCTTCTCATTTGCTATAGTAGATCCTCCGCCTTGGTGGTAAAGAAGCTTTGCATTGATCGTATGTGTAATCTTTGATGACGACGACAGCAGTGTGAAGGAACACACAGGGTTGATTTGAGAAGTTGAATTCATTGGAAAAGGGTTAAAGGCTTTCACCGGAAGTTTCACCAGAAATAAGGAATTCATCGGAAAGTATGGAGTATAAGCTAAAGAAGATGAATGGTTTATGTTTTGTGGTTTGCCTAACACCCCAGGCCAATTTATAGGAGAAAATTAGGGGTATAAATACAAATTTATTTTCTCAGAAGACCTTAAGAAAAATTTGCATCGACAAAGAGTAAGGAACACGCGGCTAATGATTGGATGAGTTGACGGTGTGAGTAATCACAGCGTATCTATGCCATTATTACGGAATGTCAAATCGCGCCGATTTGGGAATCGAGGCGACTTTTTGACTCCCCAAAGTAAATGTTTTGGCGGGAATAGACTTAAGTGCATAGGAAATGCGGCCTGAATAGAAGAAGACTGAAGGATGAAGTGGATCAGATAAGAGAATCAGATAAGCGGATCAGATAAGTGGATCAGATAAGTAACGAAGTGGATCAAACAAGAATCTGATCAGATGAGTGGAATATTGTTGGGAAATGCTTAAGGCTACCATCAGTAAGGTCAACAAGTACCAGATCAGATCACAGTGGTAACTGGTTGATTACAATATCAATCAGTCAGATACGTTTCTTATTTATCCCTTTCTGAACATCCTATATGCGTTATTTGAATAAATTGGTTTTTACTCTGTTTTCACTTTATGACGCATGCACTGCAAAACATTTAATGCGGACATGGGAATGTGTATTTAATGCATTTTATTGCGAATTTTCGAGTCCGAAATACGAGAAGACTTCTTTTCTCAACCGTGTGATTAAAACTTTTTCGGCCGACTAATCTCAGCCACTGATTTCAAAACACAGATACTTGAGTACCTTTGGAAAGTTGTGCAAAAAGTTTTCCCTCGCATACTATAAATCCAAATCTTTCTCAGAAAACTTCTTTCCACTACTTCGTCTCCTCAAAAGATCAAACTTTCAAAATCTTCAGAAATTCACTTTCAAAAGTCAATTGATTCTATTTTTATGATTTCTCAATCCTACGAATCAATTTCTGGTAATTTCTCGTTTAAATACTGCATGATTTCAATTCGCTCTGGTCATTAGGTTTACAAGTCGTGATGCTATATTTCTGTAATTTATATTTGATCTATATGCTTACTTGCTTAATTGATGCTAAGATTATTAGTTTGACTGAATTTATTGAAATATTTTACTCAAACTAAACATCAATTTGTATATCATACAGAAATGGCATATCTTGTTCCACGACCTGGCCAAGGGAAAAAGTTATGCAACTTCGCGTCAATGAAGAAAGATATCATTGATGAGAAATATGTAGTATTTTCAATCACCTCAGATCCTGAATCGCTGGAAATTCTGGAGTGCTTGCGAGCGTGTGGACTTGAACAGTATTGCTCGAGACATCAGAACACAGTCCACACACATGAAGCCCTAGAGTTTCTATACAATCTACAGAAGGACGAGGACATTGATGTTGACCTGATTTCTTCCGTTGGTGGATTGGAAGTACGAGTATCGAATGATGATCTGCATAGGATTTTCGGTCTAACTCGAGGAAGCATCAACCCAGAGACCTACACGACTGATGTAGGAGAGAAGGACTTTCTTGAAGCCGAGCTATTGAGACCAGTAAACAAGGAGAATATAACAAATGTCAAAGCCTCCTATCTGAAGAGGAAATATCGCCTTCTCCTTGAGATCGTTCAGAAGGTGATTATGTGCTCAACTTACAGTCTTGATGCTGTCACTTCCTATAAGATTAGTGTCATGACTGCGATCATCAAGAAAGCTTCAGATATGGATTGGTTGGGTATGGTCAAGGTACGACTGCGTAAAGACTCGGGGAAGTTCGTACTGACCCAGAGAAATGAAGTGTGCTTATCTTTCAAGTGCTCTTTCATGCACAAACTCTCAATCATTCTGTCAGACAAGCTACCAAAGAATTATGAATGGAATGAGAATGGAGCGAAGATATATCAAGCAAAGCACAAGGCCATATTGGGCAAGTATGAGCTCCTACCTGGACAATCTGATGAGGATCCTACTCCTTATGTGCCCAAACCCAAGGGAGAAAAGAAGGGAAAAAAAAAGGAAACTGCATCTTCAGAAGCGCAGGGAACGGCCATTCCAGAGAAGAGGTTGAAGAGGAAGCATCTGGCAAAGAAACCAGATGCTCAGCGAAAACGCCAGAAGAGAGTGACATCTCCTCTGAAGACTGCTCCTAGTTCTGCTCAGCAAGTTCACAGAATGGAGGATCTGATTCAGGTGGAATCAGAAAAGGAGATAGCAGTCAGTTTTGAGCACACTGCCAGAGAAGTAAGGGACGAGCAGATGATCGAAGCAGAAGGAGAGAAAACTGTCAGAGGGACAGAAGTGGAGCACTCTGAGGAAGAATCACCATCTGATTCTCTGCCTCTCACCAAGGTCTTCCAGAAAGCAAGATCGCCTACGCCCACTTCCAAATCGCCATCACCCTCTCCTCAAAAATCATCACCACCGCCCTCTCCTCACAAAACATTCTCACCCTCACCCTCACCAATCAGTTCACCCAGATCTCCCACTCCCCCAACCATAGAACCTGTTCAGGAAACTAAACCCCCTCGACAAGCTGAAAACGAACCTGAACCACAAATATCCCCATCTCACTCCCACTCTCCAAACAAGTTACAAGAACCTGAGAGATTTGACAAGCGTTTGTCCATCTCTCATAATCCCTTCAATACCAGAACCGTGCTTGCTTCACCTGTTTCAGAAAGCCCGATCATAAGGATAATGAAGCAACAAATCAAGGAGTATCTACTAGACCTGTGCCCTTAATTGGATCAACATCCTAGCATCCAGCATCAGATAGAAGAAATTGTGTTCTGGAGGGATATCAGACTGAAAAGCATCGAAGATTTCCTGATCCTCATGACAACTCTGGGATCTGATTTCTTTGTAGACTTGGAGATGAAGTGCTTGAACAATGCTGGGACTGAAAGCGCTGTTGAATTGGCCTCTGAAGATGATATCAGATGGTTGATTCATGAAAGGTTCGGAATTGCTGATAACAGGGAGGAAACTGTTCAACCTCCTACAGATCATGAGGGAGTTGCCGATGAACTAAGAATGGGTGCTGCAGATGAGACCCAACTTGGCAAGGCATCAACATCTGACCAGACTGCTATGCTGAGCTCCGACACCCTAGATCTTTATACTGAGAAGATTCAGGATGGGGTAAAGGCAGCTATTGAAGACAAATTCACAGCTCTCACAGCAGATCTGATGAAGCAATTTGAAGAAGAGCAAGCAAAACTGGTTGACAGAGAGAGAAATCACACAGTTGGGATGCATAATGCCATCCTTTCTTAAGTAATGCAACTAGTAAATCCTCTTGCCGAGAAGCTCAATCTCTAGTCTGATAAACTCAAAGTTCAGACAGATATGCTCAATGAGACACAGGTGCTATTGGAAAATGTCTGGGCATCCTTGGAGAAAACTGATAACCACATGAATATGGGTTGGAAACACTTTGCAGCTTCTACTGAATGAGCAAGAAAGGACATCGAATTTGCTCTCAAACGTTTTTTAATTCCTGCACCTTCTGCCACCGCTCAGATCACTCCTCTTGTTGTTGAGGAACTCAGAGAGGAGATCACACGGCAGTTTATTGCTCTGAATCGCAGTCTGTCCAACCTCTTAGATGAAACCAAAAAGGGGGAAGAATAAGAGAATAAAGAGAAGAAAGAAAAACAGACACAGTTGGTAACTATTGCATCTCTACCAAAAACCACTGTATCTGACTTGCCAGCCACTCCATCTACTGATCTTGTTGCTAAATTAAAAGAAATTGTGGAGCAACATAGCAAAGAGATCACTGAGCAGAAGATTGCTCTTTCAGAGGTTATTGCCAGAGTCGACAAGATTGAAGACTTCTCTTCGTTCGTACAGAAAAGAATGGAAACTGATGATCAGGCCAAGAGCCTTGAACTCGCTAAGAAATTAGCTGAAGAAGACGAACGAGATGAACCTGAGCAAACTCTGAGGAGAAAGAAAGGCAAAGGCAAGATGGTGAAAGCTACTGCTGAAGATCAGAGTCAAGGCCAATTATTCTCTACCAAAAGCCAGATGTCTCCTGAACAAATTCAAGAGCAAACCAGACAGGGAATAAGAGAGGCTGCCATCAAGAAGCAGAAGTTAGCAGAGGCTAAGGGACTAAACATCGCATACATCCGAAGGAAGAGGAAGAATGAAGCTGCAGCAGAGGAGTTTGCTTGGGAAAAGAATGCCCTTCCGGCACCCGTTAAAGACATCCTCTGTGCCCGGCTAGATCTGCTTCTTGAATGGGATCAGATCAGAGGAGAATGGTTGTGTGACGTGTACATCCTGGAGATGATTTCGATTCATCAAAACCAAACAGAAAATGAGGATGAATTTTGGAACTGGTTAGAAACGAAGTACCCAGACTTCTACCAGACGGTGATGAAGGAAGGGAAGATCATGTCACTGATACCTGAAGCTCATCCCTTTGAACAACTCCTTCCACCTTTGCGTCCAGACAACAAGCTAGATGCTGTCAAATTCAAGAATGCCTACTATGGATTTGCTGACAAAGGAGGGATCCATAGAAGAGAAGATCTGGACAAGCTGATGCAAAGGATGTACAAGATGTTTGGCATCCCCAAAGAACTTTAAATGTTCAAGTACACCTGAGGAAGACAACTTGGAATCAGATGATAGGTACATTTTTCATGTATTCTGTAACGCACACACCTATCTGAATGAAATATTCCATCTCTCTGATTCTAAGACAACATCTCATTGTCTTCTGAAGTAAGTACTGTTTTACATTATCTGCATTTCTATTCGTGGTATCTGTTTTTCTGATTAAGTGTTTTGGTTCCATCAAAAAGGGGGAAATTGTTGGGAAATTTGTATTTAGTTTTGATGGAAGTTCCAAAACAAAGTTGTAATAGGACCGGTCGGACTGTTAGGTATTGATGACTTAGAATCGTTAAGATGACCCAAATTGAAATGTATAGATAGCTAATGTAAAAGATAGGTCACATATTGAGGGGGAACTCAATATGTATAGGTTAGGTCGAAGTATCAGATGACCAGATAAGGTCAGATGATCAGAAGACTAAGACGGATCAGAAGACAAGAAGTCAGATGATCAGGTGAAGACAGAAGACACTGAAGACTCAGATAAACTCAAGACTCGGGCGAACACAAGACTTCGGATGAACACAAGACTCGATAAACTCAAGACTCGCACGAACCTCAAGACTCGGATTAACTCAAGACTCAAGAATAAAACTCAAGACTCAAAGATGACCAAGACACCGAGGCTCGAGTCACCTAAAGATCAGAAGACTACCAGAAGACCAGAACACCTACATCAGTCGAGTCTCAAATTGTGCTAAGACAATCTGCATCAGAAGACTCTACAAGGTAGATTGGCCAGTTATCTGATCAAGTTAGCTCACACCTGGCATCAACCAAAATGGTACACCAGACAAGACGAATATTCTACAAAAGGAATATCAATCGTCTAACGGACAAATACTGAAGTGCCGCCAAAGCAAAGAGAAAGTGACACATGCACAAAAAGAGCTGACAATGGGGGATTTCTACGTTGCGGACATAAACGGCGCTAATCATGTTTACGGCCACGCCGATATTTGGAGCACTTCACAATCATACCCTACAACCTACCTAATATAGCCCAAAATTCAAATTGCTCTCTAACGGCTCTTTGATTTCGTGGTCTATAAAATGGGATTGCTCTTCAAAATTGAAAAAGAGACCAGATCGAGCAGACTGAAAAAGAAGCAAAAACTATAGCAAAATTTCCACTCGAAGAACACCGAATTTGAAGATTATTCTTAAGTGTTCATCCCATTTGTTCTTAGCATAGAAATCATATCCTCTAGTATTTGGCTACATAAACACTAGGATAGATTTCCAGTTGGAACCACAACAAATCTTTACCCAAACTCAAAGTTAGGTTAATTTTGTTACCGCAAGATTTCAGACTAGGGATTCTAGTTTCTGATTTCTAGGATCGGTTGAGTGTGAACTCGATAAACATCTGTTGGGTGTTGGACTAACACATTAAACTAAGTCCAGTCGGTTAAGTCGGTTAAGTTGCCCCTGTGTTAAGGGAAGAGTGGACGTAAGACGGGTTTCGTCTGAACCACTATAAAATCTTGTGTGCATTTACTTGCTCTTTATTGTTTACATTATTCACACAACTGAGCTTAAAACTGCATACATATTCTAAGTTAATATCAGTCTGCACCAAGCAACTGATCTGATCAGGTTGACACCTTAGTCAGCCAGTTGAAAACTGAATTGAGAATCTGATTTGATAAAACTGGTTTTTCACACAGGTATTTTCAAACTTCCGCACTATCGGTTAAACTGACAGATATCAAACTGATCTGCCCTTAGGCACTCAGTAAGATTGAACAGCAGTCCAAACTGACTCACTAGCACTCTGATCAGACAATCTCCAATCACACCTGATCTGCACGAAAAGTTTTTCAGAAGTCTATTCACCCCTCCCCTCTAGACTTCTGCCCTCACAAAACCCATTTGGGACCTACAATCCACGACCAGGATTAAGGTTGTTTATAGGATACCCCGAGGGAACAAAAGGGTGTATGTTCTATGGTCCCGAAGATCAAAAGGTGGAAATAAGCACCCAATTTAGATTTTTGGAGGAAGACTATATGAACGAAAGAAGACCCAGAAGTGAGATTACCTTAAGTGAGCTAAGGGGGTTAACCTCATTGCCAACTGTACAAGATGATATACCAAACGACACACTTTCACAACCGGAACCTCATCGTAGTGGGAGGGTTGTGAGACAGCCCGAGAGATTCATGGGGATAGGAGAGTCCTCGGACTTGATTCCCGGACATATGATGAGGCAATCCAAGACAAGGATGCAGTTTCTTGGCAAAAGGCAATGAAAGCATAAATGAGGTTTATGGATCATAACAGAGTGTGGGAGCTAGTCGAACCACTTAATGGGGTCAAACCTATTGGTTTCAAGTGGGTATACATGAGAAAGAGGGGACTGGACAGGAAGGTGGAAACCTTCAAGGCAAGGCTTATGGCGAAAGGTTATACTCAAAAAGAAGGGATCGACTATGAGGAAACCTTTTCACCTGTAGCTATGCTTAAGTCCATCCGGATTCTCTTGTCGATAGCTGCGCATCTCGATTTTGAAATCCGGCAAATGGATGTCAAGACAGCTTTCCTTAACGGAAGTCTTGATGAGGAAATCTATATGCAACAACCCCAAGGCTTCATTGAAAAGGGCCAAGAACACCTAGTTTGTAAGCTCATGAAGTCCATTTACGGACTCAAATAGGCATCCAGAGCTTGGAACCAATGTTTTGATCATGTTATAAAGTCTTACGGGTTTGATCAAAACGAGTTCAAAAGTTGTGTGTACAAAAAAAAGTGTCGGAATCGCATTGGTATTCTTAGTCTCGCACGTAGATGACATTCGGTCATCATAGGAACGTGGTAAAGGTGTTATCGGGCGTAAGGGCATGGCTTTCAAAACAGGTTTGATATGAAGGACTTAGGGAAGCCGGGCACATCCTTGGGATCAAGATCACTTTCGAGATCGTAAGAAAAGGATGATAGGCTTATCGCAAAGCTTCATACATAGACACCGTCTTGAAACGATTCAAAGATGCGGATTCCAAGAAAGGCTTCGTACCTTTCAGGCATGGAATCCATCTATCCAAGGAAATATGCCCTAAGACACAAAAGGAGATAGATGACATGAAAGGCATTCCTTATGCTTCAAATTGTTGGAAGCCTTATGTATGCAATGTTGTGCACGCAATGGATATCTGCTTTCGTAGGCATGGTGGCAAGATATCAAAAGTAACCCGGGGAAGGAACATTGAATGGCGATTAAAAACATTACAAGTATCTGAAAAGAACTTCGAGATAGAATGTTGGTTTATCGATCGATAGTCTAATCCCCATCGGCTACGGACTCGGATTTCCAATCGGACTTAGATTCGAAAAATCTACCTCCGGTAGTGTGTTTTGCATGGGGGAGGAGCCATGACGTGGAGAAGCGTTAAGCGAAAATGCATCGCAGATTCTACCATGGAAGCGAATATGTAGGCCTTGCTTGAGGTAGCAAAAAAAGCGGTTTGGCTCAAGAACTTCCCTCTTGGACTTGGATGTAGTTCGAATTTGCCCAAAGACAATCATCATTTTATTGTGACATTGCTTTGGGCGATTGCAAATTCAAGGGAACCAAGAGCCCACAAGTCCAGCAAACACATTGAAAGGAAATACCATCTTATACGAGAAATAGTTAAGAAAGGAGATATATAGGTGGCAAAGATCGCGTCAGAAGACAACCTAGCTGATCCATTCACAAAAAGTCTGCCTCAGAATACATTCGAGAGACATGTGAAAGGAATGGGTGTCAAGACCGTTGTCAATCTGCTTTGAGTATAAGTGGGAGACATTATTAGGTTCGTGTAGGTGACATTTGATGTCACGTATTAGGAACTACACGATACATGTTGATGTATACTTAAAAGCAGATTTTGAGTATAAGTGGAAGATTGTTGGGATTATACTGGAAAGTAGGATTTTACTTTGTATAATCAGACTGAATTTCGGACTTATTTACTAAAATAAATTATTTATCACTGATGCTTTAAATATCATCGAATGTTACATATATTTACTGCATAACTGTTCAATAAATAGTATGTGTTACATTGTAGTTAATTTAGTGATACCAGATCACGGAAGATTAAATTAACAGTTCCTTGTAACTAAAAGTACACCATTCACAACCTAGATGGAAATGAACAATCCATCGTGAAAGGTTGTAGTGTAAGGCTCAGATTGGTTTGTCTTGACCAAGAGATTACACTAGTGCATGACTGATGTATTGAAGAGGACCTATAGGAGGACAAATTCTTCAGAACTGAACTAGGAAGAATTAGACCTCAGTGGTTAGTTATTTCTTAATTTTCGTCCCTTAAATAGGATTGCGTGTGGTTGGTAACTATTGCTTTGACTTATTACGGGAAGAGAATCAATGATATTCAATACCCTATATCTTGGGCAATATTATTGGTCACATGCGATTGCTAAGATTTAATACGGAGAATCGTGTGCAAGTAAGCTTGTTCGATTTGCCCCCTTGGGAAGTTCATAAGTTTTATCATACCAAATCTTGCAAGTGGAACTAATTTCCGGTATGGATAATAATGTTGAACTGTTCCTTTACCAAGGATAAAAGATATTAATTAATGGAAAGCTATTTCAGTGGCTTGAATTAATTAATGGGCTAGATAATCTTAAACACGGGAAATAATAATCGAGAGTCATATTAACTGTAATATGGGTTAAGATGGATAGTGCAATATTAATTATGTAGTGGGATTAATTAATATTTATGGGCTTGAATAATATTGTGGCTCAATATTGATAATTCAAGGTCCATTGGAAGGTTCAATCTTAATTCTCCTAAAGGCCCCCCAAGTAGCCCAAGATAAAGTCCAATAACTGAAAAAGGTGTGTTGGGATATTTTAGTTTTGATGAATTATGCCAAAACATTATCAACTTGTGTTTTTGAAGTTAATCTACAGATAACAAGTTGAGGGGGAACGAGAGAACAAGTTGAGGGGGAACTCACGAAATCAGACGTAGATGATCGAGATCAGACGAGGCTGTAGACGAGACTGATCGAGATCAGATGAGTAAGATGAGTTCCGGAGTTAACTGATGAGATGAGCAAAATCAGAAGAAGATAAGCTAAGCCACCGATCAAGAAGATCGATGACCCGATCGATGACCAGATCGATGACCAGAATCGGACTCGGATGATCGTAAGAGCGCATGTTCGATCGAAAGAAACCCGACCGTAAGATCGAAGAGAAGATATAATCGATATCGACTGATGCTATAATCGATCCGATCATGTGAGCCGACCGGATCAGCGAGAAGAAATCGATATCGAGAACTAGAAATCGCGATACCAGATCGTAAAAGAAGTCATCCAAGAGAAGTCATCTCAAGTCATATTCATCGAGAATCGGAATGCTACCGGCGATCGCTAGCTCGAAAAGCAGTGACTAGAGGGTCGATTGTTCAAGATTAAGAACCGAACTCAACTCGAAATTTCGAAAGTGTCAAGATCGGACGACATAAGGTCCGGCCCAAGAGAAGTCACCAAGGCTCACCAAGGCTCGATAGACTGAAGGCTCGGATGGAATCAAGACACCGAGACTCGAGAATCTGAATAATGATTCCAAGGCGAGGAATCTGAGGAATATAGCCGTTAGAATCAGCTGATGTGGACCAACGAGAGGAAGACAACCAGCCTGGAAAAGCTGCAAAAAGCTACAGAATAGTATGGATTTGAATGTGACTCCATCCAACGGTAACATTCAAATCCACACTATAAATACAAGTTCTTCCTTCATAATTCGGTGTGGAAAAATGCGTGAATCATCCATCAAGCCAAATCATCAAGCATTCCCACCATAGAACACAGAGAAAGAAATACACGCATATATTCAAAGAGTGTTCTGCCCTAGATCTAAGTACAAATGCCATGTCCTAAGCTTAGAGAGATTTTCCCAACCTTAACATTGAGGCTAAACAAATGTAAGGGAAAATCTCAACCTAGTTGGAAACCAAACAATCTTATACCCAAACCCAAAGTTAGGTTAAGTTTGTAGGTGAGTGTGAACTCGGTAAACATCTAGCAATCCCGAAAGGGAGGGTAGGCAATCCCGTGAGGGTGATAAGTCCCGTTTGAGTGTGAACTCGGTAAACATCTGTTGGGTGTTGGACTAACACGTTAAACTAAGTCCAGTTGGTTAAGTTGGTGCCCCATGAAGGGAAGAGTGGATGTAGGACGAGTTGTCCGAACCACTATAAAATCGTGTGTTCTTTACTGATTTATGTTCATACTTGCCATATGTATTCTATTATAAGCAAAACAACACACATGAGCTTAAAATGTCAAAAATCTGGAATCACTCTGCCCTCACCCCTGTTTTATATGCATCGCTTTTAAAATGTTTGCTTTCGCACGCGCAAAATGGGTTTTAACTGGGACCTCACAAGGTGTTTAAAATAAAATAAATTTTGTAGTTCAAAAGGTCACCATTTTTTCAAAGTGACCAAAAGAAAGAAAGATTTTCTTTTGAATTTTTTTAAACTAAAACCCGATTCTCTGTAAAAGATATATTTTAAAATTTTGGGGAAATTATCAAAAAAGGAAATTATTCATATATTTTTTTTGATGAATTAAAGCCAAAAAGATTATTTTCTTGATTTTTTGAAAAGAATTATGGAAGATATGTATTTCTTGAAATACGAGAACAATATCTGATAAATTCAAGAAAATCCAAATCTTGAATCTTGATCTTAATTTTAGGTTTGCCATAACATGACCGAGGAGATTTTTGTGGAATATTTTGATTATGGAGAAAAAGAATAGGAGATATAAATCAAGATTTCTTGGAGATCAAGAAAAGATTTTCCCACATCGGTTTTCCCCATGATTTAGGACCACCACCCATCTATAAATAGGGGATGATTCTTTGATTCAAAGATTCCATGTCTTTGGAAATAAACCGATCCACAAAATGGTGCAAGAAAAGTTTATTTTTCTTTTTGTTAATTGTTCGCATGTATCCTTTCCACCATTGTCGAAAAAATCGAAGAAATCGGAAAGTTTTTTGGTGTGTTTTTTACATCGAGCGAGGCCATTGTCATTCCAAGAGTCATATTCACCGAGAAAACTCGTAGTAATTCCTCATCTGCGATCAGGATTTAAATGAATCGGGGTATGCATGATTTGTTGTTTAAATTATTATTTGAATTAATTTAGGATTAATTCATGCTAGTAATAATTGTTAGAATTAAATTTGTATTTAAATATTCATCCCGAATAGAAGTCAAATAATTCTCAACAATAATCCCTTACGGCTTTTACTCCCACCATTTTCAAACTGAAGACATCTCACTCAGAGAACAAGTCCGATTTTTAACTCGAGGAATGGCTCATCTGAATTTGATGTGTCAAGAATCCACTTGTGTTTTTGTGCAACGAGGACAATTATAATTTTTCGTTTCCAATCAACTTATTCTAAAAGACTTTAAGTATAATAATATGGATTAAAAGGTTACGACTCCATCCAATCTGAAATAAATAACAAATCCACACTATAAATACAAATATATCAAAAATTCATAATTTCTTAAAATTTCGAAAAAAATGTGAATCATCCATCAAGCCAAATCATCAAGCATTCCCACCATAGAAACAAGAGAAAAGAAATACACGATATATTCAAAGAGTGTTCTACCCTAGATCTAAGCACAAATGCCATATCCTAGTTTTGAGAGATTTTCCCAACCTTAGCATTGAGCTAAACAAATGTAAGGAAAATCTCAACCTAGTTGGAAACCAAACAATCTTATACCCAAACCCAAAGTTAGGTTAAGTTTGTAGGTGAGTGTGAACTTCGGAAACATCTAGAATCCCGAAAGGGAGGGTAGTAATCCCGTGAGGGTGATAAGTCCCGTTTGAGTGTGAACTCGGTAAACATCTGTTGGGTGTTGGACTAACACGTTAAACTAAGTCCATTTGGTTAAGTTGGTGCCCCATGAAGGGAAGAGTGGATGTAGGACGAGTTGTCCGAACCACTATAAAATCGTGTGTTCTTTACTGCTTTATGTTCATACTTGCCATATGCATTCTATTATAAGCAAAACAACACACATGAGCTTAAAATGTCAAAAATCTGGAATCACTCTGCCCTCACCCCTGTTTTATATGCATCGCTTTTAAAATGTTTGCTTTCGCACGCGCAAAATGGGTTTTAACTGGGACCTCACAAGGTGTTTAAAATAAAATAAATTTTGTAGCTTATTTTTCCTCATTTTTTCGAAAATTATGAATAAAACGGGAGAAAAATTTTCTTTGAATTTTGTTATGGAATGAAGATATGTATTATTGGAATACAAGATTATCTCATTAAATTCAAGAAATCTCCCACTTGGTTATTCATATGAGATTTTCGAAATTTTCAAAGAATTAAGGGAAAGAAAGATTTTCTTGATTTTCTTGAAAAGATATTATGGAAGATATGTATTTCTTGAAATACAAGTATATCTCATAAATTCAAGAAGATCCAAATCTTGGAATCTTGTCTCTTAATTTTCGAAAATTTGCCATAACATGATGAGGTGGGATTTTTGTGGAATATTTTAATTATGGAGAAAAGAATATAGGAGATATATTCAAGATTTCTTGGAGATCAAGAAAAGATTTTCCCACATTGGTTTTTCCCCAAAATTTCGACCACCACCCCATCTATAAATAGGGGATGATTCTTTCATTCCCAAGTACAATTCCATGTGCTGGAAATATTAGTAAATCCACAAAAGTGGTGCAACAAAGTTTATTTTTCTTTTTGTTAATTGTTAGCGAGTATCCCTCCAATGGATTTTGTCGAGCAAGGACTAGGGAATACTTGGGAAAGTTTTTTGGTGTGTTTTCATCGACGAGGCCATTGCCATTCCAAGAGGTACGTTCACGTAAACTCGTAATAATTCCTCATGCGTAGGATTTACGTGAACTGTTTATATGCATGATTTGTTGTTTAAATTATTATTTGAATTAATTTAGGATTAATTCATGCTAGTAATAATTGTTAGAATTAAATTTGTATTTAAATATTCATCCCGAATAGATCCGGGCAAATAATTCCCCAACAAATCAATCCTTCACGGGTTTTCCTCCACCATTTTTATAACGAAACATCTCTCACATGAAGGTGATCTAACAAGTCCCGTATTTTTAACTCGTCAGTTGGCTCATCTGATTTTGATGTGTCAAGAATCCACTTGTGTTTTGTGCAGTTAGGACAATTATAATTTTTCGTTTCCAATCAACTTATTCTATTGACTTTAAGTATAATAGCAGTGGATTAAAAGGTTACGACATGCTGAACTGAAATAAATAACTATATGCATAAGCACAAATATATCAAAAAATTCATCACATTTTCATATTAAAATCTCCAAAAATATGAACATGCATCGACCCAACATCTCAAAAAGGTCAGTTTTAAATAAGCCACGTGGGGTGGGTTATTATTTAAACACATTCAAAAAGTTTATTTTCAAACAAGAACGATTTACAAACCTTTTTAATATCCAGAAAATTAATAGTTTTAATCCCACTTGACCAATATGTTGGGATATTTTAGTTTTGATAATTTATGCCAAAACATTATTAACTTGTGTTATTCAAGTTAATCTACAAATAACAAGTTAAGGGGGAACGAAAGAACAAATTGAGGGGGAACTCACGAAATCAGAAGAAGATGATCGAGATCAGACGAGGCTGCAGACGAGAATGATCAAGATCAGATGAGTTAGATGAGTTCCGGAGTTACTTGATGAAAGCCGAAAGCAAAATCAAAAGAGAAGAAAAGCTAAAGCCAAAGAAATCGAAGAGAAGGTTGCGAGATCGAAGATGAAGCGAAGAGACTTATCAAGATCGGGGCGTGATCGAGATCGAGATATGAAGATGAAAGCGGATGAGATCGATCGATATCGACGTGATTGAGATCAGATATGATAACCTGATATGCTAACCTGATGCAGATGACCTGATGCTATCCTGAGATGATCCTGAAGATATGTTGATCTGATCAGTCGAAATTTGATCGATCGTGCAAGAAGAAATCGATAGCTTTGAGTCAATGTGACTTGAGGGTCGATGTCCGAAGTCGGAAGAATTGAACTCGATAAGCCCGGTATGCCGAGATGCCCCGATTAGAAAAGGTCCGAATCAAGAGAAGTCTGAAGTAAATCAAGGACCCCGAGTAACCCGAGGCTCGGATAACTCAAGGCTCGGATAACTCAAGGCTCAAATAACTGAAGGCTCGATCGACCAAAGGTTCGATAACTGAAGGCTCGAGATAAATCAAGATCCCGAGACTCGGAAGATCCCAATAATATAGCCAAGTTAGAGACTCGTAAGAAATCAAGAATATAGTTGTTAGATTCAAATTGACGTGGACCAATGAGAGGAAGACGACAAGCCCGAAAAAAAGCAAAAAAAGTTACAGAGTAGTATGGATTTGAATGTGATTCTCTCCAACGGTAACATTCAAATCCACACTATAAATACAAGTTCTTCCTTCATTATCAAATGTGGAAGAGTGTGAGAATGTAGCAAACGATGCTACAGAGCTAAGAAGATATGGGTTCCAGTAGTTCCCAGCCAAGGTCGTGTGCCAGATGATGCGAGTCCTGAAATATGGCCTGATCGTAGTACCCGCTAAGGCATTCAACACAACTACAGAGCCAAATCATCGAAAGCATCTCCACCATAGAACACAGAAAGCAAAAATACACGATATATTCAAGAGTGTTCTTCCCTAGATCTAAGCACAAATGTTATATCCTAAGCTTAGAGAGATTTTCTCATCCTTAGCATTGAGGCTAAACAAATGTAAGGGAAAATCTCAACCTAGTTGAAAACCAAACAAACCTTTACCCAAATCAGTTTGAGTTAGGTTAAGGTTATCACCGCAAGATTTCAAACTAGGGATTCTAGTTTCTGATTTCTTGGGTTCGGTTGAGTGTGAACTCGGTAAACATCTATCGGCAATCCCGTGAGGGAGATAAGTCCCGCAGGTTAAGTTCGGTTAAGGTTGCCCCTGTGTTAAGGGAAGAGTGGATGTAGGGCGGGTTTCGTTCAAACCACTATAAAATCGTGTGTTCTTTACTGCTTTATGTTCTTACTTGCCATATGCATTCGATTATAAGCAAAACAACACACATCGTTCTTAAAAGAGAAAAATTTGGTATCACCATTCCCTCACCCCTGTTTTATATGCATCACTCGACTTGTCTTGCTTCCGCACGCGCAAAATGTTTTTAAAACCGGGACCATCAATTGGTATCAGAGCGGGTAGTTTAAAAGGTCACTGTTTTTCAAAAGTGAACATCTATACTGATACCATCAAGTGGTATCAGAGCGGGTAGTTCAAAAGGTCACTATTTTTCAAAAGTGAACATTTGTACTGATACCTTCAATTGGTATCAGAGCGGGTAGTTCAAAAGGTCACTGTATTTTCAAAATGAACATCTACTGATACCATCAAGTGGTATCAGAGCAAGAGTTCAAAAGTTCATTTTTCAAAGTGACCACATGAACTGATCTTTTTAAAAACAAAATCCCGATCTCTGTAAAAATGAATATATTTTAATGTTTCGGCGTCATTATCAAAAAGGGGGAAATTGTTGGGATATTTTAGTTTTGATAATTTATGCCAAAACATTATTAACTTGTGTTATTCAAGCTAATCTACAGATAACAAGTTAAGGGGGACGAAAGAATAAATTGAGGGGGAACTCACGAAATCAGAAGAAGATGATCGAGATCAGACGAGGCTGCAGACGAGAATGATCAAGATCAGATGAGTTAGATGAGTTCCTGAGTTACCTGATGAGCTGAGCAAAATTAAAAGAGAAGAAAAGCTAAAGCCAGCAAATCAGAAGAGAAGGTTGCAGATTAGAAGATGAGCAGAAGAGACTTATCAAGATCAGACGTGATCGAGATCAGATATGAAGATGAGCTGATGAGACTGATCGAGATCAGATGTGATCGAGATCAGATATGATAATCTGATATGCTAACCTGATGCAGATGACCTGATGCTATCCTGAGATGATCTGGAAGATATGTTGATCTGATCAGTCGAAATGATCGATCAAAAGAAGAAATCGATAGCTCGAAATAATGTGACTGAGGGTCGATGTCTGAAGTCGAAGAATCAACTCGCAGTTCGAGAGTCAAGATGCCTCGATCGCATAAGGTCCGGCCAAGAGAAGTCTCACAATTAAGAACCCCGAAAACCCGAGGCTCGGATAACCCGGGTGCTCGAGATAACTCGAAGGCTCGACGATCGACTCGAAGGCTCGATAACTCAAGGCTCGATAGAACCGAAGATCCCGAGACTCGAAGATCCTCAAGAATATAGCCAAGTTAGAGACTCGTAAGAAATTGAAGAATATAGTCGTTAGATTCGGTTGGACGTGGACCAATGAGAGGAAGACGACAAGCCCTCGAAAAAGCCAAAAAAAATTAGAGTAGTATGGATTTGAATGTGATTCTCTCCAACGGTAACATTCAAATCCACACTATAAATACAAGTTCTTCCTTCTTTATCAAATGTGGAAGAGTGTGAGAATGTAGCAAACGATGCTACAGAGCTAAGAAGATATGGGTTCCAGAGGTTCCGGCCAAGGTCGTGTGCGGATGATGCGAGTCCCCTGAAATATGGCCCGATCATTAGAAAGAAATTAAGGCATTCAACACAACTACAGAGCCAAATCATCGAGCATCTCCACCATAGAACACAGAGCAAGAAATACACGCATATATTCAAGAGTGTTCTTCCCTAGATCTAAGCACAAATGTTATATCCTAAGCTTAGAGAGATTTTTCCATCATTAGCATTGAGGCTAAACAAATGTAAGGGAAAATCTCAACCTATTTGGAAACCAAACAAACCTTTACCCAAATCAGTTTGAGTTAGGTTAAGTTTGTCACCGCAAGATTTCAGACTAGGGATTCTAGTTTCTGATTTCTGGGTTCGATTGAGTGTGAACTCGGTAAACATCTATCGGCAATCCCGTGAGGGAGATAAGTCCCGCAGTTAAGTTAAGTTAAGTTAAGGTTGCCCCTGTGTTAAGGGAAGAGTGGATGTAGGGCGGGTTTCGTCCGAACCACTATAAAATTGTGTGTTCTTTACTGCTTTATGTTCTTACTTGCCATATGCATTCGATTATAAGCAAAAAAACACACATCGTTCTTAAAAGCAAAAAAATTGGTATCACCATTCCCTCACCCCTGTTTTATATGCATCACTCGACTTGTCTTGCTTCCGCACGCGCAAAATGTTTTTAAAATCGGGACCATCAATTGGTATCAGAGCGGGTAGTTCAAAAGGTCACTATTTTTCAAAAGTGAACATCTGTACTGATACCATCAAGTGGTATCAGAGCGGGTAGTTCAAAAGGTCACTATTTTTCAAAAGTGAACATATGTACTGATACCTTCAATTGCTATCAGAGCGGGTAGTTCAAAAGGTCACTGTATTTTCAAAATGAACATCTACTGATACCATAAAGTGGTATCAGAGCAGGAGTTCAAAAGTTCATTTTTCAAAGTGACCACCTGAACTGATCTTTTTAAAAACAAAAATCTGATCTCTGTAAAAATGCATATATTTTAATGTTTTGGCGTCATTATCAAAAAGGGGGAAATTGTTGGGATATTTTAGTTTTGATAATTTATGCCAAACATTATTAACTTGTGTTATTCAAGCTAATCTATAGATAACAAGTTAAGGGGGAACGAAAGAACAAATGGATGGGGAACTCACGAAATCAGAAGAAGATGATCGCGATCAGACGAGGCTGCAGACGAGAATGATCAAGATCAGATGAGTTAGATGAGTTCCGGAGTTACCTGATGAAATTTGAAAGCAAAATCAAAAGAGAAGAAAAGCTAAAGCCAAAGAAATCGAGAAGAAGGTTGCGATCGGAAGATGAAAGCGAAGAGACCGATCAAGATCGGGGCGTGATCGAGTTCGGGATATGAAGATGAAAGCGAGATGAGATCGACGAGATCGAGATGTGATCAAGATCGAGATATGATAATCCCCGATATGCTAACTTTGATGCGGATGACCGATGCTATCCCGAGATGATCCCGAAGATATGTTCCGATCACCGAATTGATCGATCGAAAAAGAAGAAATCAAATATTTGAAAAATGTGACTGAGTCGGGATGTCTGAAGAAAACTCAAAGCCCGAAAAGATCGGGATGCTTTTGAAAACAAGGTCCGCCAAGAGAAGTCTGCTGAATCAAGAACCTTAAGTAACTCGAGGCTCAAATAACCTTAAGGCTCGGGGATAACTGAATTCGCGGAAAACTCAAATTTTCGATTAAAACAATGCTCGGATCGAACTGAAGGCTCATTTGAACTCAAGGCTCGGGAGAGACTCAAGATCCTGAAGAATATAGCCGTTAGAGACTGGTGATACAAGAATATAAACAAGATTCAAATTTTGACTTTTGGCGTGGACCAATGAGAGGAAGACGACAAGCCCAAAAAGCTACAAAAAAGCTACATAGAGTAGTATGGATTTGAATGTGATTCTCCCAACGGTAAATTCAAATCCACACTTATAAATACAAGTTCTTCCTTCATTATCAAATGTGGAAGAGTGTGAGAATGTAGCAAACGATGCTACTGAGCTAAGAAGATATGGGTTCAAGTTTTCACCCAAGGTCGTGTGCGGATGATCACGAGTCTAAAATATGGCTTTTGTCATATACGGCACCACAACTACTGAGCCAAATCATCGAGCATCTCCACCATAGAACCTGAGAGCAAGAAATACACGATATATCATATATATCATCGAGCATCTCCACCATATGGGAAGATCCAAATCTTGGAATCTTGATCCTATTATTTTCATAAATTGCCATAATAAGAGGAGTTGGGATTTTTGTGGAATATTTTAATTATGGAGAAAAGAATATATGATATATATTCAAGATTTCTTGGAGATCAAGAAAAAGATTTTCCCATATGGTGGAGATGCTCGATGATATATATGATATATGTGTGTATTTCTTGCTCTGTGTTCTATGGTGGAGATGCTCGATGATTTGGCTCTATAGTTGTGTTGAATGCCTTAGTCGTGCTACGATCAGGCCATATTTCAGGACTCGCATCATCTGGCACACGACCTTGGTCAAACCTTTGGAACCCATATCTTCTTAGCTCTGTAGCATCGTTTGCTACATTCTCACACTCTTCCACATTCATCCACACTTGATAATGAGGGAAGAACTTGTATTTATAGTGTGGATTTGAATGTTACCGTTGGAGAGAATCACATTCAAATCCATACTACTCTGTGGCTTTTTGCAGCTTTTTCAGGCATGTCGTCTTCCTCTCATTGGTCCACGTCAGCTTAATCTAATGGCTATATTCTTCAGTTTCTTCTGAGTCTCTATCTATATTCTTCAGATCTTCGAGTCTCGGGATCTTCGCCTCTAGCCTTCGGTTATCTCGCCTTCGTGTCGATCTGAGTCTTCAGGTTATCTAGCCTTCCAGGTTATCTAAGCCTTCAGTTATCCGAGCCTCCGGTTACTCCGGGTTCTTGATTCAAAGACTTCTCTTCAAATGCGACCTTGTCCGATCATGCATAATCGACACTCGAAGCTATCGATTTCTTCTTATCGATCGATCAACTCGACTAATCGATCAACATATCTTCAGGATCATCTCAGGATAGCATCAGGTCATCTTCATCAGGTTAGCATATCAGATTATCATATTTGATCTCGATCACGTCTGATCTCAATCAGTCTCATCTGCTCATCTTCATATCTGATCTCGATCACGTCTGATCTTGATCAGTCTCTTATGCTCATCTTCTGATCTGCAACCTTCTCTTCTGGTTTGCTAGCTTTAGCTTTTCTTCACATCTGATTTGTACAGCTCATCGGTTGACTCCGAAACTCATCTAACTCATCTGATCTTGATCAGTCTCGTCTGCAGCCTCGTCTGATCTCGATCATCTTCTTCTGATTTCGTGAGTTCCCCCTCAATTTGTTCTTTCGTTCCCCCTTAACTTGTTATCTGTAAATTAGCTTGAATAACACAAGTTGATAATGTTTTGGCATAATTCATCAAAACTAAAATATCCCAACAATTTACCCCTTTTTGATAATGACGCCAAAATATTACAATATATGCATTTATACCGAGATCGGGTTTTTGTTTAAAAAGCTCAGTTCAGGTGGTCACTTTGAAATCAGTGAACCTTTTGAACTCCTGCTCTGATACCAATTGATGGTATCAGTTCAGATGTTCGCATTGAAAAACAATGGCCTTTTGAACTACCCGCTCTGATACCAATTGATGATCCCGATTTGAAAAATATTTTGAGCGTGCGGAAGCGAGACATGTCGTGTGAGATGCATATAAAACAGGGGAGAGGGAATGGTGATACCAAATTTTTGCTTTTAAGAACGATGTGTGTTGTTTTGTTGGTAATCGAATGCATATGGCAAGTAAGAACATAAAGCAGTAAAGAACACACGATTTTATAGTGGTTCGGACGAAACCCGCCCTACATCCACTCTTCCCTTTCGGGGCACCAACTTAACCAACTTAACCGATCTTAACCTGCTTGGACTTAGTTTACCGTGTTAGTCCAACACTCAATAGATGTTTATCGAGTTCACACTCAAACGGGACTTATCACCCTCACGGGATTGCCTATAGATGTTTACCGAGTTCACACTCAACCGAACCCAGAAATCATAAACTAGAATCCCTAGTCTGAAATCTTGTGGTGACAAACTTAACCTAACTCAAACTGATTTGGGTAAAGGTTTGTTTGGTTTCCAACTAGGTTGAGATTTTCCCTTACATTTGTTTAGCCTCAATGCTAAGGATGGGAAAATCTCTCTAAGCTTAGGATATAGCATTTGTGCTTAGATCTAGGGTAGAACACTCTTGAATATATGCGTGTATTTCTTGCTCTGTGTTCTATGGTGGGAATGCTTAAGTATATAGGATCGGGAGCACAATTAGTAGTACTAATCAATTCCTTTCAACGTGCCTTGTGTTGAATGTCTTAGTCGTGCTACGATCAGGCCATATTTCAGGACTCGCATCATCTGACACACGACCTTGGCTGGGAACTGCTGGAACCCATATCTTCTTAACTCTGTAGCATCGTTTGCTACATTCTCACACTCTTCCACATTCATCCACACTTGATAATGAGGGAAGAACTTGTATTTATAGTGTGAATTTGAATGTTACCGTTGGAGAGAATCACATTCAAATCCATACTACTCTGTGGCTTTTTGCAGCTTTTTCAGGCTTGTCGTCTTCCTCTCATTGGTCCACGTCAATTTGATCTAACGAAACTATATTCTTGATGTCTTCTGAGTCTCTAACGGCTATATTCTTCAGGATCTTCTGAGTCTCAGGATCTTAGCCTTCAGGTTATCTGAGCCTTCAGGTCGATCTGAGTCTTCAGGTTATCTGAGCCTCAGGTTACTTCAGGGTTCTTGATTCAGCAGACTTCTCTTAAGCGGACCTTATCCGATCGGGCATCTTGACACTCAAGCTTATCGATTTCTTCTTATCGATCGATCACCGACGGGATCGATCAACATATCTTCAGGATCATCTCAGGATAGCATCAGGTTAGCATATCAGATTATCATATTTGATCTCGATCACATCTGATCTCAATCAGTCTCATCTGCTCATCTTCATATCTGATCTCGATCACGTCTGATCTTGATCAGTCTCTTCTGCTCATCTTCTGATCTGCAACCTTCTCTTACGGTTTTGTTTGGCTTTAGCTTTTCTTCACATCGATTTTTGCCTGACTCATCCGGTTGACTACTTTAACTCATCTAACTCATTTGATCTTGATCGGTCTAAATCTCTTTGTCTTATCTCGATCTCGATCATCTTCTTCTGATTTCGTAAGTTCCCCCTCAATTTGTCCTTTCGTTCCCCCTTAACTTGTTATCTGTAAATTAGCTTGAATAACACAAGTTGATAATGTTTTGGCATAATTCATCAAAACTAAAATATCCCAACAGTACATCAATACACGTTTCTCGTTATAGTTACACATTTGTGTTCAAATAATATCACAGTTTTAACTACCTTACACGTGTTACTATAAGCACAAGTATGTGTACTGAAAAAAATCAAGTAAGTAGCATATGTTTATCCATATAGTAACACAGACTTGCGAGCAATTTCTTTAAAAAATATATGTTTGACTCGGTTCAACCAGCAAAGAATGCGCGAATTCTCAGATTCTTTTTTAAATGTGCTAATATTTCATATAAATTATTTCACAAGTGTCTCTCGAGATTAATAAACTCCATTATTGATACTACCAACAAATTCTAAATTGAAATATATATCATCCGTTCACCAAATGTATTCTTACTTGTCTTATTTGTCGTTGCACCAAATTTATTCTTATATAGCTAAAATAGAAACAATCACTTTATTTTTACCCTCCAACCACCACTTAATTACTCATATTTTTGTCTCACATCGAGTAAGTATTAGAAAAAATGTTAGAATAAGTAATATAAAAAGGGAAGAAGTGGACCTCAAATTTTTGTCTCACATCGAGTAAATTTTAGAAAAAATGTGAGAGAAAGTTATATAAAAGGGGGAAGAGGCGGACCTTTTTTTAAGGAGAAAAACCGGGTAAATCGGTTCTTCCTGTTTTTTACCGGTTTTGACCAGTTCGACGTTATAAATGGTTTTAAGATGTATTCGGATCGGTTTCAGCACTGGTTCTCGATTGAACCGGCTGGTCCGGTTCGATTCAGAAAGCATTGTCTGTGTCATTAATTATATTTCAAGTCGACCAAAATCACATTATTTACCACACTAACTTCTAATAAAACTTCAACGAATATTTAAGTTTTTGTCATCTTGTGTGTAATAGAAAGAGTATGTAAAAATTACTATTCCACAAACAGTATCTTCTTAATCTCTACAAAAATGTATCCAAGCCTATATTAGTGGCAATGAATATTGGAGCATCCATGTGCATTTTGCAAGTTTTAGGACCTTAATCCTATCTTTAGGAAAATAGAAATACATATATAACGTGAACAAAATAGTGTCTTAAGATAGGTTATTATAGGTGAGCAATGGGATCAGGCCAACTCATTTGGTAAGGGAAGGGCAATTTGGTCAAGCTTTGTTTTCAATCGGGCGTCGACCTACCGGAACTGATCCGGTGTAATTAAAGGGTCTGTTTGTTTATATATGGATTGTGAAAATTCTAATTTAAAAATTTTTAAATAGTAAAAATGTAATTTTGATTTTTGTGTATTTTTTTTTTTTTTTAGAAGGTGATTTTTGTGTATGTTTAATTGATAAGATGTAGTAAAAAGGGGTAGGATTTGAGAAAAAATATACTCCAGTAAAAAAGTAAGTGATATCGAGTTTATTATATTTTGAAAAACACAACTCTATTGTGAAACTTGTTCATAGCTTGAAATTGGTACAATTATATATATAAACTCATGTTGTTATTACTCTTAAAGCTAATATCAATAGCATTTAATAGTATGATCTTAGTCTATAAGTGTACTGATATAAGTTGATAAATGCAGTGGTTTTAAATTTTAATTTGTAAGTGTAATGTGAAAATTTCATATCATTAACACGAAATAATAAATATGTGTGATATTAGGAAGAAATTTAAAAAAAAAAAGTGAAAGAAATTGTAAAAGAGTGTAAGTATGATAAATTAGAATATTTTGGATTTTAAAATTTTAGTTATACAATCTTACAAACAAGCATGAACTAGAATTTTAAAAGAAAATTCTTGTAAATATTAAGCTAGAAACAAACATAAGTTTCATGCACCATTTATACCACATATATATATATGCCGAGGTGAGTCATATTGTCTTCTCCAATTAATAGTTAACTTTGTGAGTTATATCAAAACTTGTCTGTGATATAGATAGTGTCTAATTTTACTTTTATATTTTGTTACTTTTTTTTATTTTGATTATTTTGATGTCAATTTTGATCCTAGAATTGAAATAATTAATAATTTGCTAAGATGGATACAAAAAGGATCGAAAGTTACATCAAAAAAATCAAAATTGAAAATAAACGTATATAACTAATATTGACACCTAAAAGAACAATAATTGACACTAAGAACACCAAATTGATAAAATAACAAAATAGTTATAAGACTAAGATCTGATGTGGCCTTAATTACAAGACGATTAATGATATTACCTCTAGTTATTTCAAAATTCTCAAATAATTTAGGGAAGTTACTTACACTTGATTGAACACTAAAAAGATAATCATAGTGTGATTGTGTCAAGGGTTACATAAAAAAATAAAAAATAAAATCGAGATAAGAGTTGAACTCTTTCTTTATAAGACGATATTATTCCGTAATCAATCGCCCCAAAATATGTCATTTTTCAATTTATCGATCATTTCACTACGTAAAGTTATATCAAAGAACCAAACAATATTTAGATTATTTCAATATCATTCCAAAGATTGTAAATTTAATCGGTTTAAGTATTTTTGAAATTCTGGTCCAGGTTTTTAACCCTACCTTGATGCATCCAAGCTGTATATTATTTGTTGCATGAGATAATTGAGAATTACCTACGGAATATTTCAAAATATATACGAAATTTCCAATAAATATAATTTTGTCCTTGAATAGTAAGAATTGCTTACTATTTACCTACAAAATTTTATAAGCATATAGGCATTTTCATTCATAGGTAAAATTGTTTGTATGTCAATTTTAAACTATAATTTAATTATCTATGAAAATATAAATTGCTTAGAGAATTATTTGTGTAGGTAATTTGTTTGGGTACGAAAATTGCAAATGTGTAGGCAGCTTGTTCATATGTAATTTGTAAGTCTACTAAAATTCAAAAAAAATCGTAAGCAAATCGTCGGCAATTATCACTATTTAAGAACCAAATTATTTTTTGTTGAAAAAATCTGTAGCCATTTGAAAATTTATTAACTATGAATTTTTTAATTACTTCTGCCCAGGATTTTAAGATATTCATTGAATCCGATATGAAATTTTAAAAATGAGAAAAACTTCAAGTCTTTTTATTTTTAGATAATATGTGTGTGTGTATATTCTGTAAAATTATCAAACTGGTTCCATTTAATTTGTTGTCATAATAAGTTTTTCAGACTATTTCTTTCAAACTTTGAAACTGTGATCCATTTAAGGGAAGATGCCATGGGTTGTCACATGTAATTTGACAAAATAGCATAGTATTATTACATAATTGAAAAACTGAATGATAGAGAATAGTAACTGAAATAGACTACTTCAGTATTGTAGAGCTGGAAATTGAAAACAAAGGTTTTGACGTATTGCAATTGTGAATATATTTATAGAAAGATAAGGTGTAAATGATTATTTCCATTCAAACGAATAAAACAAACATGGTTACTGGTTAGATAGATTGAACTGTGAAATATATATGGAACAATTATATGCATTAGATGTTGTAATGTTTTTTCTAATATTCTAAAGCGACAGATCCCTACCAAAATAAAAATAAAAATTAGAATTAGGTCAATGTCTGTGTAGTATTCATTGTTCAACTTCACCATACGAAATTATCATTTAATCATTCCATAATATTCATTCAATTACACTTATAAATTAATACTTACATATGGTCCAATGGGTTAGTATGTGTAAAAATATTATGACACTAATGTCGGTAATATGCACTGAAAATAGCTGAAAAATAAAATTAAAACAACGATATCACCAAACTGGTGCGACAACTCGTACTTAAGTTTGGGATTCGATTCGAAAAATAAATTCGATCAAGATTTGCACCCCTGCACACACACGTAGAAGGTGGAGGAGCATGATCTCATAATTATTTATTAACAACATGAGGGTACCTACCTCCTTAAATACTCATTTTCTCATTTCATATCTTTCTATGTGGGACAAAAAGTTATTTGTTTTTTCCCTTTCCCACTTTCAAATTTCTTGATTACAATAATTTGAGAATTAAATTTCTCATGATTCACCTCAAAATTAGACTCCATTTTTCAACAATTAATTCATATGAGAATTTGCGTGTAATTATATTAGTATGTGTATGTTTATATGGATATTTAACTTTAATTCCATTAGACTGATTTCATACAAAACTACCCCCCTTAAAAATGGTATAAAAGCCAAAAAGTTTGGACCATACAAAGCAATAACCACATTTGTGACAATAAAATTTGTGAGATTTTTTATTTTTGAGAGTAGACAAGTTATTGTAAAATACACACAAAAAAAAAGTACAAATTGTTATGGGCTACGATTAAAAATTAAATTTCAAACAAAACAATCACTAAAATTTGTGAAATCTGTGTTTATTGATCAGATCATCAAGACTGTTTTTGTTTTAGAATTTAAGTGTGCAGAGCAAGTCAAAGTTTTAGAATTCAGAAATTTAAAAAAAATTGTGAATAGTAGATGCACTTGTTTGTTCTAAAATTTGATTAAAGTGAGATTTAACTTTACGTTCAAATTAATATTCAGTGGTGGTTGATATTGCATCATTGTGTAGCCGAGTCATTCCCCTTTCTCCATGATACCAATCTCAACAAAATCATGAGAAAAAAATTGATTCAATGAGCAAATTAAAGGAGAGAGAGGGATTCGAACCCTCGACTGTTATTTGTTCAAAACCACACCGGTTTCTAAGACCAAGGCTATCAACCACTCATCCATTTCTTCGAAAGACAATTTTTATTCTATTCCTCCGAATAGAACATGGTCTTTGTTGGGGGGTGGGGAGTAGATACAACTGCTATCTGGTGGATTTAACTTTATATTTAACCAAAATATAAAGTGTGATTTTATTGTAAAGTGATGGATTATTTTAAAATGGTGTATAGGAAAAAGTACTAATAGATTTTTTAGGCATTTTTATGTTTCATTAAATGTGAAATTTAAAAACCATACTGTAAATTCAAAACGCCTACAAGACACACAAAATACTAAGTGCACCCATGCAGGTCTCAAAACAAATGCAGCCTAAGAAGGGCATTGACAAGAATATTAAATTTGGTTTCTCACTGGAGCTAGTTTGCAAATTCTGGCTTTTAATCAAAACATTCGCCTCCTAGAAATTTAGAATGGGTAGTAAAACAAAATAGCAGGACTAACAAAAGTGACCAGCAAAACGATTTTATGTATCAAGTTGAAAGATTTATGCATTCATTTCAAACCGAACAAATATTAAAGAGAAAATACACGATTAAAGGGATGACACTATAAATTTTGCAACATAATAGATTGTCAACAAAAGGCTCACCAAGAAGTTTAAACATTCATAAATCCAAATTGTAGATACTGTATGCTAAAAAACAAATATAAAAGCAAAATTGGCCAGAACCAAAACGCCCAGGAACTGATTCAGGCACCTAGGATTCACCACATACAAATTACTCATCGTCAAACTTTGTTTTCTTTCCTGCAAGCACAAAAAATAATAAAAATAGATATTAAGTACATTATTTTCATTAAAAAAGAGTATTGGTACAACTGTATCTAAAAGAAGAGTAATTCTCAGTTGAAATTAGTTCATAATATGAAATTTATACTATTACACTTGCAAATTAGTGTCACTATACTCATCAACTGATATTATTACACTTATAAACTAATATCAAAATATTAACTACTATTGGTATACCAATTTATAAGTTTAATAGTATCACTTTCATGCTATGAATATGTTTCACACGAGAGTTTGTGCTACAAGAAATTAAAAAAAAAATTGAATATATGAGAGACATCAATAGCTACCATTAAAAGATTAATCATGAAATGAGAAATATACCGCAGTAAAACTATTATATTATGCAGAAAAAATAGAAAAAGCTACCTTAATAAATATCATATTTACAAATTATCAAAAATGAAATAAATGAATTTAAAGATTAGTGGTGGGTACCAGTTCCAGGAGTAGCCATGCTTGGTCTATTGTTGCCGAATCGACCACCTCTGCCACCATCTCCAAATCGACCACCCCTTCCACCCCTACCACCACCACTATCTCCAAACCGACCACCTCTACCGCGTCCGCTGCCTCTACCACCAAATCGGCCACCAGAGTCACGCCCTCCACTTCTACCACCGCTTCTACCACCAAAACCTCCACCAAAACCTCCGCTACCAGCATCACCCCTAGGCTTAGCCTCATCCACATACAAAGTGGCTTCACCGAATTCAGAACCATTTAGTTCCAAAGCACGGGCAAAGGCATCAGACTCCTTAAAATCGACATAAGCGATGCTGTGAACCGAAATACAATGATGTTAACAACTAGTTTAGAGAAATTAAATTTTGAAATACAATAGATTAAGTGAAAGCGAGAGGCGGGACAAACCCTTTAACACCACCCTCTGGGTCTTTAGGGATTGAAACTCTTGTAATTTCACCACAAGAGCCGAAATGCTCTTCAAGGGAGCTCCTAATCTGTAGCATTAAATTATCAACAAAATGGAAACTGAGTACTCAATTCGCAACGCATAGATACCAAAATCTTAGAAATTGATTATGAGTACCATTAACATACCTGGTCTTCACTATCATTTCTGTCAAATCCACGAACAAACACTGTTTGGCCCTGAGGAGCTCCTCCCCTCTGGAATGATTGTGGCTCTTTGCCACTAGAAAGAAAAACATATCCTTAATCAGTTATGAAACTGCTAGTATTGAAATTAATACATAGTAATAGATGTAGGAATGCAGGCTTACGTGTGTAGGGCTCCCTTTCCCTTGCAAGGTCAAGCCTCACAGCACGATTGCACAATTCTTGGCCGTTTAATTCACGAATAGCCTAATTATTCAGACAGAAAATTAAATACAAGAATTGAGAAATGCCTTGTAGACAGCATTCTAATATGATGGCTCAGAAGTCCAGCTACTTGAAGCTCATTGCAGTTTCAGATGGATTATTACTTGTCAGAAAAAACTCACAAAGACTACATTCATACATGGTTTTGAAATAGATAAATAACTACTGAAATGTACTATTTGTTATTAGTTAAAAAATCAATAATCAATTAGTAGCAAAAGGCCATGTTAGGCATAACAAATAAATCACTATCTATCATGTGATGACTGATGAATGAAGTTGAGGAAGGAATAATACCTTATCCGCTGCTTCCTCAGTAGCAAACTCAACGTGGCCAAAGCCCCTAAACTCGCCATCTTTAAGAGCAAAGCGAACATCGACAACTTCCCCAGCAGATTGGAAGAAATTCTCACTGAAATATTAAAAAAATCCAACCAATCAATTGGAAGAACATCAACCAAAGACGACATATCAAGATCATTTAGGACAAGGAACTCACACATCAGATTGCTCCACGTTGAAAGAGAGATTCCCAACAAACACAGTTTTTGAGCCGCCAGTCGATTGGGCAGTTTTGGGAGTGGCAGGGGTCTTGGGCTGTAAAATAATGAATAATCAATTGTTATATGTTGATCAGTGAGTGATCCAAAAGTATCAGCAAAAAGAAAACACAAAGGAAATCAGAGAAACATCACTCACAGTCTTATCAACATCAGTCATTTCAACATCACCATCCTGTATTCAAGATCAACAAAATCAATATTGTCTAAGAAAGAGCATACAACATTTGCTTTGATCATGAAAGGATAAAATTAGAATAAAAAAACCAATAATGAAAATTGAAAGATATAACAGAACTCAGAACAGACACAAAAAACTAGTGGTGGCACTAACATTTTTCTTTGCAGGTTTAGAAGGCTTTTCATCTTCTTCCTCCTCGGATGATTCTTCTTCTGATGACTCCTCCGAGCTACTGCTTTTCTTTGCAACAGCCTGTTAACATGGAAACTATTAGCGAATGATTGGATCAAATAAGCTTATCACTTGCAATAAAATGAAAAGATCTTAAAATGTCAATGTATTACACACCGGAGCAGCTTTGATCTTTTTCTTCTGAGGCTCTTCTTCCTCACTTTCTTCAGAACTGTCATCCTCACTGCTGTCAGAAGCAGCCTTCTTTGCCTGTTAAGAAAAAGACTAATTAGTAAATCTCATACATGTACACACGCGCGTGTGTGTGTTTAGAAAACATCAAAACCAAAACAGTATTAAGAAGGCTGATACAAAACTACATAAAAGAATGAACTCAACAAAAATCTAAGCGAGCAGTAGTACCTGGGTTGCATTGGCAGCAGGTTTCTTTACAGCAGCAGCTTTAGGGGCTTCCTGCAAAACATAGCATTAAAGAAGGAAACAAATCAGTTAAGCTTTGTTGAGTAAAAATTCAAGTTCCAAATAAAAATACTCATCAGACAATTATCTAAAAGTGTACATAGCAAATAACAAAATCCACAGATATTGTAAACAGGCAAATACTTCTGTGCACTCAACTGCATTTTATAAATAAAATTAGCTGTTATACCAAAAGGCATTAGTTAGACAATATTAGCCATTTTCACCAAACAGTATTATTTGTTATTTCGCATGTAAACATGTGCAGAGATAAAAGCATAAACAATTCCAGCAAAATGATCTTACTTCCTCATCTGAACTATCATCTGATTCAGATTCATCACTGGAATCATCTTTCTTCTTTGCGACAGCCTTTGGTGCACTCTTAGCAGGAGCAGCTTCTTCATCAGAACTTTCATCATCACTGCTCGACTCAGCTTCCTTCTTGGCAGAACCATTTTTAGCGGGAGTAGCTTTCTTAGCTGCTGCAACATCTTCATCAGAGCTAGTTTCATCATCAGAACCAGATTCATCACTACTCGACTCTTTCTTAGCAGGGGTAGCTACAGGAGTTTTCTTTGCTGGAACATCTTCATCAGACTCATCATCAGAGTCAGACTCATCACTGCTTGATTCCTCCTTCTTGGCAGCAGCAGGGGCTTTTTTAGGTGCAGCTGCAGGTTCTTTCTTTGCTGCAGCAACATCCTCATCAGAGCTAGTTTCATCATCAGAATCATCACTTGATTCTTCTTTCTTGGGAGCAGCATGTCCATTCTTTGCTGCAGGTGTCTTCTTAGGTGCACTTGCATCTTCTAAACCGCTGCTGTCGTCTTCAGAAGAAGATTCCACTTTCCCATTCTTTGCTGAAGGTGCCTTGGTCTGGTGAAAATTTTCAAGGACAATACCACATGAATACAAGGTTAAAAAAAAACCATTTTTAAGAATTAACTTAGGTCAGCAGAGCTAACAAACTTCAGGAGAAAGAAACACAAAGATTAACCATCTGGAGCATAAAATATATTTAGGGAAAAAAACAAGATCCAGATAAAAATAATGGAACATTAAAAACCAAGCAACAGAAGCAAATAGTTGAGATTTAAACCTTAGGAAGTTCCTCATCAGAAGAGTCATCCTCTGAAGAAGATGAAACTTTCTTTTTGGGAAGCTTCTTCTCAGCCTTGGCCTCACTCTTCTTCACCTCTACCTTTTGCTTCTTAGCACTCACAACCTTCTTCTCAATTGGTTCCTCTGCCTCCCTCTTGCCTAATACACGGAAGAAACAATAAAATACAGAGTTCATCTTTGAACTATAATCCTAAAACACCAGTTACAGAAAAAAAGTATCCCAAGAACTCAAAAGGAAATAGGCAAATAAAATCAAGAAAAAATAAAAACAGAAAATTTAATAACCCACGACCAAACATAAATAAACCATCGAAAGTATTTCAAACAACTAACAAACCCACAACAAGAAGAAGGCAAACGAACAACAAAACACACAAAATGAATCAAGACGTCAAAAAGCTACCTTTCTTCAATGACTTGGTGGGAGCAGCGACAACCGGAGCTGTCGCAACCTGAATCAAGAGATTAGCAAACGTATAATTAAAAGAAGTTCGTCGACCCCAACAAAAACAAACGATATGCATTAATTTTCCTCACCTTGGTGGCAGACTTCTTGGCAGATTTACCCATTACAGAAGTTGTGAAGGAAGAATAAAGAAACAAAGGCTAAGGAGGGAGAGAGAGCACGGCCTAGTGAGGCAACGCGCTGGTTATAAAGAAGAAAAGAGGGACAGGCAAAACCCTAAAAAGTAGAGATTAGGGTTTAAGGCTGAGAGGAGAAAATATTTTGAGAGAACGGGCTGCTTCTGTGTGCGCGCACCTCTTTTTATATTAGGGTTTCAGTTTTTGAGTTTTTCCACTTTCCCTTTTTCTACCCTTCCCTTTTTTTATATTTTTATTAATTCAATTTAAATTCAAATTATTATGTAGCTGTCAAACGACGGGTTGGGTTAAGATTTGACGAATTTTTGGTAGGTTTTGGCCTATTTTTATTTTTCAAAATATATGGTAATCGTTTATTGTTTCTTTTACTTACTTTAATATTTATTTGAATATATATTATATAAAATAGTATCATAGTATTTTTAAATTATAATAAAACATTTACCGTTTATATTAGGCAAGAAGTTTAATACATAATTTACATTGGCAAAATGTAAATTTATTTATTTTCCTTTTGAGAATTAATAAAAAGGCTAGGTGTCTTGTGAGGTACAAGATCACTTTATTCATAGTCGTTTTTGTGAAGCGTCTAACTTGTTATCTTTGAAAAGTCATGACTTTATTTATACAAAAAAAATCTGTTGTTAATATGAGAACATAGTTATGTTTTTATTTTTTTGAATAGTTGCTTGTTTCTATTTTGTATAGTTAAATCTTTCTAAATCTTACTATGAAATAAGTGATATCTTGGATCTTGACGCATAATGAGACCTCTTTTTTAAAAAAAAGTTCATAGGCTATTATTGGGTTGTAATTTATGAGGTGAGAAATTTTATTTTACCCATTTTTATAACTCAAAATCTTTTCTATTCACCCAACTTAAAAGATAAAAAATATTATCTATATCTTCATAAAAGATTTACAATTCTTTTTTATTATCGAAGTTTTTGTGAATGAGTTGTTTATTAAGATTTCAAATGATAAAGTGATTTTTAAAGAGAGGTATTATAGATCTACCTCTCATTTATTCAGATCGTTTTTTAAAAATTATTTTATTATTTCAAATACTAATAAAAAAATCCGCACAAGAAAAACACGCGAAAAACAAAGACTGGCGTCTTGACGTTTAACTTTTATTTTAGGAATAATGTGTATTTACTTTTGTAAGAAACGACTCAAATATTCTTGATAAAAGAATAATATAGTCCATCATTACCCAAAAATTAGATTTGACACCGCATTTCTTATCCGTACTGAGCTAACTAAATCGCTACACACCTAATTTGGTACAACATTGTATATTGTACCGTGGGCTATAGTGTACTGAGTCTGTGAATTCGATATACTAGAGCCTGATACAACAATTTATATTTGTATTGAGTAGGGGTGTAGTATTCGATTAAAATCGAAGTAACCGATCGAACCGACCTAAATTTCTATTTTGGTTCGATTATTTGATTTTCGGTTTGATTACAGTATCTAATTTCACCGAGATCGGATTTCGGTTCGGTTTGGTTATTTTTCGGATAAAAACCGAAAATATAATTATTAAATTATTATATAAATAATATATAATTTTTTAAAAATCTCTACTTAAACCTACCTACTACAGTATTACTTACACAACACATGTTCTTCCATCCATTTCCAAAATTCAATTCTTAATATCTCAGTATCTCTCCCTTAACCCTAGGCGTCTCTCTCTACAGTCCACCGCCACTGGTAATACTTTCATAATTGCTATGAACTTGATGAACTTATGAATTCATATTTGGTAGTATTTTTATTTAACAAACTTGTGGGTTGTTATAATTTAGTGCGTGAAATTTATGGATTGAGCTTTTCTATCGAAAATATTATATTATTTTAATTTATGTATGGCTTAAAAAACCCAAGAAAAAACATAATATTTTGGTTATTAACTGTAACCGACATATCGGTTTTATACTATTTCGGTCGGTTCGGTTACCAATAGTGAAATTTTGGTACGGTTTGATTTTGACAATTCGGTTTGATCACCGAATCGACCGATGCTCACCCTTAGTACTGAAATTGAAAATTATAATATTTTGAAATTTTGAAATAAAATAATGTTTTTTTATCCATTATTGTTTATGTCATTTTTTATCATAGAGTTTTACATATAATTTGTCTGGGTTTTTTTTATCGATGTCTAATCAAGAAGAAGAAGAAGCAGAAGAAATAATAATGCATTATACTCCTCATCGTTTAATTTTAAAAGTTCAAACGGAAAACAATGATAATGAGATTAAGAGAAAAATTTGAATTGTGTTAGATTCAGAGAATGATAGGATAGTTCAATATAATGTAAATAAAGTATATGTAAAAATTTAAAATTAAAAAAATCAAAGTTCAGTTCAATCTCGATTTATTATGTACGTAATTTGGTTTGATTGGAAAAAAGGCCAAAACTGGTCGAATTAACTGAATGTTTGCCCCTAGCATTAAGTCAATACATATGGGTTCGGTACACACTCAAAGCTCGGTACAATATTTGTATCGAGTTGTACCATCTACTGAGTATGTGGATTTGGTATACACATCCATAGGTTGGTACATTTCTTTCAATAATAACTTAATTTATTGTATGTAGGACCTACTTAGGCTGTGTTTTGAAATACTTAAAACAGCTTCCAAAAGCACTTATTTTCAAAGTTTCCTCTCACAGCTTTTGAAAATAAGTGCTTCTGGAAGCTATTTAAGTGTTTCAAAACACACCCTTAAAGTTGAACAAATTATTTTATACCTACATCTTAAGGGTAATGTTTGATTTGAGATTACAAAACTGAGTTTTAGTTTAAGAAAGTCTCATATAAGACAACCTATGATATATGTGATATGATAATCTTACTTATTTTTTACAATACACGTATTTCAAAAGTATTACATAAACATGCAAAAGTATCATGTTTTTTTACACATGATAGTCTCATGCAAAACTTTCTTTTCCTGAATATTGTTGTGTACTAAAATATGAGGATTATGGATTAAGATGTAGCTTAATGATCTTAGTGACACAAACAATAAATGTGTAAAGTGGATTGCGTTTATGTTGTGTGATTATTTGGGAGAATAAGTGTTTGAGTAATAAATTTGCAAGATGTTTGGTAAGGTATTAAATTCTCCTTATTTCTTGGTCATAAATGACCTATATTTATAAGATTTTGGAGAGTGGAGTTCACTCTCTCTGTTTACAAGTACATGTGGCCGAAAGTGGCTCTGTGAAACATTAAATGCTACAAGATTGATGTGACTCAGGTCGGAGGTCGCTGGTACGTCGCCCGAGATAAATCCGGATAATCAGAGATTTAGCCGTTTAAGTACTCCTAGTCGTTCATCATTACTGTCATTTACTGACACATCTCTGATTAAAGCCATCTTTAGGTAAGCTCCTTGGCGCCGTTTTCTAAACCATCCGCAGTCCAATCGTAATTAATGCTCAGATTTGTGTTGTTCTCATGACGACCTCGAGGTGCTTCTAGGTCGCATATTCGAGCTTGGTGCACTTTGCTTCGCTATCCTCTGCGAGGTGTTATACTTGTATAAAATTGAGTCTGGCCTTCTTATGACTCTTTCCAGGTCGTGCCCGACCTCGCGCTACATGCCCACAACAAATATATAACATTAGCACATATCACGAGTACTATACATGTTTTTGAAATATTATAATATAAAAAAATTGAATATATAACATTAGCACATACTCATTTTCCAAAAGTATTACAATAAACATGCAAAAGTTTCATGTTTTTTACACAAGATAGTCTCGTGCAAAACTTTATTTTCCTAAATATATAACATTAGCACATATCACGAGTACTATACGTGTTTTTGAAATATTATAATAAATGAAAATTGAATTTTAAATTATAATACCAATTGTATTTGTAAGAAAATTTATATTATTTCTCACCTTATTCAAAATAAGCGATGTCTTGAAATTTGTTGGTGAAATTAAGAATGAGTACATAATAGCAAATATATCATTCATTAATTACTTTTATTGATTAATTTTTTTTAAAATCACAATTATGAGAGATTTTTTTTAATCGAGATAAATGCGTAAAAGAGAAAAATATGAAAATTTTCTAAAACATTAAATAATTTAAAACAAGAATACTATTGAAAATATCTCTTTTGTTTTTCTCTCAATATTACATAACACTGAATAAATGTTGTATGCATTTATAAATCAATAAAACAATTACATACCAGATTTTAAAAATTCATTTAACTATTGGTATGTTTGGTTAGGGACAATGGTGGATGGCCATGAGATTGAGGTGGAGATGGAAATAGGTGGGTGTGGTAATCCAATTACTCAAAAAATATGTTTGATTAAGGATGAAGAAATGAAGGTGGATGAAGCTATATGACAAACAAAATATGACGTAATATTTTAATATTGTTAGTTATTGAAATAATAATTGAATGATTGTATAAAAGTAGGAAAAATATTGAACTAATGCAAGAAACGTAGAAGAAATAATGAGTGGTTAATAGAAAAGTTAGAGAGTGAGTGAGTGAGAGCGAGAGAGTATGAATGGGTGAGAGAAAGTGGTTAATGCGATTGTGTTTGAATATATGAAAATAGGAGTACACGTGTATTATAAAAATGAATGGGTATTTGGATTAATAATTAAATGTGAGCATCCAAAATCAGATGGGAATAAGTCCTCCTTATTCCGATGAGCCCGTCCCTAACTAACTCAACACATGACACATGAGATTAGACATATTTTACATATTAAACGTCATCAAGATTGATCAGCAATTGACACAAACAAATTTTCTTATTAGTATATTAAGAGATGTATATATCTATTGGAATATTGAAGTTAAATTAATATGCTTCTGTAATTGAGTTATAATGTATCTATAACTATATAAAAATGAAAATAATAAGAATGGTTGATTAATTTTTATTCAAAAAAGTGAAATTACATTTGCTTTGTGTTGAAATGGAAGAGAGTGGTTTGGTTAACAAAATATGCCATTGAAAACCCATTTTTTCATTTTTATTAATGATCACCTATAATTTCAATCTTAAATGAAACTTTCATTTAATTTTTTTTGTAATGTACTATACATCAAATTATTTGTCTTTTACAATTTGAGGCAATTACAGTGGAGTGTCATTTATAGAGTATTTTTACTCTTAAGTACCACATTTTTTTTACCTCTTACTCTTAGGTCCAAAAAAATAGATAAGAAAGACATAAATGTTCTTAAGTGCTCCAACAACCAAAATATGTCCATATGCAAATTTAAAATTAGACTTTTCTAAACTCCATATTTTTAATAATTTTGTATTTTAAAAAAAATTAAAATTATAAATTTTAAAGTTTGAATTTTTTTAATTTACATATTTGTCCTTTTATTTAATTTTTATATTTCAAAATTTAAAATTTACTATTTTTTTTAATTATATGTAATTTTATTTAATTAATATTTTTAATATTAGCCAAAAAAATTTACATACCCCAATTTTTTTTAATCATGTGTCATTTTATCTAAAATTATGCATACACCTAAAAAAAATATTATGCACACCCATAAAAAATTTTGCACATCTAACTTTTTTTTAAATCATTTATCCTTTTATTTAAAATTCTGCACACCCGTAAAAAAAATTTGCACACTCGTAAAAAATTATGCACACTCAATTTTTTTAATCATCTATCATTTTATTTAAAATTCAGCACACACCACAATTCTGTACCCCCGTAAAAAAATAATTATGCACACACTAGCAATAAAAAATGCACACCCACAATAAACAATGCACACATCAGCAATATAAATTGCACGTGCATTAGAAAATTGCAAATCCAGATAAAATATGAAAAAATAACTATCAGAAAAATTCTGAAATTACAAAAAAATCCACTATGGATATCATCCACCACCATCATTATAAGTGAATCAGCTTGGGTTTTTCCTCTAAGGGCTATCGCCAAAGTCTTTGAGTCGATTTCAAGTTCCAGGCTATGTAGGCCCTTCTCCACAGCAGTTTGTAATCCAATAAATATGAAGAAAGCCCTGATATTTTCTTGCTCATAACTGATAACATATCCTCACTAAATTACCAGAAAATTCAATTTTTTCCAAAAAAAAAAATTAGAAGTTTGCAACAAAATATGATAAAAGCCCTGTTTTTTCTTGCTCATTAGTCATCACAGATAGCATATCCTCACTAGCAACAAAATTGTTGGATTACCAGAAATTTCAATTAAAAAAAAAAAGAAGATAAAATCCCTGATTTTTTCTTGCTAGTCCAGATGATATATCATCACTAGAAACATAATTGTGCTGAATTACCACAGGAAACTCAATGTACAAATCAAATCACCAGATACGCCGCCACAAACAACATACTCACCAGATTGAAAAATCCAGATTGAAAAAAAGGGGCAAAAAGGGTGATTCTTACCGAAACCCAGAAATTACGATTCCGAGTGTGCAATTCTTACCGGAAGCGGATTGTGGTGTTCTTCGATTTGTGTGGTGAGAAATTACCAGAATTCTGATCGAAACCCTGAATTTACTATTCGGAGTGTGGAAGATGAGATGTGCGCCGCAAAAAAAAAGAGAAGTGGGGGGCCGTCGTCGTCACCTGGGATGAGGGGTGGGGGAGTTGGAGGAGTGGGGGGCGGTGGTTGGGGAGTCGGAGGTGTAGGCCGCCGCGGCAGTGGGTTGGGGGGGCTGCTTTCTGTTTTTGAGGCGGCGTCTCCGCGTGAATGGGGGAGAGAATTTGGTGTTGTGGAGGACTGAGAGGGTTTTTGTGCGTTGGTGTTGAGAAGGGGTATAAAACTATAAATGACCAATTTTGCACTTAAAAATATTACTAAAAAGTGCTAGGCATTTAATAGTAATATTTTATAAAAAATACAACTTTTCAGTAATTTTTCCTTACAATTTCTAATTTAACATTCATACCGTATTTAAAAAAATAAAACTAATGTTTAAAATATGAATATTTTGAAAGTATTTTCATTGATTTTATTTAGAGAAGGTCTTGTGTGAAATATTGTACACTAGTGTTATGTGCAATACATCACAATCAAGGTAAATTGGCTTAAAATTCGCGGGTCAGGCGCGGGTCGGGTCGGGTCGGGCGCGAACAGTGGGTTGTGGGTTTCAGGTTGGGCGGACGGATATGTATTAATAAAATGATATATTTATTAAATATATCTTGTAAAACATTGGTGGTTCGTGATTGTTGTTAAATGATTTAGTTAAGGTGTTCAAATCCTACTGAACACATAATTTTATTTTATTTTTTTGGTCAATTTTTTGTGTGTTACTACATCTATGTATCACATAATTTTATTTTATTTTTTTGGTCAATTTTTTGTGTGTTACTACATCTATGTATAAGTGTTACTACATTGTTATATTGAATTTTATTTATTTTTTGTTAATTTTTTGTGTGTTACTACATCTATGTATAAGTGTTACTACATTGTTATATTAAATTTTATTTATTTTTTGAAATTTTTTGTGTGTTTACTTACATCTATATATACGTGTTACTACATTGTTATATTGAAAAAAAACTTCATATCTTACGTAACACTTAATAAAAACATATCGTAACACATAAATACTCATAACGTAACATGGGTCACATGGTAACACATTATTATTCATATGGTAACACATGTGTATTCATAATATACGACGATATATATGAACAATGTTACATATTACTAAAAAAACACGTGTTACTACATGAACAAAAAGTGTTACTATATAAAAAAAAAAAGCGTGTTACCACATAAATAAAATCAAGATAAGCGAAAAGAAATTCCAATCCAAAATTACATTTAAAGAACAACTTGATGTGTTCTACATGAACAAAAGAAGTTTACTATACGAAAGCAAAAAGTGTGTTACTACATGAAAAAAAAAGATCTGACACGAAAAAAAAATCTTTCAATTCAAAATTACAGATTTACTGAAAAAATGTAAATAGTCTGGTAAGGATCCAAAAAACGCTTCACAAAACCATAGAAAATCATCCGTAAAAAATTTGCGAGGATGAAAAAATGAAAAAAAACAAAAAAGAATATGGAAGAGAAAGAGAAAATGAAGAACAAGAGAAGAAAGAAAAAAACTAGAATCGCACCACCATCAAAATCAATGATCTCTGGTCGCGTTTGTTGCAACGCGATAAGAGGAAGAAGAAGAAGAAGAAATCTGCGCGTGTGAGTCTTGCGAGCGTGAAGAAGAAAAAGAAATCACCTTACGGCGAGAGACGGAAGATGAAGGAGGAAAGCTCATTAACCCGCCAAAGAATCTGCCTCTAACCCTACCCTATTATTTGACCCATGAAAAAAAAAAAAAAAGTCCAATTGCACATATCACTTGTATGCAATATTGCATACAAGTTTTTGTCTTTTATTTATATGAAATTATGAATCAAATTGAATTTATTTTAAAAGGTTTAAATTTTTTATTACATAAATTTTTTTGAATTTTAATACTCCATTATTTTATAATTTTTAATATTTATGGTGAATTTAATTCATAATTAGCAACTATGTAATTAATAAAAAAATCATGACACACATGTACATGCTATAATCTAAGAGAAATTCTTACATTAGTGAAAAGTATTAATTAAGATCAATAGACAAATATAGAAAATAAAATTAATTTAAATTTGTACGACAATTCTTCCTACAATGTCACATTAATATTTTTTTAATATTCAATTTGTACATCACGGGAGAGTGACTAATTAACATACAAAAGTAGAAAATGAGATTGAAATAATGACAAAAACTTGTATCAAATAGTTTCATACATGAACTGGATTACCATCACATATATATTATATATGACCCGTGGGTTTATGACCTTATCCGAATCATGTTTTAAAGTAAAATAAAAATTAAATACGAAAGTGGAGTTTCGTCTTACACACAAGACAATCTCACACAAGGCTCCCTCAGAAATAATTTTATAGACTAGTTCGTGTTAAAAAAACAGTTGTGGTAAAGATACAAACATATACATATCTCACTTTAATCAACGTATGTTCAAGAGCTACAACAAGAACCCCAAAAAGTGCGGCAGAAATAAAATGAACTCATCTGAAAGTTGATATTTTGGGATATATAGAAACAAAAGATTGTATTGAACAGCAGCATCAAGTTGGTGGACTCATCCTAGATACTTGAGCAACACTCCATCATTCCCTAGTACAAATCCTTGTTTGTCATTTATAAACCTGCATCAATTATCAAATCACAACTTGTAAAAAATGAGTAAGTTGATGAATGAATGGAGCTTACTTTACAGAGTAAAGATTGGCAGCAATGTTGTCGGCTGCTTTGTCACGAATCCAGGTCTTGCCGCTATTATTGGTTTTGAGCAGAACGCCACTTCCACCGGCAGCCCAAGCCTCATCCTGCAAATTGCATTAATTAGATGATAAACAACATCAACTTATTAATTTGATTTAACTGGATGAATATTGCTTCAGACTGCATTCAGGGGTTTACTTTGCTCTGCTAGAGTTTTCTGTAATATTATACAAGAATTCACAAGGGTGATTCAGTTTCCATCATTTCCAGTAGATCATGTTATCAAAAGTATAATCTCCAGCGCTACAGATTTCTTTACCAAAATAGGACATGTAATGGTCATTATCACATTGCTGGATCATAAAATTAAATACCTCAATGGTTATAATTAAAAGCTAAACAAGAGACGATGAGAATTAGCATGTAGTCTGCTCCAAAAATCATTTAAATATTAGAATTCGATTTCCAGGGGAAAGAAATAGTCGAATTAGAAGCTTGTAATGCATATATCTTATACATAAAAACAAAAAACTTGATATTGTCGTGTATATCATCGTGTGAATTACTATGATTATTGCATCTAACCTAGATTCTGGTATTCCTTTAAGAACCATCATAGCTACTCTCAAACAGTAAACAACACACCCACAAGATCCAGACATACCTGTGACCGATACCCAACATCAAGAATACCAAATCCCCGACTCTGTACCGGGATTTCCTCAAATTCCTCAGTTACCTGACAATATTGAAAAGATTGCAAGTTTGAAAACAAAGGTCAATTAAAGTGAAAAGGTTGTCAATGGACAACAGGAGGCAGTAAGACCAAATAAAAATTAAATAATAACAAACCTAAGGCCTGATTATTAATTCAAAAGAAGTAAACCGGCAAAAGAAAATAGAAATGCCACTATACAGCTTCATCAATAAGATATTCAAGAGTTATTCATTAATTTAATGCTTCATAAAATCTCATCAGATTATTTATGTTGATTGCAGAGTGTCCCGCTGAATTCGGTAAATTAATGTCTAGCGTCATGAAATAATCACTGGAAAAGTTGAGCAAGACAAATAAAGGAAAAGAATGCCTCTTTGTACTTGGATTAATTAACACGATATGATCCTAGCAGATTAATAACTTGCAGATGAAATTGTATGCTGAATGAAGAATCCTCATATGAAGGAAGTTAATTCCTATATAAATTGAAATGCAAATTTTAATCTTTCAGCAATAAGAATTGTAGCCCAAGAGGAAAATAAATGTAGCCTGTTCCCACGTCACAAAATCACAGGAAGATATTTTACAATCTTAGCATACTTAAGGCATTATTGGAACATGACTTGTATGAGTTGTACCCCATTTGGCACATAAGCAAGGTACACATGCATTTATCAAAGGTAAAGAAAATAAAATAGATCAAGTCATTGAAGATATTAATATATATGTTTAGGATAATAATAACAAATATAGGACAAGTCAATGAACTCACCCCTGTGCCCTTGCTGAGATATAGTCCCCCACCACGTACTAAAAGCCAAAGGCCACCGTCGGCTCTCCAGCCCATGTTCTGAATTCTTCTTGCGACAGCCCTATTATGTGGCTGCCAATATGGCTGAGATATTGCATGCACATTAACAACATAATAAGCTTCTCTACATCAATAGCACATACAAAAGCAATAGTTTTTATTTTTTTGACAATATAAGTTGAATTCCAGATGAGGAAGAACAAGCGTAAATAAAAGAAAGATCTTTCATGCATAGAGAAGTTAAAGAGACATCTGAAAAAGTATATTAACTACAAAATCAACAAATGCTGCATCAAAAATCTTACCTGACCTGGTTCCCACGTCAGATAGAAGTTACCACGACTTGAAACAGCAATATACTTTCCATCAGGCGAGCGATTCACGGCGCTAAATGTGCCTGTATAGTAGCTGGCACCACTGATACCACTAGAAACTGTTCTGCAACATCAATGGGTACACACGAGTAACAATTATTTTCCAACAGCACTTTGGAATATGAATAAACAAAAGAGTTGATTTGATAACCACATAATCCCCTTGATAACACATTACCTGTCATGCTTTTAACTTGAGTGGGGTATAAAAAACACAACATAATCCACAACAATATATATCAATCCAAAAATGTGCTGTTGGTGGACTTGAGTGGGGTATAAAAAATGGATGTACCGACTACCTTATTTCTATGGCATCAGAGAAATTTGATAGTATACGATATCTAAGACTAATAGATGTGATAAATTTGGTTGCATGAGAAGGGTATTAGCAATCACTTAAGAACAATGATGAATAGAAACTGAATGTGATAGCTCCAATCCCAATGACAAGATGTGACATTAGGAAAAATTAATAGTACAACAAAGCATAAAGAATGGCCAAAACAAACAATCAATTTATCACCATTTACTCTGGAGCACTCAACTGGGTTCTTGAATATGAATTTGGCTTCAAATTTGATATAAGAGATACACGAGAACCAGTTATTGTGACTAGTACATCATTAAAAAAAAGTAGTTTATTCAGATAAGTGGGAGTTTAAGGGTAGTTATGTTACCTACTAACAAGGAAAAGAGAAATATTCAGCTCAAAGTTCAGTCACCATAGTTGAAAAAGAACAGATTTCTTAAACTCATTTGTGAGCTTAAATATGACATCTTTTAAATACTGCTAAAGATATACAATATGTTGGGTAATCACAGTAATAGAATAGTAAGTTCTATATATTAAGGTTGAAAAATATGAATAAATTAATTTGAAAATATAGGTGGTACTTATATTAGAACAAGTGTGTGGATTTGGAAAGGTGGAAAAATCTGTTAATTTGAAAAACCGATGTCTCTCCAAAGAGGGCTAGATCTCCCAGAGCGGCTAAAACCTCAAAGGAAACTAACCTATTTAAAGTAGCTGAAACACTCTCCTGCACAGCAGCTTTCCAATTATATCCTCCATTTGATGTTACATAAATTGCACCTTGATCAGTTACCATTTCAGCACCTTTATCTCCAGTAGCCTGTATATATACCTGAAATCATCAAACAACAGATCATCTTGCTTAGATTGTGGGATGAATCTCCTGCCATTTTTAATTATATCTCTAACAAAATTTACTATTTATCAGAAAACATGTGATGATGGTAATAACTGATGACAATCATGTCATAAACTATGACATCATATTTCTTAATATACAGAGATAAGTCAACTTGAACACAGTGCTGAATTTAGCAACAAGATATAGGCTGATCCCCTCTGAGTATAGGAAGAATATAAATGGTCCTTCGTTAACATATTTTCTGGCATCTAGTAACAAACAAACAAGCACTCTTTAATGATGTGCTACCGATTGACAAGACACATTCATTCGTGTATATAGAAAATAGAATTGCAGATAGATTAAAGATAAGACAAAATGAATTAAGTATTTTTCATAGAGAGTCAAAATACAGAAACCAAATTAAAACATTACAGAGAAAATGGGATTTTAGACTTCCACTTCTATATACACTTTATCATGTGATAGGCTGTAACCTATTGCATTATATATATCAGAATGATTGGGTTTCAATCAACTTTCTGCTGAGTTGCATGTGATCATGTGATTTCTGGAGTTGTATTTCCCAATCAATGCACTAATACTCCCAACAACACACTGCCTCCCTGGTCGAATCACACTGCCATAAACAGCCATTTCAATTAAGTCAAGTTCTTCATCACTAAACTTAATGTCACAGGAGTAACCTTTCAGCAATCTTTGGTCTAGACCATTCTGGTCGGATTTCAACCTATTTACCCTGGTTTGAAGAATTTGACAATTCTCCTTTACAGACTCGCCACCTTTTGAGAAAGGTACGATATGATCATACTCATAGCAGAGGCAACCATTACATGAGTGGAGACGTTTACAAACAATGTTACCAGCTACATCTTTTCGCCATCTGTCGGGATCTCGACCTGGAACCCGTTCTGCCTTTTCCCAGCACATTTTCTTAGCGCTTGACTCGAAAAATCTAGGTCTCACCTTGATGCTGCTTCTTCTACCGTCATCCCAGTGATGCTGAATTTAAGAAAGTGCCAAAAGTACTATGAACATATTTGCTTTGTGTAGAGTGCAGACTACTAGTGAGAAAGCTCTCTGAAGTTTCGGGCAACTGCTAAATTGATCAATCAATAACAATGATCTTATGTTGGGACTAAGGATTCAACTAATAAATAAATTTAAATTATTTTTAGCACTCATGTGTCACTGAGATGATATCCTAGATGCATGTGGATTCTTCAAAATTCTGTATCATGATAAGGCTAACATCTTCCACGATCACTACAAAATACTAGATCCACTGTATTTACCATTAAACGTTTGATGAAAGAAAAAGACGTAATGTGAAACAAGCACGATCCAATATATTTACCATATCACCAGGAAGTTGAGAACTTAAAGGTATGCGCTTCCACGTGTCTCCGGAATCCGCAGTGTACAACAGAATAGCTGGCTTTCCTATAATCCAGCCTTCCTTTCCTTTGAAGCTGATGGAATTGAATCTATAGTTAAAATCCTCATCTTCAGCAGAGGGTATGGAACGAGGAGCCCAAGTGGTTCCTCCATCTTTCGTCTCCAAAATAGTTTGCCTAGTCCCTAATAAGAAACCTGCCAAACCAACCAAACACCACCTCAATTAGCAATTTCTCAAATCTCAGATGAATGTGACAATTCCAATGGCATGAACTTGACCTATCTAACCTTTCCCCCAACTAAAAATACAAAAATATCAACAACTTTAAATGTTGTGATAAACAACCTTAGTTCTAGTGTTATGACTTATCTCAGTGAATTCAGTATAAATTCGCTACTGCATTCAGAAAACGTTGACAATTATGAACGATAAACGTGTATACAGTAACCCTAACCGTGAGTGGGGTCATCAGGCACAAATGCGATGTCGAGAAGGACGACGCCGGGGTCAACAGGAAGGAAAACTCGTTCCCACTCGGATAGCGGCCCTTCCGCCAACGCCTTGCCGCCTAGCGGCGAGAGTGAAATTGCGGCGGCGGCTTGGAGGCCGCCGATCAATTGCCGGCGAGTAATGGCAGTATCCGTCGGTTGCGACTCGCGAGAGGCGGAAGCGGAGGGGATGAGGCGACAGCGGCGGCGGAAATGGAAGCGAGAACGGAGCTGCGACGGCAGGGGAGCGACAATGGAGGAAGAGAGGTGCTGTAGCGCAGCCATGGGTAAACTGTGTGTGGATGGCTTGGAGATGATGTGGTGCTTTCTCGCACCCTTTCTTCTGATTGCACACAGTACACACAGTGAGAGTGCAGTGTCTTATCCAAAAGAATTTCGAAATGCGGTTGGGCCTTTATATATCACCCAATTGTTGGCTCCAAATCATACCCGTAGAAAATATTTAGGGTAAATTACGAACATCGTCCCCAAATTTATTCAAATTACTGAATGAACCGTAAACATTTTTATCACGATTATGGGGGTCAAGTCTCAGAGAATATTTTGGTAATTTACCCAAAAAAAAAAGAGTTCCCTTGGTAATTTAAACAAACCTTATATAGTGTTTGGGTAAAAGAATTGTGAAATTCATTTAATGAAATGTATATTATTTACTTATTATTTTTTGTTCTTTTTTATAAATTTTATTGTTTTATCTAAAATGGTCTTCGAGAGATGCAGATATATTTTACAGACCAAATTGTAGTAAAAGTTACCCATGATTCTTCACACCATAAAATATATACTATTATTTGCTCTCAAAAAAAAAAAAGACAATCAAACGAAAAAACTATTAGTTGAGAAATAAGTATTTCATTTTGATAGTCTGATCATTTCTTTTGGAAATAACTTCAACTCAAATTATTAATACTTTATAGGGTTTTGTTCAAAAAAAAAAAAAAAACTTTGTAGGGTATGAAACAACATCCTTTTACATAAAAAGATCTAATCCAACACAACTTTACAAAAGCTTTTAACTTTTATTCATACCTCTTCTAGCAAATTGTTATACCACACATCGTATCTGAATTTCGGCCAATTTGAAGATTGTGTTTGTGGGTTTGTGGTCACAAATTTAGGCATTTTGAAATTCTTTGGTAATCTGAAATCATTGGTGACGATTGAAGTGGAGAATTAAGAGATTATCAACTTAGGACAAAAGTATGATTAATTTTCCTGAGGTGATCCGAGTTAATAAGAAATAAATCTAGTTTATTTGTCGTAATCCAAATTTATTCATCAAAATAAACGCAGCTGTAGGTTTTAACTATTGATAATCTCTTATAAGCAAATTCCTGTATAACAACACGAATGCTGTACCGTACGATAGAAAGATAAAAAGGGAGAATTGAAAGTATTTTATTGATTTTTTCTTTTTTTTTACCTTTTCACTCTTTTCTCCCCATCATATGCTGTGTCCCGCGGTTACAGAATGAAAGAAGACCACCCATCTCATCTCTTTTTGTTTGTTTCAACTTTCAATCTAAGGGCATGCTCATTTTTATTTTCGATAAAGACATTTACTAATTACCTGTGTTTATATATCACCATTTAAATTTGTAATTTATGACCTCACTTTACAAATCAAACACAAATCTCACCAACTGAAATTTCAAAAATATTATCATTCATTTTTCCAACAAATTTAAGATTAACTGCAACACATGTTGTCAAAAATGACACCAGCATCAATATTTCGACTTGTGACCATATAACAATGTAAATAAATACATGCAACTGGTCTGCAAGTACATATATAATTCCCTTTCTTCTAAATTAAAACAAAACGTGAATGTACATTCTAGCTACCAAGGTTCCATAAAATCTGAAGCATTTGCTCCTCACGTGAGGTGATCAACCAGACAATCCCTATGCATCTAACTTCAACTCTATAGAGTATCATTTCACCAATACTACCCCCTCCTACAACACTTATTATTTATTTTTTTCACCTCCAATCCATCTCCACTATATCTCAGTATAATAAATGGCTATGCAGAATTCACAAAAAGAACAGATGGATAAAGAATTTACCGATTCGATTAGACTAATCAAGAGCGGCTTTGTTTTTCCGGTTTGTAGGCTTCGGCAGGCCATCAAACATCGGCATTGAAAGAGCCTGAAAATCGGCTTTCAAACTCCACTTGGACGTGGGCCATAGCGACGACAATGCACCACTATCCGAATCCTGCAAACTGGATGTACTCGACGATTTCCTCACACCACTGGCAGTTTCAGATGGTAACGGTTCGTTCAGGTTCAACGGAAAAGGGTTTGGCCCGCCCGATTCACCGTCCACTCGTGTCGTGGACTTGGGGCGGAGAGCCAGCCCTCTGCTGGAAATGGCACTGATGCCGCTGTTTTCCTCCTTAAGAAGCTTTTCCGGTGGAGAAAACATGAAATCAGCCTCGGATTTTTGACGCCTTCTCAAGAGTTTATTGATCCATATATCGGAGCTGTTTTCAGATTCTTGACACAAAAGTGGATCATGGAGACTAGTTGCATACATTAAACCATTAGCTACACTTTTCGATTTTCTATGATGACTCAACGAATTGATAGAAGGAGAGGAGAATGATCCATCCTCTAAATATTTGGCTCCTCCGTTCTGGTACATGGCAGATTTTTTATCGGAATGTTTTGAACCGTAAAAGCCTTGTAAACTGCTCATACCTTGAGATAATTTCTGGTCTGAAGAAGGTGTTAATTTTAATGACTGAAATGAATCAAATATATCAGAATGCCTCCGGCTGGACGGAGACTGCTCAGAGCTGCTTGACCTGCAAGTGATACTACAATTAACCACTTTTTAGACCTATTTATCTAATGTTATTATATCTCTTTTATGTGGTCAGCATGCACTTATTTTATTACAAAATCAGGACCTATGCAAATGCTTATTTGAACTCAGAAACAACGTGATTACCATTACTAGAGGAATTTAGCACAGGTAGGCATAGTAAATAATTAAGTAATACTACATCCATCCCAACACTTTGTTCACAGTTACTATTTTCTCGTGTTTTAGCGAGCGAGTTTTTTATTAGTATTTGAAATGATAAAGTAATTTTTAAGGAGACATATAATAGAAAAGAGATAGATCTATTATACCCCTTCTTAAAAGTCACTTTATCATTTTAAATACTAATAAACAACTCGCTCGCTAAAACACGAGAAAAAAGGTGGTGTGAAGAAAGAGTTGGGATGGAGGGAGTATCAAACAATTATCCCTTCTATGGGAAGAAGTATCAGAAGGTTGTACTAGTTAAAAATATTCGGAACTCTACTGTCCCATTTTTTTTTTCAGTAAATTGCACCTTTGATGTGTGAACACGATTATGTGATAGGAGTGTTTCCCAAAAGTTTCCTGTCAGTGTGCACACAGTTGTTCTATATAATGATATATATAAATTTTCTTTTAGATAATGTAATATATTATATGTAACGAACAAGTCAATAAAGCATTAATGCAAAGAAAAAGAGGGTCCTCCAGTGAATGTACCAGAATTTACCAGTATAATTTGCAGACTATACTTGAGGGAAAAGAGAGTTTTGGAAAGAAATGTCAAGAGACAAAGTGACTTTGAAAAGTGAACATGAATTTTTTTTTTCCAAGTATATTGACAGATTTGAGTTTTTTAAAAAACTGGTGCTTAACTTGCTCATATACTTCCAAAAATAAGTGAAATAACATCCCCATGTGTCCAATAAGTTCAGGACATTTAACGATGGTGTGTTTGAAAAGCCAGAATGTCAGCATTTTAATTTATTCAAGGAAAAACCTTCAAGTGAGATAGTTGCCAAATGCAATAACTATCATCGTTGTCCACCAAATAAGCAAAGAAAAACCTCTCATGAATGAACAACTTCATGCAATCTCCTCCATTCTCAGAAGTAATGATACTATTGTTGTGTTAAAGAATTGGATGTGAAATCACCCTTGTAACATTGAAATCGAACATGACTATAAATCAATTGCTCACAGTTGCATTCACTTAAAAATGAAAAATTCATACTGTGATATTAATGCCCCAGCTCTACTAGTCATCAGTTTTTATACAACCAGTTAACTCCAAAACTTGCAACAAAAACTTCATGTCAAAGCGGTGTTAATCCTACGGATGCACTAAATTGACATTCAATCCACCCCTAGTACTTCTCTACAAGTATGACTGTGACATTACCCCACTCCAACATCATAGTTGAAATCAATCATCTAGCAATGCCACGGAAACCCCAAATAAACAGGCCAAGATAGACTAACCTGCACCTTGACTAAGCTCAGTTCTTAAACAAAAGAAGAAGTGTGGAAATAGACCAACACAAGTCTAAAAATGTATGTTCGTTTCACAACTATCTCGGTCAGACTTTGGATTATCAATAAGAAATAGGTAACAAGTTCAGGTAAGATTTTCATTCCACAAATTGAAGAAAAGTAATATCCTCTTCTTTGTCTTAATCCATAATCCCTTGGAAAGACATAATAATTAATTTGCAAGGATTAATAAAACGTATCTCCAACAAGGACAAAAGTTAATAAATTAAACTAACAGCAAATAATATACATTTATCGATGTATGATCTTTTAAAAATATTTTATTTGGCACTTATATGGAAGGAAAATAAAGAAATAGACAATGTGATACATGTGAGAATGAAACCCAAGTACCATTGAGGAGTGTCGTGACCATTGCAAAAGCTGGGGGAAGGGGGATGCCTCCCCGGCAACGGTATTAGAAGGGTCTTCAGGGCAAACATTTGGAGGTCAGTCACCAATCCATTTAACCTCTTAATATCTGCTACCTAACCCCATCCGGAAAAAAAAAAAAAAGTATACACATAAATATTAGTCATTAGCTATCTCATAACCTCAGCCAGTAATAAAGTAAAAGGCAGGTAGGTTCACTAAATACAGAATAAGCATCATCACCAAATGTAGGGACAAAATAAGAAAATAAGCAAAAAATGGAAACTATGAAACAAATCAAGGCAATAAGCTCAACAATTTCATTATTTTGCTAATTACGACCTTTCTACACTAACAGGTTCGAGTAAAATCCTACTCTCACCAGAGACAAAGTAATTGCAATCGGTACAAAATACACACTATCAGAAGAAAACAAACTAAAACTTCAGTTATTTCCTTCAACCAATTATCAAAAACGAACCGATGGAAGCAATGAAAGAAAGCTAATTAACAGTACAGTATAATGCTTTAGAACCAAAAAAACCACAGAACACACACGATATAGAAATGTAAACACATATAAACATGAATGAGCCAATGCTCAATCAAAAACAGGTATCGGATTGACGAACTAGAATGGATTATCAATCAAATTGGAAAAACATCTTAAGTAATTAATCCGTACCTCCACACCGTATTTAATGGCGACGCCGGCAAGGGTATCGAATTTGGTGACGGTGTGCACTATGTGATTGGAGGCGGAGGTATCGGAGGGCGAAGATGAAACCGGGAGTGATCTGGAGGGCGAGGATGATCCAACCAATACCAATCTTCTGGACACATAATCGGTGTCGCTGATATCGTCATCGCTTCTTCTCTCTTTTTCCATCCGCGAGAAGAGATAATCAGATGGAGAAATTCATGGAATGCAATTGATTCGATTAACAGTTAAAAGGAGAATTGGGAAGAAGGGTAAAAGGGGTGGCAGATCTGGGAGGAACTTTTCCACTCTTTCTCCATCTCTCTCTACATATAATATATGTGTATATATATTCAATGTGATTCTGGATAATTTATTATTTTCTTTATGGTACTACCAAACATGCCTATTGTATCACTTAATTAGAAAAATTGTTTTTATTTTCCACGTGGAAATGGTCTTTTACGATATATGATTATTTTTTTATTTTAATCTTTGGAATAATGATTTCCATTATTTGTTTATGATAAATTCAAAATAGAAGCAGGGAGATTCAGCGATAAACTCATAAAATGACAAATTGCTGTGCGACAACATGACCAAACTTCAATTTAATTTGAATAAATAAATTGTAAAAGAACACTTTTTTAAAATTAATCATATTTATATAAAAAAAAGGGTTAAATAAGCTGCCCAAAAAAAAAGCTCGAAGTCGGGGGACCGGTAATCAATCATAATGTGCAAAATACAAATTGTGTGGCATAGGATCCAAATAAATAAATTATTGATTTATCAATAATACATAATCCATTCATTTAATAAATAAATAATCTCGCTGGATGAATATTCTTTTCGGTGCCAAAAGTATGGATTTGTCGAGATTTTATTTGTTTAAACATCGCGTAAGTAATTTTTTTTTATCGGACAAAATTAGTTGTTAGTAGTTAGAAACACCCAAATACTTCACGAATTTATCAATCCACCTTATAACACATATAACTCCAAATTCGTTCACAGTCGCGTAAGCAAGTTTGAATGAACATTACAAGAAATTTCCCAAAATTTCATAATGCACTATCATTATGTGTGGAAAAAAAGTGAAGGAACAAATTTTTGGACTTAATTGTTGAATTCATTCGTTGGTTAGCTATTTTTTTTTTAAGTTTAAATTTAACTTTAGCAGTCTCGATTATGAACTTTAAAAATGTGTGAGACAAAATATCATCATTTTACTATCTTCCACTTCGTTTTCACATTTCATATATTTTATTGTTTTTTTTTTTACAAGAACATTTATTTTATTGTTGATTGAATTGATTAACATACCACAACCATAACGAATATTTCTATTTTATTTTCTTGTTTTTTTCGAAATATTTTTTGAGTAAAACTTGAAGTGAGGCCCCCGCTAGTGAATAGTGAGTTCGGATCCTCTGAATTAGTTGATTTTTAAGCCGGATACCAAGTTATAAAAAAAAAAAAACATACCACAACCATAAAAGATGGTCATCGGGCATACTATAGGTAGGCGAAATTGGGGAAATTGAACATATAATTTTTTGATGAGTAAATTTCGATGAAACATGTTCATAATATAAAATTTATATTATTACATTTACAATTTAATACCATTACATTTATCAATTGATAATAATACATTTATAAATTAATTGTTTTTTTATTGGTAAATTAATTCGTATTATTAAAACTCCTCAAGCACTCGGAATAAAAGTAATATTCCTGGCCAGCAAGATAAAATGAGTTTTTTTTTTTTTAACGGAAAAGAGAAATATTATTAATCAAAAAGCAGGGCACATGGGATACCCTTAACACACAACAATAAATTAGCAGCCTAACACTAATCTAGGATTTAACAACCAATCCTCAAAAGAAAAACAATTTCGAATAAGATTTTTAATGTAAAATCAACTCCAAAGTCTAGTTTTCAACTCTTCAACAATTTTGTCAACCGAAAAAATGGCACCTTCAAAGATGACAACATTTGTTTCCTTCCATATTAGCCAAACAATACCTTGCTAAATAGCGATAGCCAAGCACTTCCCATTCTTTCCTTTTAAAATACGACTTTGAGCAATGATATTAGGGAAAGATTGAGAATGCAAGACAATAACAATTTCAAGCCAATTAAAACATTTCATCAATACCTCGCAAGATAAAATAAGTTACATATGAAACAAACCACCTCCAAGCGTCAAATGACCTGATTATTAATCACCATATATATCTTAGTGACATACAAAATTAAAAAAAGAAGTAAGATACACAAGCTCTTGGGTTGTTCAACTTTGATTTCACAACTCTCACTTACAACCTATTTGGTTCACTAAAAAATCTCCATATCCACTTCCCCAACAATGCTCGATTAAAAGCCCCCCAAATCTTTCACGACGGTGCTATTATTCCCCCGGCTGTTGTGGGCATAATGAGATTATTACCTTCTAAATGATAGAATTTTGTTGAGGAAAAAAAATCAAAATAATACTTCAACGTAAAACGTAATACTCCCCTTGTTATAAAAGCAATAATAACTTTTTACTATTTTTCGTATAAAATTTATTAATAAGTTTTGTTTATTAATGTAAATACTACTTTAAACGTATTACGTTGCATGATAAACAACATATGCTATAAGTGAAACAACGTTACTTTCTAGACTTAGTCTTGTATAAATTTACAAGTAACATTGTTCAAATAAATAAACAAATACTAATGATCCGATTACCGTTTAAAAATCCAAAATACAGTTAATGACATGTGTCTTTCCAGTGTGAAGTGTCTCTATTTTTAAGGTGATTTTCCTACAATTTAAATTTACTCATTAGACTTACTCAATAACCAATGACTAGAAAAACAGAAAAGAGAATAACCAGTCAATAATGATTTGGATGAATTTAAAGTTTAAACTCCATATGAAGTGGTGTATGTTTGGAACTTAAGCAATATGTCCCTCTCTAGGTCTCAGGTTCGAAACCTCTTAGAAATGTATCAGTCCATATAGAGTTTTGCTCTGACTTGAAATTGGTTAATGGACAGTAGGTTCTGATTTCTTGTATTAGTCGGTCTTTGGCCCAGTACTGAGTTATCGAAAAAAGTATATTAGTACTATAAAAGCACACAATTGCTTAACCAAAGCTGCTAACATGAAGAATACACAATCTTAGAATGGAAAGGTTACCTCATTAATTGAAAATGGGTTGCCTTGCCACAATAGATCATAACCTAAATAAATAGTTATGCCCAACTGAATTAATTTCAAATGACTTTTACACATGGAGCAAGTTGCAAGTTGCAAGTTGCTGACTTTGATACATAGAGCAAGGTGCAACTTGTTGACTTTTGGTTAATGCGTCTAATAAGAATCCGTATCGTTACATGCCAATCTCCACCATTTATCCAATGTATCCCATTTATTGAAAGACGAATTTATATGTCAAAACTGTTCCACGAGATGTGTTTAGTTGATAGAAGAAAAAAAAAAGTTCAAAAAAAAAGTTGTCATTTCAAAGATAAAGAGTCACTTCTCAAAATAGTAAAAAATAAATTGAGAAAACTGTGGAGTGATACACACGTATGTTATAGTTTTAAATCTAATTAATATGCAACAACATTTACATGTTAATATAAATAATAAAGTCCGTAATGGACTTATCTTCAAAAGGACATTTCTTATATTTTGAGGAACTCATCAATGATATTAAATTTTGCTCGTAAAAGTGGATACGTGCTCCTTAACCGTTATCTTTTGTATTTTCATTTCATATGTAGAATTCCCAATCTCTTGAGTGTATTCCGATTAAGGTGTAAAACTATTTGGCTTGTAGCTAGTTTGGACTTGTATGTTATGGGATTCGAGTACCCTCGTACTCGTGATATAATATTTCATTATTATCTTTAAGAAAAAAAAAATACCTATACACATTAATACAAGGATGTATACATATTACATAGTTACATGCACACACATGACACATGTACCCATAAAATCCTGGACACCCCCTCCCCCTCCCCCAATCCGCCACTGAATTTCTTAGAATTAAAGACTAACATATACATTTTGGGTTGATAGTACTCTAAGTAAAAAAAAAAAGTGACAGTAACTCATAAGTACAAAACATTCCAATTTTATCTTTAATTTCAATTTTTAATACATTTTTGGTTTATTTTTAATAACATTTTTTCCTTCCAACCCCCGCTCATTTCATCTCTGAACTCTTCCCTCCCTCTCTGTGGCCACCACCCTAAATATAACTGTTGGGAGATGAATTTAATAAAGAAGTTTTGATTAGATCCCAAAACCCCTGAGTATGACATGTTCAAGATAATCTTGATAGACTGAGTCAGGTTTCAGTATAGATTATTCAGGAAGTTATCTGCACCATGTATAGTCAGCAGATATAGATCAGGTTAGATCTTAAAGTAACTAAAATCGGAAGAATCAAGAATCGGAAGAATCAAGAATCAAGAGAAATCAATGTTCGTAAAAGTAATCAAGACATCAAGACTCAAGATGTCATCAAGACATCAAGACTCAAGATGTCATCAAGACATCAAGACCCAAAGAGTTCTCAAGACTCGAAGAAGATATCTTGAATACTCAAGATAACTCAATGTTCGTGAGGCATCAATATAATCTATCTGAAGACTACAAAAACTGAGAAAAGTGCAAATGTTCAGAAAAGTAGATATTGCCCAAAAACATTCATATGCGGAAAAAGGAACTAAGTCTAAGTGTTGTTTAAAGTTGTCTCATTCGGAGAGATTGACCAAAAAAGAGTCGTTTTTGTTTGTCTACATTCATCAAGACAAGAACCAATCGGAGGAAGACAACATCATGCTTTTATCGACATCGAAAACGACATGACCTCAATCATGTCGGTAGTACTAAGTTCCGCATCGCAAAAATTGGTGATTGGCTACATGATTTCATATTTCCTAAAACATGCAAGGGAGTGTTCAAACACTAAAAATAGTCGTTCATCAAACACCCGAAGAGGAAACCCTTGATACTATCTCCTCCAACGAATAGTTTTTCAAGAGTGACCTTGGTGAAGGTTGCCTATAAATACCAATGACCTTCTACATTGAGAGGGCACGGGAAATTTCAAGCAACTCAAGAGCTCATTCGTATTATTGCAAATTGAAGCACTCGAAAACCCTAGAATTTCCCAAGTGTTTCACATTTGGAGAGAGCTCACTATTCTAAGCCTAGATTGATAGAAATATCCAAAGCTTAGAAGAGATATCTTAGCCTTTACATCTGTTTTTATTGTAAAGGATATCTCACCCTAGTTGGAAACCAACCCAAAACCCAAACCCTTTGTTAAGGTAGTTTGTGTGTGATTTGTTGGTGAGTTGGAGTTGTAAAGAGTTAGTAAGCTACAGTGAGTTAGCCAGAAAACTCTAGAGAAGAAGTTAGTAAGCTACTTGTGGTAGTCTGAACACTTGTGTGTGTTTGAGTTAGTAAGCTGCAGTGAGTCAGCCAGAAAACTCAAGGTAGAAAAGTGAGTAAGCTACAGTGAGTTAGCTTGAAAACTTTAGGAAGTGGTTAAGTAATTTCTCTGAAGATCAGAGAGAGTGGACGTAGGAGCTTGAGTCTCTAAACCACTATAATTGCTGTGTTGTTTGCTTTCTGTACTGCATTTTGTTGCATGTTTTTCACTGAAAGCATATTTCACTGATATTCAGTTGGAACCAACCCATTGAACTTGCATCAAATTGATCACAACCTTAATCACTGTTTTATTGAAGGGAAGATTTTCAGCAAAGCTAAAACGAGTATAAACTTAGGGCCAACCATTCCGCACACTTGAGTAGCTAGAACTGATAGTTACCAAACTGAACTAACTCTACTGAGTGTTCAGTAAGATAATTATTTGATCCAAGCTCCTCGGGATCTCTGATAAATTCAGGATCGGTTGGGCTATCTGAAGCTTCTGAAAGCAAATTCGGGATCATTGTCTCGATGAGACTTTGACTCGGGGCATTCCGTGCTTCTCGTATGAAATTATCGGGATAACCCGACTCATCCGACCTCGATGAAAGAAAAGTTTTAAAAATCAATTTTGAACACATGTATTCCCCATACACGCGTGTGAGACTCATTATACCGGGACCAACAAGTGGTATCGAGCGTTGGTTCATTTTGACCACTTGCTTTAGTAGCCATAGTCTATTTGTTGAAAGACTTTGGTGGTCTCTTGAATAGATCTATTTGTCGATATCTTACAAGGCTCACCATCATGCCTTCTAAGAAACTTCCTATGTTCTCTGTTGAGATCTATGACCTATGGAGACCGAGAATGCGCAGCCATCTCAGATTCAAAACATGAAATAATGTGGAGAGTGGTTTTACAAGGACCATTCAAATTTATTTGTTGTAAATCCCGAATCATCGACATTGAGAGAAATGATCCTGGGATGAATTTCCCTAAATCGATGACCAACTGACTCTCGATGAGAGAAAGTTAGTCAATCCGACTACATTGCTAAAGATACTTTGTATAGCACTATTGATGATGGTGTTATGGGAATGATTTCTCCTTTGTGAAACCCGCAAAAGAAATATGGGACACACTTGCTATTATGTGTCAAGGCGCACGATCATATTAAGGAAAACAAACTTTATGTTGCTATTTGAAAGTTTGATGGCTTTGAAATGGAAGATGGTGAGTCCATTGACAAACTTGAGGTCGATTCACTAAAGATCATGAATGATCCGAGTGCTCTTGGGAAAAGATACCCACAGAGAGAAGTGATAATCAAAATTCTTAGAGGATTGTCTAAGAAATGGGATATACATGTTGTGGTGATTGAAAACACCAAAAATATTGATTCCATGCCATACCAACAAGTTTTCTCTCAAATTGAAAGCTTATGAGTTTGTGATTGACAAGAAAACTAATAACCGACAAAGAAAGATGATTCTTTATCTAGCAAGAATGTGACTTTTAAAGCCAAAGAGAAACCATGTAAAGCTAGAGAGTTCAAAAACTCACTTGCCGTAAATCGATGATGCAAGAGGGATAAGCTAGTACTCGATGGCAAGGAGGTTTGAAAGACTCAATAGCAGATATATGGAAAATATAAGAAATACTACAGAATCACAGTGTGTACAAGAGAAACTCGGAAGTCGAGGATGATATACACTGGAGAAAAGGAAGGACCACAAAAGTCAAGGATCCTCATCCAAGAAGAAGGACTCCAAGACCAAGGAGGAAAGTGATCGGGATGATGATACCAACATATGCTACAACCGTCGGAAAGAAAGGTCACTTTCAATATGACTATCTGCCGAAAAGCTTCAAAAAAAGGAGAGAAGCAAGCCAGAGAGAGACAGAAGATCTCCAAAGATGAAAGCTATGATTGCGAAGAGGAAGAACATTCTCAAGAAGGTTCCAGTTCCTCGAGATGAGATTTTCGCGATAAAGGATGAAGATGATGTTTGTCTTATGGTCAGTAGAGGAGGTAAATTCTTCTATCTCTCGTTGTTGCCCTACACAAGCACATGAGTTCTCAAGTTCAACTGTAAAAAAAATTTGACCTCGATGGATTCGTTTTGAGAATCTTATGAAGGACTATTCGTGTTACAAGAACTACTCATCAAACTCAAGAGCGTAAACAAGGAACCGATCACGAGAATCAAGGGAAAGACTCTAAAAATGCCGAGATCACTTCTCAATTGATGGGAACTACCGATGAACCGGATGTTCTAAAAGTACAACTCTCGTAAAAAGAGAAGGTGATAGAGATCCCGAATGGAAAATTAGAGAAATCCACTAAAGAGATTCACTTTTATCGAATCGAAGTTCAATGACCTCTTTGAGAAGCATGAAACTCTAAAGAAATGTGAGGATAGTCTTGTGAGAAAAGTTAGCTCTATTGAATTCTCGCATCTAAAGTAATAGATGAAATTCGAGTTATCAAAGACCAGAATTATAAAAGCCGGATTGGGATACATTCCGGGGGAACCTCACAAGGTCTTCTCGAATCTTCGCTTCTAGTAACATCAAGATCGCCTTTTTGTTAAACCAAAGGGCATCAAATCTTCTCATCAAGAACAACCCAAGGTTTTAGACAAGGGTAAAGGACCTATGGTTTTCAGAAAAATCAAGGTTCAGGGAAGAAAGCCCAAACCTCGTGAAAATGCTAGAAAACTGAACACTCAAGAGGGAAATTTTCAAAGCCAAGATTTCAAAGCCTCGTGCTAAGAATACCAACTCAAGAGATCTCAAGATCAACCATCGAGGAATTTTCGGAAGAGAAACACTCAACAGAGATATTCTCAACCGAAAAGACCAAGTCCTCGACATTGAAAGACCCCAATTTCAAAGACAGCAACCTAAACCCCACTTGTCTAAGGGTAAAGGTTTCTAAACCCAAGTCACAGAGAGACAGAGACCACCAAGCACCAAAGCTAAGGCACTTGAACAAAAAAAACTTGAACCCAAGAAGAACTCTAAGGCTCATGTTCATGCTAAGGTCGCACTCATACACAAGGTAATGCCAAGGCACCTAGGGTAGTGAATGTGTATGTAGATGTTTATGGGAGACAAATCACCCACTCTAAAGTAATTAGAGTTATCGCAGCATTTTGGGTTCCAAAAGGTACAACTAACTGGTAGGACCCTACACTAAATGGGTACCTAAAAACCGATATGTTTTTTGGTGAAGGAAAAGGGCACTAAAATTTAATGAAGACAACATAGCCCGATGAGTGGAAATGTAAATGACTCAGAGATGGTATCCGGACAAAGGATGTTCAAGACATATGACAGATATAAGCAACTAATCACTTGACTATGTTGAGCAAAAAGACCCTCGATCACATTTGGAGACAATTCCAAAGGACAAACCGAAGGATATGGAACTCTTGAAGTTGACTGCTCATATCCATGGTGTTTCATATGTGTCTGGTCTAAAGCATAATTTGCTTTCTATCAACCAATTCTGTGACAAAGGATTCAAAGTTGAGTTCTCAAAGAACTTATGTTATGTAAAAAGACAATGCTTCACGGAAAATTTTAATTGACGGTACTAGAAAAGGAAATGTATCTTTGGTGATTGGAGTTCAACTCCTAAAGATACATGTTTGGTTGCAAAAAGTTCCACCGATACCCGAGTTTGATTGTGGCACAAAAAAGATCGAATCACTTAAACTTCAAAACCCTGAACAAACTTGCAAGATTAGCACTTGTGAGAGGGTTACCAATGAAGTGTTCAGTAAAGATCATGTATGTGATGCTTGTCAGAAAGGAAAACAAATCAGAGCATCTTTCAAAAGCAAAGTAGATGTTACTACTGATAGAATACTACAACTGTTACATATGGATCTCTTTGGTCCAGTAACACCCGTGAGCACTAATGGCAGAAAATACACACTAGTGGTAGTTGATGACTACTCTAGATACACATGGGTCATATTCTTACTCAAGAAGAAAGAGACTCGCATAAAAAACCCTAACTATTGAAAAAGGCTCAAGATCAAAAAAAATCTGAGTGTGGTCAATATTAGATCAGATAAAGGAACTGAATTTATCAACCAAATTATATCTGATTATTGTGCAGCAAATGGAATAGCTCATGAAACATCAGCTGCAAGGACCCCACAACAGAATGGTGTTACTGAAAGAAGAAATATGACTCTAAAAGAAGCTGCAAGGACAATAATTGTTTGAAGTTTGATATTCCTAAGAGATTTTGGGTTTGGTTATCAATAATGCATGCTACTCTCGAAACGCATCCATGCCGACCAAAAATCAAGGAAAAACTCCATATGAGCTGTGGAATGAAAGGAAGCATCTTGTTTCTTTCTTTCATGTGTTTGGTTGCAAGTGTTTCATACACAATAATGGTAAAGATCAGTTAAAAACTTTTGATAGCAAAGCTGATGAAGGGATATTTTTAGGATATTCTGAAGTCAGTAAAGCCTTCAAAGTTTACAACTGTAGGACTCTTATTGTGGAATATATACCTCATGTTGTTTTTTATGAATCTACTTGTGTTCAGAAGAAACAAAAATATGACTCAGGAGAACTGACCAAGAGAATCACCAGACTTAGCCTGAAAAAGAAATCCTCTGAACCTGAAAAGAAGAAGTTAGTCACTTTCTATGAATGGAGTGAATCAGACTCAGACAAAGAAGTTCAGGATGGAAAAACTCAGGATGGTGAGACTCAGGATGAAAATTCTCCACTGAAGGAAAGTCAACACACTGAAGGTGACCAAATCAACATACACCGCCTGGACTTCGGGTATGTAATGCCGATGAAGATGTGGTCACAGCTGAGACAAACTCTGAATCTATCAACCAAGGGGGAACAAATGTCTCTGACAATGTTCTGAATGGAATTTCCCCTGAGGAAGATGATTCACTTTCTTCTTTTTTTCTTCTTCCCCAATTTAATGAATCGCCTGAACCTAACATTTACGATGTTGAGGACACTCTTGAAGGGGAACATCCAGAGAAAAAATGGTTGGATAGCCATCCTACAAGTCGATTGTGGGTGATCTATCGGAAGAGTAAAAACAAGATTTGTTCCATGGTGAAAGTGCTTTGTTCTCACAACTTCCTATCCGAAAAAAGAACCTCATCGAGATTGAAGAAGCTCTACAAGACCCATTCTGGATTGTTACTATGCAAGAAGAATTGAATCAGTTCTCAAGGAATGAAGTTTGGGAGCTAGTGTATATACCTAAGAGGCACAATGTGATTGGAACTAAGTGGGTGTTCAAAAATAAGAGATGAAAACAACAACATTGTGAGAAACAAGGCAAGACTAGTTGCACAAGGTTATTCCCAAGAAGAAGGCTTGGATTATGATGAAACCTTTGCACTGTTTCAAGACTAGAAGCCATCGATTATTTCTTGCATATCTTTGCCCACATGAAATTCACGATCTGTCGGATGGATGTGAAAAGTGCATTTCAATGGTGTGCTTAAGGAAGAGGTTTATGTGGAACAACCTCCGGTTTCGCACGAAATGACTAAGTTTACTGTGCTCGGAAAGCCTTGTATGGTCTTAAGCAAGCACCGAGCATGGTATGATACCCTTTTCTCGGTTTCATCGACCATGGTTTTATCAAAGGAACTGCTGATAGGACTTTGTTCGGGATAGAAGATGGAAAGGATATTTTACTAGTTCAGATTTATTTGGATGACATCATATTTGGATCTCCAAATCATCGGTTGCCAAAAAAGTTTTCTACCCCGATGAAAGGAAAGTTTGAGATGTCAATGATGGGGAGATGAATTTCTTTCTTGGACTTCGTGAAACAAACTAAGGAAGGAATATTCATCAATCAAGCAAAATACACCGTAGATCCGATTGCAAAGTATGGTGTACATAATTGCAATGCGCTTAGAATTCCCATGAATAATAACTACAAGATGGATCCCGATCTCAAGGCTAATCAAGAAATCACACCGATTATAGAGGATCATTGGATCATCGCTATATCTCACGACAAGTAGGCCCGATATAACATTTCTTTGTTGGGATATGTGAAAGATACCAAGCTAATCCTAAATTTAGTCACATGGAGGTCGCCAAAAGATTCTCAAATATCTTAAAGGCACCGTGAATAAAGGATTATGGTATCCAAATGATGATAACCTTGAATTAATCGGGTTATTTAAATCTCGATTATGGAGGATGTAGAATTGACGGAAGTCTACCACAGAACTTGTCAATTTCTTGAAATAAACCGATATCATGGTTTTCAAAGAAACAAACCTCGAAGAGCAACCAAGACTACCGAAGTTGAATACATGGTCACAGGAAGTCAAGTAGTACATATTCTTTAGCTCGCATAAACAATTGAGGGATTATAAGATTATAGTCAATGAAGTACTTATATTTTGTGATAATAATAAAGGCAATTGCTATTACACAAAATCTTGTATTGCACACCGATGTAAGCATGTTGATATCGCACATCACTTCATCGAGATCATGTTGAGAAGAAAGACATCGAAATGGAGAAAATTCATACCGATAAAAGCAGAGAGTGATATCTTGACTAAACATTAAATTTGAATCAAGATTTCGAAACTATCGATTGAATTAGGTATGTTGATCCAGTGAATAAAAAGCAAATCTAAAAATTGAAGGTTTTCGATGCATGAATTTTTCTCGAGATTTAACCGAAAAACTCAGATAAAATTGAGAGTCCCGAACAACCGAAGTCTTGGGGAAACTCAAGAATCCTCGAAGTTCAAGATTAAAGATATTATCGACATTTTATCAAGGCCAAAACTCAGTAAGACTGATGGAGAAAATTAGTCTGAAGAGGTTATTGACTCATGCACCACATTTATTATCTATCTGAATCTCAGTAATCATTGGCAATAAATGACAAAACACCTGAAGAAATAATTGGGCGGGACTTTTGAAATCCACGAGAAAAGTCAATGGTCTGCAGGAACAGTAATTAAATGCACTGTTCATTAATCACCAATAGGAATAAATTGGTGGCTTAGTATTTGCGAAATCGTCCTTTCAAATACCCATTTTAGCCGGTGTTTAATCTCAACCGTCGATTTCTTCATCTACGCGATTTTCAATAAATCAAAATCCTATATCCATTGAAAAGATTTCATTCAAGCCCTATTTCAAAAAAGGCCTTCATCTTCACAAACACTCTGCTTCGAAACCTTTGATTGCCCAGAAATTTTTACCTATCTCAAAACCCTTCACTCAAAAATCTCCAAAAATGACACTCTCTGTATACGACAAACTCGCCATTTCAAACAAACCATGGTACAAATATGTTGTCTCTCTAGAAAGCACATCCAATACAACTCACGAGGAGGAGGCGTTGCATATGGTTCGTTTGGCAAAGCTTACATGCCTGGTCACGAATCAACCAGAGGCCGAATATGCGAAAGAGGTAATTGAATTTGTTTCTAATATGCAGTTAGATGATGAGAATTGCATAGAGTCTCATATTACAGTCTCACATTTGGAGCATAGTACAAAATATGTGGATTTTGTTAGGGAATTATATATTATTCCTAAGAATCTAAATGCCATATATGAGTTAAGTGATAGAGTTGAAGACCCTACGGTATACATGATGGGTAGGAACAAGAGTACTTGGATAAAATTATCGAGCATCCAAAAAAGTTTGAAGCTACTCTAATAAGAAGCATTTGAAGCCTAAATATCGTGTCTTTATTGGATATTGTAAGCAAATGCATCATGAGTAGATCCGGTAGTTTCAAACAGATATAAGCACGCCTAAGTTAAAAATTAATGGCGGCGATTGAAGATTCACCTACTACTACATTCAATTTGTTGCACTATTTGATCAAGGTGGTGAGTGATCAAGCCAAACAAATTCAGAAGGTGAATGGCTCTGTAGTTATCAAAGGAAAGATTCTACATGCAACCAAGGTTGCATTTATCTTGGAAACATGCAGAGAAGAGGAGGACATTTTTGCCGATTCCACTTCCTTTCCAAAGTCAAAAATCATGTTCAAACCAACAAAGAAGACTTTGAGAGGAAAGAAAGAGAAAAACTCTGAGTCTCAGGAGGAGATTGCTGAAGAGGAAACTGATGAAGAAGCCAAACAAGCTAGGGGGAAAGACCTGATGCAAATTAAAAGAGAAAAAAATGAGAAACTGAAGAAGAAAACACTGGCTCCTCAGAAGCGAAGAAGGCTTCAAACTATTGCTGAGAAGGAGGCCAGTGAAACTGAAGAATCTCAACCTAAAGGCCAGCAAGGGTTGAAATCTCCACTTCAGGTTCTTGCTCAGGTAGTGACAAATGTGCAGGAGCAAGAAATTGAGGAGCATGTTTTTTCTGAGGTACTCGAAACCTCTCTGAGCTCAGATAAAATCTCTTAGGAAATTTTCAAGGGACCTCAGATTCCTACTGAAGAAATACCTGCTCGCACGCCGATCGATCCAACCTCGTGAATTGTCAACTTGATGCGCTCGAATGAACCATTTCTTGATCCATCACCAAAACTCATACGCTCTGAACATACTGCTCCCGAAAGCCCAAGATTGAAGAAGGGAGAAGCCGAAGAGACTGAATGGCAAAGCAAGGGGGAACGGTTCATCTTGGATAGATACCCTGAGCTGAATGCCTATCCTGACCTTCAGGATATGTTCTTCAGGCTCAGAACGACAATGTATATTCTGAATCAAACACTCCCTTGAGATCTTTGAACATTGCTTCATCTGAGAGGAGAAGAGTGGTGGAATGATGAGACAATTGCTTTAATCGAATTCTCGTGGTTTCAGAAAACCAAGCCGAGAATGAAAATTTCCGATTCGATGATCTGGTGAAAAAAAAAGCTAGTCGAAAAGAAAGCTATCTTGAAGAGTAGATGCTTCCAAAATCTCATGATCAAAAACAAAGATAAGGATAAGGAGATGATCTGAAAAAAGAAATCGAGAAGGAGAATGAACCTCATATAATCTTTGAGAAAGAGTCGGATGGTGGTGACAGATCTCGATCTTTGAACCAACTGATATCGGACAACCTCAGACTGAAGTTAGCACTCTTGGATACCTTTTGGCACTGTTATACATTATGCCGAAGTTACTGAAGTACCTAGCTTTAAATATGATGTTTATGATATGCAGACTGAGGCTCAGTTGGAGCACCCAGCTCAATTGGAAAATATTGAACAAACTCCAGTGGCTGATCTCACACCAATCCTGAATGAGTTAAAGAAGATAGAGCCAAGGATGGAAGAGATACTGGCAAGTCAATCTAAAAAACTTGAGAATCTAAGCTCTTCATTAGGCATGCTGCAAACAATTCTCACAGACAAGATGACTCAGATGGAGTTAGTCCTGGCTGCTCAAAATCAGAAAATGGAGAACATGAGTTCATCATCTGATACGCTTCAAACAACTCTATCAGGTAAATTAGCTACATTAGATGGAAAGATTGAGGGAGTACATACAGAGCTTAATGCCAACATGAAGCAGATGTATCAAGAAAGAACTGCCTATCTTGAAGCCAAGCTGATTGAGAAGAATGATCTGATGATCAAAACAGTTGTTGAGGAAATTGGCTCTCTGCTTTCGCTGACCAAGATGATGAGATGATGCATGATGTCTTCTCAAAGCGGTTTTGCTCCTTTTGATGAATTCTCAATGGCCAAGAACTACATGATGAGGCTAGAAGATGAAAGCACGATCGGGTTAAGGCGGGAAGTGCGTAGTATGGGCAAGGAGCAATACTATATGGATACTGCACTGACTCAACTACTCCCAAGGTATGGTGCCAAAAATGGGGAAGGGCCTGGTGGCAAATTAAGTGAGTTATTGGCACAAACCTTGAGAGAAAAGGCTAAAAAAAGAAGTCAAGGAAAGAAAATTGTGGATGCCTTAAGAGAGATTGAAGCCATTTGAGAAACCAAGTTCAAAGAAGCTGAGAAACATATCTTCACTCAAACATCTGAGCAAACCATTCAGGAAGTAATTACTGAAAAATTGAGTGATAGAAGGATGGTTGAAACAAGCAAGGCATAAGAAGAACAAGTCGACTAAAAGAGAAAACAAATTGCCTTTTGTTGAAAACCGAAAAGAAGAAAAAGAGCAAAGGTAGCTAAACCTACTCGTAGGAAGTTCGATTATGGATTTTGAAGAATCGATAGAGAACCGTAAAAGGAAATCGAAACTCAACCAGAGACTTTTGATACCAAGAAGACTCTGAAGGCCCTTCAAATTGAAAAGGAGAAAAGAACTGCTGCTTCAGTAACTGGTGCTCCTCTGATCAGAAAGAAGAAAGAAGAAGAACATAAGAGAAGAGGTGGATTCAAAAAGTTTCTAAGCAAAAAAAGGAGAGGTACGAAAAAGACTTCGTAAGTGGCGCCGCATCGACAAGTGGATGCCTATACAGTTCAACGATGCATGGGAAGAGATCAAGAGAACCTTCTCGTTCTATTATGAGATTCTCGAGAGAATGGAGGGGAGCAAAATTCTGATAAGAATAAAGCCTTCATTGAGTACTTACTGACATTCTATCCTAAATACCTGCAAAGTTGGATCAACATGGCAGATGAAGGAAACACGCAGATAGTAGCTCCTGGTCCATACATGTACCCAGCTCCTAGGTTTGAGAATGGCTATGTGAATGAAGCGGCCATTTTCTCGAGAAATAGCCCAAAGATGCCATCCAAATTAGGCCTAACAGAAACAACCCCGATATCATCAAGGCAAGGGATGAACTGAAGAAGAGATACTACGGGATGTTCAACCTGGAAGTGTCAGAGGATGAAGTGGAAGAAGACTGAAGACTTTGTTCTTCTGATTTATTTTTGATTTTCACTGTAATCTGTAATGCTTATCTACTGATCAATGAAAATTTATCTTTATGCTCAAAGATAATATCTCATTATCTTTTTGCATGTCTTGATATGCTAGATTGTTAAGGAAATTGTTGGGAAAAATTGCCATTTTGGTTTGTAATAGATAAACTGAAACCTGAGGATAGGTTAGGTTTTCTTAAATGTAACAAGATGATTTTGGCATCATCAAAAAGGGGGAAATTGTTGGGAGATGAATTTAATAAAGAAGTTTTGATTATATCCCAAAACCCCGAAAGTATGACATGTTCAGATAATCTTGATAAACCGAAATGTTTCAAAGATAGATTGTTCAGAAGGTATCGCACACATGTATAGTCGCAGATATAGATCGTTTAGATCTTAAAGTAATCAAGAATCAAGAATCAAGAATCAAGAATCAATGTTCGAAGAAAAGAATCAAGACAATCAAGACTTCAAGATGTCATCAAGACACCAAGACTCAAGATGTCACTAAAGACATCAAGACTCAAAGAAGACATCAAGACACTAAAGACTCAAGATGTCATCAAGACACTAAAGAAGACTCGTAAGACATCAAGACTCGTAAGACATCAAGACTCAAAGAAGTTATCAAGACTCAAGAAGATATCAATACTCAAGATAACCTCAATGTTCAAAGGCAAAGAATATAATCTATCCAAGACTACAAAAACCGAGAAAAACGCAAATGTTCGTAAAAGTAGATATTGCCCAAAACATTCATATGAAGACAAAATGAACTAAGTCTAAGTGTTGTTTAAAGTTGTCTCATTCGAGAGATTGACCAAAAAGAGCCGCTTTTGTTTGTCTACATTCATTGAAGACAAGAACCAATCGGGAGGAAGACAACATCGTATTTTCTTCGACAATCAAAACGACAGGACCCTCAATCATGTCGAGAGTACTTAAGTTCCGTATCGCAAAAATTGGTGATTGGCTACATGATCGCATATTTCCTAAAACATGCAAGGGAGGTTTCAAACCCTAAAAATAGTCGTTCATCAAACACCCGAAGAGGAAACCCTTGATACTATCTCCTCCAACGGATAGTTTTTCAAGAGTGACCTTGGTGAAGGTTGCCTATAAATACCAGTGACCTTCTACATTGAGAGAGCACGGGAAATTTCAAGCAACTCAAGAGCTCATTCGTATTATTGCAAATTGAAGCACTCAAAAACCCTAGAATTTCCCAAGTGTTTCACATTTGGAGAGAGCTCACTATTCTAAGCCTAGATTGATAGAAATATCCAAAGCTTAGAAGAGATATCCTAGCCTGTACATCTGTTCTTATTGTAAAGGACATCTCACCCTAATTGGAAACCAACCCAAAACCCAAACCCTTTGATAAGGTAGTTTGTGTGTGATTTGTTGGTGAGTTAGAGTTGTAAAGAGTTAGTAAGCTACAGTGAGTTAGCCAGAAAACTCTAGAGAAGAAGTTAGCAAAGCTAAAACGAGTATAAACTTAGGGCCAACCATTCCGCACACTTGAGTAGCTAGAACAGATAGTTACCAAACTGAACTAACTCTACTGAGTGTTCAGTAAGATAATTATTTGATCCAAGCTCCTCAGGATCTCTGATAAATTCAGGATCAGTTGGGCTAATCTGAAGCTTCTGAAAGCAGCTCAGGATCATTGTCTCAGTAGACTTTGACTCAGGGCATTCCGTGCTTCTCAGGGCGAAATTATCAGGATAACCTGACCCATCTGATCTCAGTGAAAGAAAAGTTTTAAAAATCACTGAACACGTGTATCTCCCCCCATACACGTGTGAGACTCATTAGCACTGGGACCAACAATAACAGAAGCTCACAGACCACAATTACCGAAACCATGGGATCAATACATACAAAGATAATACTAGTATTTTGGAAACAAATATCAAATGGGTTGTGAAATATATACAAATCATATGCATTAATTTATCAATCTACACACACCAATCTAAATTGATTTTTCTACTTGCTACAGTCTCACACATCTCAATTAAAAATTTGGCATACTTTAATTTTGTACTCATGGGTGAATATTCAGTCAACTCGATCTATTTTGACTTGTTTCTCCACCAAACTTAATTGAAAATGACATATTTTCCTACGATAAAAATATTATAACAAAATCTTTATCAATAACGTAACATATAAAAAGTATAGGGGAAAATTTTCCAGGAATCCAGCGCTAAATTTTCAAAATGGAGTAAAAATTCATTAGAGTAAAATATCCAACACATATATGACGTGATGTTGATGGTGGATAGACAGAGACAATATTTATATGATGAAAGTATAAGGTGCATTTCAGAAAGCACGCTACACATTTATGCAACAAATCCATGCCCTTGGGCTATAAAATTAGAGTTGGTCTCCAATAAAATTGAAGTATTTGACAAATTTCACATATTTCAATACATTTTTCTAACCCAATAAACTTGACCAGTATCATACCCTGGATATTTTCACATGCCCATGAATTAAAAACCAGTTTCATAGAGTTTGCCATAAAATTAAGAAATAGAACAAGACCAGAAAATGCCCATATGTAGTAAAACTTGAAAAGTCGGTTTTAATATAGACCCAAATGATAGGGTCCGACATTAAGCCCATCATCAGTGTAAATTGTCTGCTTGATTCTAATTGATATGGAAATCCGATTTTTAATATTAAAAAGAAAAAAAAAAAAAACTATTAGTTAAGTAATTAATAATGAGGTGGAAAGATGAAGTGGAATGACAGTCATATGGCTCCATAAGGAGCCCAATGAGGTGAAAAAAATTTATGTATGAGGAGTTGAGAAAGAAGAGTGATGCTTGTGTGAACAATTGCACAAGATGTAATTAAATTTAATTTTAATTTAGATGAACCATGAACCCTAAATTCTAAATCATATACCCTAAACCTAAACCATGAACCCTAAACCGTTCGGATCGGGTGAACCATAAACCACTTGGGCCGGGTTCGATTCGGGCCGGATAAAAAAAACATAAACATGAATCATTCTGTCGGGTAAAAGATCTGGAAAAGAAAAAGCTGAAAAAAAAAAAAAAAAATCAATTGCACCAATTCTAAATTGGTGTAAATAGTGCACATGAAAATTTGCCGAGAAAGAATTCACGTAACTCTCGCTAAAACATATACCCAATTAGTTTATTCATCAAGACTTAATTGAGCACATTCTTTCTGAAACAACATATTCTTAATTAAAAGTAGAGTAGTGTTGAAAATTTAATTTACTTAATATAATAATTAAAAATTCCAATCGCAGATATAAATATGGGCATGTATTTTCTATTAATGGCAAATCTCTATAGTAATGGCGTCTTGGGGAGAGATGAGCGAGAGAGCAAGAGATTAGGAAAAGGGAGAGATTTGTGGAAAGTGGATATCTATTTTAATTTTTTCCTTATAATTAAATAATTAAGAAAATAATGAGGTGGAATGCCACCTAAGATATTTGGCTCCATATATGTTGGGCTCCATATCAAAATTGTATAATATATATATATATATATAGAGAGAGAGACAACATGCACTTGCAATAAACGCAGCAAAAGGGCAACAAAGGTATGCACAGTAGCAGCAAAAATGGTTAGTATTAGCAAGTTTTTTTTACAGTATAATCCCCACTAGTTTGGTTATATATTTATAATACGGTATAATTACAAGTTCTGGTATAATGAGCAAAAAGGGGCTTACACTTTTAAGCTCGCACCCACGAATGTAGTTTGTCCAGAAAATTTCTACTATAATATCCTGCAAAGCCTCTCCACAACTTCCTTCCAATTACATTCTATCCCGATCTAAGGTAATCTCCGATAATTAGTGCCTGTATTCCTTGCACCTCTACTCATAACCTGCAAACAATTTGAAGAAAAGAGAAACCATTACTAACTCAACCATGAATGCTCAAGCACTATACAGTGATTTTGAAAAAATTAACAAATAAAATCAAGCACTTTTGAAATGGTAATACTTCGAATGCTAAAAGGTGATACTTTGAAAAAGATAATTCACGTGATCTTTGTTCACAGGAGACCTACTCAATCGTATAATACATGGTGTTATCAGTACATAAAATGAGGTCTGGAATTGTTTAAAAGTAACCAGACAGCAGTCTCAATAAAGGGAGTCGGTTACTTGAGTATTTCCATTATGAGAGACACAGAACTGCTAACGCATATACCAAATTGTCTTTTGGCTTTCCTTATATTTGGAATAGAAACATGTGTTGAAAGTAAGAGCTATTTTCATCTTCTAAGTAATGATGTCTCCTACAGCAATTCCCAACAACAGATCTTTCCCCAGGAAAACATAGGAAGTTAAATAAAAACTTCTAATTAAATGAATTTGTTACCCAAAAAAGGATGCAGAGATGATGAATTAGCTAACGATATAAGGAAAGTCAAAAGTTCACCGCAGATTTTGAGAACTCTATGCTGGTCTCCAGTTGACAGCAGGCATGTCTGGTCTGACAGGCATCATCTGAACACCATGGACTGCAAAAGACCAGAGAACACCAAGTTGAAATAAAATAAATTCCAGAGGTATGAAATTTATGCGATAACAATAATATAATCTGCCAGACAGGTCACCTGGGATTTGACTAGCCGGAGGCATGGTGTTTGGGGGAAGTGGTAGAAAATTCACATTATTTGCAGGAGGCCTTTCAAGGGGCGGTCCAAAATAACCTTCAACAGATTAAACCTTATCAAAAGGAAAAATACAAGGGGGAAAAAGTATAAAATAAAGGGCCTGTCAGAAGTCTATACAAGTAGGAAGCACATATTTACTAAAATAAAGGGTGCTGTCAAAAGTATAAAACTAATTTTTTTAACATATTTACTAAAAATAAACATTATATACTTTTTGAGTCCCTTTAACCAAATAACCAAACTGGAAAGACTCAAATAGTTTTAGCTGAGTTATTTCAGTTAGTCTCAACTCAGAATATTCGGTCAACTTAATTTTATAGTTTTGTTTGATTTGTTTTTACCAAATGTGCACTTATATATGTATGCCGTCATTCAACTCATAAAGGTATCGATTGAGTACACTGTTCCTGGAACTGGAAGAATGTGTTTATCGTTACTGACACCAATCAAGTGGGAAATCATGTATGAGCAAATCGGCACAACTTTGACAGCACCACAAGTATGAAACCATTGGTAAGATTATAGGATTTATGTAAAAGCAAAACATCGAGCAGCATAACTTCACAAATTACTTCACAGGTGAATCATATTAGACACCTACAATAGACCTATTATAGGTGTATATGAATTATTATAAACACATTTCTATCCTCATATATTTCAATGCCAACCTGGCCTAAAAGCATGGCTAGTACTGTATCTACATATACATCCTCTGTCCTACGGTTCATGGGTAAGTTTAAAAACCAGTTCAATTGAAACTCACAATGGCACCATAGTTAACAGAAGACTGGAAAGAGTGACTCCTCAACCACAGTTCATTTGGAATCTAAAAACAAAAACTTTTGTTCATACCTTCATGTGGATATGGTGGACCTGAACATGATCTCCCTCCTTGCATCCGCCATTGCTCGTCATATCTCCTTTGACCATCAAAAAGTTGTAAGGTGGGTACACAGAGTTTGGATAGGGAAAATGACTAGGTGGCAGTGGCCTTTGTGCGAAAGGTGCACTACCAGGCAGAAATTGTTGCCTATTTATATATGCATCACCCTGTCCATAATCGATAGGCCTAGATGAATTATAGCCGCCATTGCTGAGCCCAGAAGGAGGATTTGAAGCCATGGGATTGCATTGATTTCCCTGGAAATTGGCCATGTGATGAGACACCATCGGAGGCTGAGGTGGAAATAGTTGCTGACATGGCAACGGTGGAGGACCCATAGGTGGTGGCGGGCCAACTGATGGTGGGTGGGGTCCAGCAGTAGGTGGGGGAGGAGGTCCCATAGGCCTTGGAGGACCGATATGCGGTGGAGGGGGGGCCATAGGTGGTTGAGGTGGACCAACAAATAATTGGGGAAATGGATTTTGGTGTGTCGAAGGTGGTGGGAGTGGTGGTGGTGGAGATGATGGAAGCGGAGGTGGTGATGGGGGCGGTGAAGTTGGTAAAGGTGGAGTTAGGGGAGGAGATCCAGGTGGCAATGGCGGAGAGCCATCGAGCCACTCGGAAGAGACATTTGAAGCTGATTCAAGGGTCCTATCTGAATTTGGCTCAAGAGAAGCAAACCCATTTGTGAATGATGGTCTTTCATCCTTTTGGTTTACTGAAACATCTTCCATTTCAAGCTCACCATCAACATCCTCTAAAATACAGTGGCGTCGATCACTTGGTGTGAGAGAAGGATTTTCGGCATCAGGTGTATGATCAGAAGGTGATGTATCACTAACGTCCTTGGATAAATTTGTGTCCAAAATATCCTCGAATTCCTCCTCGTCTTCTAACACAATTGCTGACAGCAGTCCAGGTAACTGAAACGTCGTATTGCTAAAACCAACTCGAAAATGCAGACATATGAGATCAAATAAAAAATGCATAAATATGCATATAGACTATGCTCTACTAAAAGAGCGATGTAAATGATGTGAATAATCATAGGTTAGTAAAAGCTAATTTTAATTTAGAAGCAAACCCAACATATTAGACAGGGAATAAAATTACAGACTGGAATAACAGAAATTACTTATTTAAATGATGAAACATAAAATATTGAGACTGCACCGATATAACTGCAATCTATTAATTTAAGACAAGAATTTAGCATCGTAAGAATGAAACTGAAACTAACATAAGCACATACTATTCAATAATATGAAAATGAATAGCACAAAAGACTGCTACAAAAGGTCATGGTTTCTTTAACAATTCCACTGTCCAATTTGGACACGTATTATATGGAGCATATCCAGCAATTAAACTATTACACATAGATCTTGTTACACAGGAGAAAACATAACCACGGTGATCCCACTATGCATCTGCCTCTAATTCTCCTTCATAAACAACGAACAGTGGTTTTTCAAAATTCTACTTTATTCAGATCAGCAAAAGACCTTTTGGTTTAAAGTTTTAGTGTTTAAATGTTGGAGTAAATATGGTAGTTCCTCGTTCCTGCCTATGATGTCTCAAGTCATAAAGAAGGTGTAAATTTTGTCACAAACATCTCCTAACTGAAGCAGTTCAAGGAGAGTAATATAGAACAAGTTAAACAACTTATAACGTTTCAAATAACCAAAAGAATCTATCAATTTGTTCATTGGTCAAGAGTTGCTATCAACAAGGAATATTCCAAAAGAACAAACATAGAACAGGAATAGGAAAGAAGAAGTATTTAAGGAGGCAATTAGTAAGTTCTATACCTTCCATATTCATCAACAACCATGCCTTCCATTTCTCTGATAGGGTCGTGAATAGCTCGTTCAGATCGGGAAGGACGTCTTAGTGAAATCCCAATAGACGTATCATCATTTACTACTCCTATATCATCCAAGAAGCGGCGAAGAACGGATTCTGGCAAGATTTTCCTCTCAAGCCACAAACGCAAGACCTAAGAAAAGATGCTCAGTGTTTTGGCATCAAAGTTTGAAAACTCACTCTTATCTAGTAAATACTAAATAGTCACCTTATGACATTGACGGCGATTTTCCTGAGCACCTGAACCAGCAGGAGCAGCAGCTCCAATGAGACGGGGCAATGCAGCTTGAACAACAGAAACGTAAGAAGCCCCTGTAATTCCTAAACAAAATTTAGAAGCAGAAACTATCTCCATCAGAATGGGATTGGAATATACAAAAGAAAAAGTAAGCCGTATCTTTATTTCATGTAGGGCCAGTGAGGGAGTGGGCGATAGTACCACGAGACAGAATGTGTGTATGTGAGAGAGAGAGAGAGATAACTTAGGACTTTTGGAACTTTCTTACCTTTTTGGCTATGAGAGCACTGAGTTATTGAATCAACAAGAAAAAACAGGTCAACTCTTCGGTGTAGACTGGGTTCATTTTCCAGTTTCTGGATGAGAAGTTCCACAACCTGGATGAATAATCAGAATTGAGAATTTATTTTGTCCGAGAAAAATACTAAGAAGGTTAATGCCCAGCTAAACAAAGAGAAAGATGAAGATAAAGTAGCTAAACATACATAAGGTCAACTACAAGGAGCCTTGGCCAAAAAAGAAGGGGCTTTACTTTGAGAGAAGAAATACATGGGAACTAAGAATCTTTTTCAATGTATTATGTGATATGAGAAACTTCTTCAATTGGCTATTTGAGCTCTTTTCAAATTCAACTGTTTAATTGTTAGCTTAGTTAGCAGCATTCATCATCATCCTCATACAGTCTCACATCACACTTAGCTGGTTAGTGATGAATCCTCTATACCGAGGTATGCTAATCACTCGAATGAATGCACGAATTCTTAGCAAAACAGCAAAACGCTGCAATTGTTCAATTCACAAAATACGCATAATCCCTCAGAACCGAAACCCTACGCCTAATATGGCGACTCAAGCCCATGGGCCGAATTGTTCCAAAAATCCAGAAATAAGAACGGAAATAAAAAGGCAAAGAATCTAAATACGGAAATAATAAAAATTAAAACTTCAAAACTTCAATTTGCCGCCGTCTTCTTCTTCCTCTCGTATATTCGCCCAAAACGGTCTGCTGGTGGCGCGGCCGTGGTCTTATCAGTTAGATTGCCCAAAATTACTTCCACAAAAGCATATCTTTGCAAGGGATCGACTGTATAAATCTTTTGAAGCCATGATATCTGTCTTTTCCTTTCAATTTCATCCATATACAGCATTTCAGAATATTGATACTGAAGATCGTATTTAGATAAAGGATATTGAAGCATTTCTCCAGATCTGCTCTTTTTTAGATTGGGCAGGAAGGTCATAAATTTGTACAGAACAGAATCTACATAGAAAGATCCGAGCATAAACCAAGATCATAATAATAAAATTATTAATTCATACATATATTTTTTCCTTCAAACAACAATTTCTCTTGTGCATACATTTATACATTTCAGAAGCATCTAACCCATAATATTCATGTCCTACATTAATTGGCACTCAATTGATAAGTTATCCGTAGAAGAATATCTCCTAGAATTAGACCAGACCATTAGCAGAACTCAATGGATTTAGTGTGCCTGGAATTTTCCATAATGGCAACCAGAATGTTTTAATCTGGAAAATCAATCCTATGATCCTCTTGCGGAAACTACATTCATCTCTCTAAATAAGTATATATCCATCACCAAAAACTTTAAATTGCAAGACAAAGGCAACAAATAAAATATTCCACAGGTCTTAGCAGATAAAATACAGTAAACTGAACCACCAAACTTTATAAATTTATAAAAAGGTAAATGCATTATGGGGAAAACAAATCTGGGGGAAACAAAGGAGTTACGAGATTAAAGGAAGAAAGTTGTTACACGCTAGTAAGCTACCTCAGAGGCGAGCCCATACTTCGCACAATCAATTGCAAGACGAGTTGCACGCGCGATACTCTCTTTGGTCCTCGATAATGTCTCTATCATACCTTCGAATGCATCACGCGCAACAGCTGCCTCAGTACCCCCACTTAGAGAGCTCCGATGACCAGAGCTCACCCTCCTCTCCTCGATTTCTTCATTCTCATGTTGATTAATAGATGTAATTTGGTGAACATTAGAGAATGGAGAAGTAGGGTGTGATCCTTGTACATCCAATTGGAGTGTCTTGCTTGATTCAAATGCTAGTATAGTAGGTGTGGGCCCCAAGTCTCGGGCAGGCAAGTCAAAGTCGGGAATAGAAAAAGGAAAAGGATTCCCATAAGAATTTTGTAAGTGTGCTTGTCTCTTTTTTGCCTGAGCAGCAGCAATAAGATGTTTCATGGATGTGGCAGAGTCTGAGATTTTCGAATCGACTGCAAAACTTGTTTTCTCATCTTTCCCAAAAGTCAACCTGAGATAACAAGTTATAAAATAAGCAAAAAGAACAGAGTACTGAATGGGTATTAGTTGTTTCAGTAGTAGTTGTGCACCAGTTGCTCGGTGCAACTAGTGTACAAGAAACTTACTCTTTGTATCAAATGTTCCCGATTACCTTTCGCGGACTGATGTAATATTTTCTGTCGAAGTCCTAACCACAGGAACAGAGTCGTTGATCTGTAGATCTGACTTTGGAGTGGCTTTCTTTTTGTCTCCAAAAGAAGCCTGCTTGCTAAGAAACGAGGTTGACCTATCAGATGTACTAGCACTCTTATTGTCTCCTGCTGGAGTTTTCTTCCTAGAAATACCCTTGTTGGAGTACTTGCTTTGCAGTTCTGCTGATGCTCTGCTACCACCAATAGACTGGGGGGACTTTTTCGGAGAAACTGAAACTGATTTAACCTCCACTGGGGGTAACTTCTCAGAGTTTAACTGCCGTGCAGCGGGAGATACATCTGCAGCTAAAGATTGTACCTTATTCGGTGAAATATCAGACTGTACCTTTTCATCAACTTGCCCTTTACTTGCAAAGACCAGTGGATCATCACCATGCACTGAGGGTTTCTTTTTTGAATCTGCAACGAGACAAGCCTTGCTGGTAGTTCCTCCATGAATCGGAGTTTTTTGGGATTCATCATCATCATCCTCATCATCACATAAGCGAACAGATCTCCGCTTCATTGCCAACTGCATTACTGGAGACCGAACTTTGTCAGAAATCAAAGCAGAACTATACGTTGTTTCCGATGCTCGTCTAAGGCGCTTCGTTGGGGGAATATCATCCTCATCGCTGGAACGAGTGGTGTCATCAGGACTTATCGTCACCCTGAGGGGACGGCAGGCCTCAGCCTTCCTTCCAAGTGATGTTAATCTTTTAAACACTTTACCATCGAAGATATTAGGACTTCTTGAATCATTTTTCCTGATGCTTTGAGCTTTTATCAAGTTAGCATCATGTCCAGTGTCGGAAGATTTCGAAATTTTGTCAGCTTCATTTGTCTGAGACCCTTGTTTTTCACGGCCATTCTGGGCTTTCAACCTTTTCCTGGAAATCGCATCATTAAGCTCCTCAGAATTTAATTCATCATCCACGTTCTCAGAATGCCTTTTCTCTTTCTTTAACTTTTTTCTTTGTTTCACCTCACCCGAAGGCTCATTAGGAACAGCTGAACCATGACTACCCTCAGATTTCTTCTTTGACCCAATTGCTAGCTTTGGTTTATGGCCATTTGTCAATTCATTCAGGCCATCACTAGAGTATTTACCTTTCACTTTGATATCAAGAGGGCCTTCTTCCTTAACAAGTGAACGATGTGAAGGGCTAGATACAGATGGTGAATCCTTCACTAGATTATTATAATTCGAAGAAAACTTATTTCTCTTTCCCAAAGATAAAGGAGGGGACATACTACGATGATCATCTTGATTTTCTACATAATCTTGTTTTTGCAAAGAAACACTAGGCTCTTTGGTCTCCAACTTAACTTCTGGTCCTTTTCTATCCATCCCACCATTTCCATTAACCTCCAAGGACTCACCCACCACCCCATCAGCAGAATGCCCCTCAGATCCAACAGTCTGCATGTTATTATCATCTCTTATGCCACTCGAAACTTTATTCTGCAATTCCTCAAATTCCTCAGAAATTTCATTCACTGCTTGAGCAAAGAATTTAACTGTTTTACCCTGACATCGAGCCAACAATTTATTTTTTGATTCAATGGTGAATGGTTGAATATCCGCCGGAACAACAAAAGCTCTATAAGAAGAGAAAATTTAGAGATGTTATCATAAACAATCACTGTTATTTTTCAGCAAGGATTGGCCATATGGTAAAAATGTATAATAAAGCACGTGATGGAACAAGAGAAGAGGAACTAACATAAGATCAAAATATTCCACGTATGTTTCCTAAAATTTTACACTAGTATTGTTCCAGCTGAGGTCTGGTTAATCTATATATATGAGATTTACTAAAAGGAGCCAACTACATGTTCCACTGAAAGTAATTATGTAACAACTGATAAAGTCAACCGTAATAAGGATTCTTCTTCGCAAGGTCCCTTTAAAAATAAGGACGTTGGAAACTACGTAACATATTATAAACTATTTTTGTTTTTACATGTTCATCACTTCTGTTATTACTGAAAAGAGTTATCAAAAGTTGACATAAGTTGATGTTAATTCCCATGTCCTCACCTGTTTTCTTTTATTTGTTCTGTGTCATCCACATTTAATTTCTAATTTTTCCTCTTGTTATCTATTACTATTAGCAATATATTCATTACAGACCAATGATGACAAAAATGATTGGCATAATTTGTATCAACTTGGAGCTTTAACAAAATTCGTGATTCCATAATTTGTTGACAGGCATATTTTAGTTATACTTACTGAACAGGGTGAGCCTTCAATGAATGGCCGAGCTTAAAATGCCAAATATTAATATCAAAGCGATTGCAGTTGAACATCAAGTTACCCATCTTTCCAAGATCAAATCATGCCTTCATAATTTATTAAGCCCTCCAAATGGACATAATGAACTTCACATGTCAAAAAAAGTGTATAAAAAAAGTCAACTTTTGCTCTCTATCATCATAGCAGAAATTATTTGAAGCCCTGCATGATCATTAATTGAGATGGCATCCAAGTTTCTTATGCTACTTTCCAACTATTACCTAAAGCTGTGTTGATTTACCAAATTTATAATTATACGAGACATTGTTTTTCAAAGAATTGTTTGCATTGAGCAAGTAATATAGACTCATAAAGAACAAGGTAATAATAAAACTGCGATATATGCTCACATTGAAATTCACCTAGCAAAACAATGACGAACTTCCTTTCCAAATCTGAGCAGAGCTTTAGAAAAGCTTCTACTGACTGAGAGGTAAACAGAATATACAATAATATCTCCAGATAAATGTACGACGCCACATTTCAGAGTAAATCTTTTGGTATCTGATTTTTCTTTTAATGTCAAATTAAGATGTGAATTTTACGGATCCTCTAACTGCGCTGATACCCAAGGCAGGGCCTAGTCACTAATTTCATAATGATAGTGAATTGATCGAGTTCTGTCATAAGCATCAACTTGGTAAACATTTGAGAGGCTTCTTGTCCTACACGTCCATTTTTTTATGGCGGAAATACACCTTAATAAATACCCACATATTTTCTACCGTATGTTTAACTTTTGTGACAGTTAATCACATGATATAGACACAAAATTGAGTAAATGCAGGGTAAATTCCAATTTCAGAAGTCATTGTTAAAAGTTCCTGAGATATCATTTCGAAAAGAAAAAAAAAATGTGCCCCAAAATAAAGGGGCCTAAATGTGCCCCCTGCTATGTAAAAAAATATCGTTCAAGGAAAAATGGAAAAAGCCATCTAAAAGCATGACGGAAAAACCACAGAACTTAATTCTTCAATTCATTTTCTTGACTTTATTAAACCCAATTAACAACTGGAATCCAGCACAGATAATACACTTACGGGCAATCATAATAACTTTACTAGTGTTCCCCAGCAGATTAAAATTTAAAACGTTGTCATTATATGAACCAGGCAATCAAGTCCTTTCAAGCATTTGTACAAGTAAATGGACATAAAAGAGAAAGTGCTTACATCTCTAATGTTCCAAAGAACTGGACGAAGTATTTCCTAGGGTCAGACATACGACCCCAGTCTTCAGGTCTGCTAACCTGGATTTTTTTTCCATCAAACATGGTTGAACAATTACATGATGTCAAACAAAAAAGTCAAGAAAAATATATCCATTACAATCAATCAGCCAACTTTAGTTAATCAAGGAACAAGTTAACATACACCAAAAGAAACAAGACAAGTGGCAAAGCAATTCTGATATCCTAACGACAGAAATCAAGACGATGATAAATTGCAATTTTTTAGGCTTTTAGCTTAAATGCAAACATATCAGCAATATCCAATCATAGTGATAGCATAAGGAAAAACTAGCAAAACCCTCAATTGGGGCAAGATTCACAATTGGACACAAGCCTACACGTGGCCGTCTAGATTACCAAGTACGTAAATGCATATACGTGGCGGCCTTCATTTACGCAAATGCATGAAGATTACGTATTTATAACTATTAACCAAAATGGCACAAAGCTTTCTATTCTAACCTAATAAGCACTAAATGTTGAAACCATTGTTCGACCCCCAATCCCCGATAATGAGACGTGGGGGATAGTTATCTCTTACTTAGATTTCCAACATACGAGTATCACCAACACAAGGAAAAAAATCGCATTTGGCACCTCTTGCCTTGTATATACAGTATAATAGGAATTCTCATAGAATGATAATCTGCCTCTAAAAGGAACACTTGCAACCAAACTTGGCAACTAAACGCCACTACAGAAACTGATAACTCCAACTCAATTCCAAAAAATCAATTCACATTCCAACAAAAACAAAATCAAACACATCCCCCGTGACTAATCAATGTAAACCAATAACATAAAAAAACGAATTGAACATAACATAAAAAACCTCAAGCATCAAAGTGAACAAAAATGTACCTTTGCAGGCCAAGCAGGGAAACCCTTAACCTTAGCGAGAACGAGATCGCCCAACCTCAACTCGCTCTTGGTCTTAACCCCTTTCCCCCCACGCCTCCGCCCTGGAGCCATGGCCCTCCGATTGGCGCCCCTATGATTGAATAAAGGATCGGCAATCAATAGAACCCTAGAAAAAGCGAGTACACCCGGGGTGGCCCCCAGAAACGGCGTCGGGTTGCGGCAGTTGCCCTTGTTTTTCCGCGGTCGGCTGCTGGGCCGATCACAGGGGAAGAAGAGCTCAATTGAAGGGGTAATAGCATGCAAAAAGTGAAGGCGGCGGCGGTGACGGTGGTGGTGGATGGGAGAAGAGGAATAGTGTGTGTGTGAGCCTGAATGAATGTAATATCTGTTGTGAAAATCGTATGGTATAATTGGAAAAAGGCAATAAAAGGTTAAAACAAAAGAGGGGGAAGGAATCGACGAACGGGGGCAAGGGGGCGAATATTGTACACTTCGCTTCTTTTTCTTTTATTTTCTATGTTTATAGAATCAGTTTTATTTTTAAATTAGTTATAAGAAAAAATCTTACATGCATTCGGTACACTATACATTTATAGTGTATTTTTAAAAAATATATAATTTATTATATTAAAAGATATAATATATTTACACTGAACCGTTCAATTAATAATATAAAAAATATCAATGTAAACATATTGTATTTTTAGTAAAACAAATTGCATTTTTTAAAAATATACTATAAGTGCACAGTTCATCTGAATGTACATGACACTCACTCTGATATTTTTTTTACATAATAGTAATAATTTTATGCATCACATTGAATATTTTTTTTACACAACTGCAAGACCGGTCATAATATTTAGATTTAGATATACACTAATGATATGGTACAAATAATAATAAATAATATTTAAATATATATTATTGATATGATATAGATAACACTTTATTTTAAAAAAAAAATTGCAAATATATTTTGATTGCCGGAGGAAATGAAAAGGTAAAGTGAAAAATTGCAACCCAACTTTCAAAGATCAGCAATCTGCTACAAGAAGATGAAAATAAGTCTCGTTAACATTTATCCTAAAATTTATAGGTTATAGGTTATGTTTACTTTAAAAATTGATTTTTAAAATTATGAAGCTTTTGAAATTCTGATGATTAATAAAGTCTATTTTGTTTTTATATAGAAAGATATTTTAAGTTTATATCAAATAAATATATAAGAGTAAATGGAGTTGTATTATTATTATTATTAAGTGGAATTATCGCATCGAATTGCGTATTATTATATTATTATTATTATTACGTGAAATTATAATAATTATATGATTGTGTAATGATTAAAATTTATAGATCGATAAGGATTATTTTTTAAATCGATTTAGAGGTGATTTAGGGTTTAAAAATCCAAATCCTAATTTACAAAATTTAAACTAAACATAACCATAGTAATTCTTTTTTTTTTCAGTCACAGGAAGAGCGAGTCTCACGTGCATCGTGCACTCTATAATGTATTTTAAAATCATACAGTTTATTTTTCATATTAATAGTTGCACAGATCAATGTAAACAAATTGAATATTTGCATGGTTTAAAAATATAATATAGAGTACACGGTGCCCTAGTGCATACAAGACTTAGGCTAATAGGAAAATCTATAGGAAAAATCGAACTAATGAAGAAAGAGCGGGTCTCATGTGCATCCAGGTGCATCGTGCACTCATAGTGCATTTTAAAAACATGCAACTTGTTATACTGAAAGATACAACTTGTTTACACTGAACCGTGCAATTATTTATTCGTGTTAATAACAAGTTACATGTTTCTAAAATGCACGGTATATCTGGATTCATACAAGACTTAGTCGTGAAGACTGAAGAAGATGTTATGATCCTGGATGGACCCAAATCCCCGCATTTGTATGATATTGTCTGCTTTATGCCGAACCCACACGGATTTATTTTTGGGCATCTTCTAAAAGACCTCATACCAATTGAGATAATATCCATCCTAATAAACCCCATATTTTTCCGATGTGGAATATTGTTTGAACCCCAACAGAAGAGTACACATTTGTCATCAAGAACCCACTAAAAACCGGGTCGGCATACTGGACCTATTAAAGAATAAAGAGAGGCTAGGTCTTGATGCACCCAGGTGCACCGTACACTCACAATATATTTTAGAAGCGTACAATTTGTTATGTTGAAAAATGCGATTTATTTACATAGAAAAATGCAACTGTTAATATGGGAACACAGTTACATGCTTCTGTTTGGAATAATTGCATGTTTCTTTTTTATATAATTATACATTTTTAAAATGCATTATAAATGCACGGGACACCCTAATTCACATGAGACCCACCCATAAAGAGATTAAGATATGGCTGGAATACAAGCACATAAAACTATAGATAAGGCCCAAAAATAAAAGAGTACACTCAAAAAACGCAAACAGACTGGAAAATCAAATTGCAATATCGTGTGGATGATCATATAATTAAATATTTATTAATACCCTCCCAAAAAAAAAAAAAATTGCAATTTTTTTACTCATGTTTTAGTGAACGAATTATTTATTAATAAATGAAATAATAAAGTGATTTTTAAGGTGGGGTTATGATAGTTTTACCACTTTCTCCTCTATCGTACCATCTTTTTAAAATTATTTTATCATTTCAAATACTAATAAAAAACCCACTCATTAAAATTCGAACCAAATAATAACATTGCAAAATTATGTGGGACGGAGATAATACTTTCTAAATAATTGAGGTGAAAATAGATGTGAAATTTGGTCTCACTCATGTATTGCGTCTAGGTAGGACCATTAGCCCTTCGATTTTGGGCTCAACTTTTTAGTCCTTCGTTTTTGGGCTCAACTTGAGCAAGTGCGACAGATACCAGTAATTGGCAGAGGCTAAGCAAAATATCCAGTTTAATCAGTCACAACACCCCACACGCACACACACACACACACACACATATACTTATATAATAAAATTAGATTTATTTAAAAATATTTAATATAACATTAAAATAAAATATTAATTTTGTAATTTTAATATATAAATAAGGGTATAAATTATTTCTTTAGTAATATATATTAATAAAATTTTCATTTTGGGGTAGACATGTACCCTAAATAGATATATGCATCAGTCACTAGTTGGGGAAATTCATAAATAGTAGTAGTAAAGATAAATGTTTTCATTTTGTAATTTCTTAACTGAGATTTAATGGCTAGGACTTTTTAATTCTGGGTTTCATTTAAATTTAGGTAAAGTACATTTGGCTTCATAAATTTACTACTTTTCGCTTAATTACAATTTAATTTAAAATTTTAAATAATTGTAAATAAATAACTATTTTTAAATTTTGTTGTAAATTAAATTTACGAACAACCCATTTTATGCCGTAATTTGATATGTTCAATCGACGTAGCACCCCTTAATCCAAATATCGTCATTTTGCATAATGAAAAGCAAACTAGAAATACAACGTAAGAGAAACGAGCATAAAGGGAACTGCTCACAAGTTTAATTTGCAACAATATTCAAAAGTAATGATTTATTTATTATTATTCAAATTTGTAGATTATATTGCAATTAAGTGAAATGTGATGATATTAATTATTTGTAATTAACTCATACATTAATTATTTATTACAATTTTTTGGGCTAGCTGAAATGAGAATTTTATGTCTTGTTTCTTTTATAAAAGTGATGTGAGGTCAGCTTAATACCACGTGCAAAATATCATGCAAATATTATTAAAATAAACACATGAAAATGTTGCCTATGAATAATATTCCTCAAAGAAACCACACCACCAAAACATCCTTCATGGTCTACAAAACAACCCGTCTGCGAGGTGTTTCCGACGTTCAAGTTAAAGAGGGAACATGTACGTAGAGAAATATTAAATAGCAAGAATATATGAAAAAAAAAGTTAAGTGTTACTCAAGGTGGAAGAACAAGACTATTTATATATTACCTCCGTCCCGTGATTACTGCAACACTTGCCTAATTTGGACGCCCCAACATTACTGCAACACTCCAAAAATGGAAATAAATGTAATATTAATACACTCACAATACCCTTATTTTATTCAACTCAAACTCATTAAAATCCACTTTACTTTGTTTGCGGTTCAATTTTGGTGTTGCAATAATTCTGGGACGGAGGGAGTATATCGTAGCATCCGAAGGAAGTGGAGATCTTTCGGACATAAGCGGGTGCAATGAAACTCTAGACACGTCAGTACTCAGTAATATATCTCTGACATAATCAAATATACCAACCTCAATCAGGGAGCCCTTGCTACATTGTTAACAGTCTGCTCTAATCAAGCTTTTAATCAACTTAAAATTCTCTCTCTTCTTCTGAGACTCTAACTAATACCCTTCATTGGTTAAGGTCTTGTCACATTTCAGATCTAATGAGGTATGATGGTCTTAAGTATTTATGCACATCTCGAGTCGCCTTTCGGCTAGTTTATGAAGTCTGATATGTACAACTGGATCGTTGACTTTGAGCATTAAGATGTAATCTAGTATGATGAAATATGAATCGGGACTGACCCAATTAGGTCAGATATGTATCTATTCATACAAGAAAGAATCACATAACGTTTAAGATTATTAATCGAATGGTGCATCTGATTCCTATTAAAATGCAAACATTGAATATATATATATTTTTTTATCGGGCAAATGGTGATTCGAACCCGTAACCTCACGACATAAGTAGTGGTGCTCTAACCGTTTGAGCTATTCCACTTCGTCAATATTGAAACTTGATTGCATTTATTGAATTTAGGCATAATGCATTAAAAGATCCCTGAACTATCACATTTTGTTTCGAAAACCACTAAACTATTTTTTATTTTAAAAACCCATAAACTATCATTTTTTTGTTTCGAAAGACCTCTTAACTATATTTTTCTAAGCTAACTTAATATTTTAGGTTAAAATATGACACATCAACTCAATTTCAATGTTATTATATTCATATCAATCTCCAACAACAACAAAAATCACTAATGCACATTTGGGCTTGGACAGCTGATAAACAAAAATCACTAATACACATTTGGGCTTGGACAACTGATAAAATATCAATCTCCAACAACAACAAAAATCACTAATGACATTTCGCGGACCCACCAAACATAATCTCCAAGAATAAATATTGTCCAAGCTTGGACAAATAATAAAAAAACAAAGAGTACCAAAACTCCACCCAAACATCTCAATATAAACCAAGCCTCCCAATTAATTGAGGCAATTATTCCCCCATGTGGGACCGAACACCGACCTTAGGCGCTGGCCGAGATTAATTCCGCTCGGGACACTTGCTTTCTTGCGTTTAATGAAATTAATTCTATATGTTCTAAAAATCATTTTTTCTTACAATTTTTTTTAAAATTCTTTATTTCAATTATCTTATTTATTAATTCAATCACATTTTTATATAATATTTTTTTATATAAATTTAAATTGAAATTAAATTAAATTAAATTAAAATTATATTTTTTACTTGTACTTTTTTTTAACTACCTTTCTTTTAAACTTGTAATACTTTTCCTTCTAAACAATTAATACTTTTCTATCAAAATAAATAATATTTTTCTTTAAACAAGTAATATTTTTTCATCTAAACAAAGTAATACTTTTCTTTAAACAACTTATACATTTCTATCTAAACAAGTAATACTTTTCTATTTAAACAAATAATACTTTTCTATCTAAACAAATAATACTTTTCTATTTAAACAAGCAATACTTTTCTATCTAAATAAGTAATATTTTTCTTTAAACAAGTAATACTTTTCCATCTAAACAAGTAATATTTTTCTTTAAACAAGTTATATCTTTCTATCTAAACAAGTAATACTTTTCTATTTAAACAAATAATACTTTTCTATTTAAACAATTAATAGTACTTTTCTATCTAAATAAGTAATACTTAGACAAAATTGAATTAATTTATAAGAATATTAAATATTATAGGTATTAATTTATAAGAATTAATAGCGATACAAGTTCGTAAGTGTAATATTATGAATTTAATATTATGAACAAGTTTTACACAAGGGTTTGTGTTAATCTCATTATATAAGACGAATATTAAAAATAAATAACACGAGAATTTAAAGAATAAAATATTTGAATTGTACATAAAAAGAATTTACAAAAATAAAAACATAAAACAAAAAATACAAGTTTTACAAAAAAAAAATTAATTCACTTGGAGAGCGGTTATGAACCGCTTTCTGTTTTTTACTTTTTAACAACTGCTCAAAACCGCTTCTCTCCAAAGATTTCTTGCATCTAAGTTATGAACCATTGCCTAAGTTTTTTGATCTTGGACAATGGCTTTTTAACCGTTTTTTTTTTTTAATAGAACCATTTCCTTTCTTTGGAAATATTCAAAAAAGGAATGTCCAAGTGGAGTTCTCCAAGCTCAAATATGTAGTAGTGAATGTCTCTAACAAAATATAAAAAAAGGGCCTAATAAAATAAAAATTATATAGTTTAAGGATTTTTTAAAATAAAAAAATATTTTGGGGGTTTATCGGAACAAAAATTAATAGTTTAAGGGGTTTTTAAAAAAAAAATAATTTAAGAATCTTTCGAAATAAAAATTAATAGTCTAGTGACCTTTGGATGCATTATACCTTGAATTTATAAACCGTTCCATGGGCTTATTTTTTTCCCAAACCGTAATAAGAACCACTCTGTTATAAAATCGATTTTACATAAATTTCTAATGGATGATATTTGTTGAAAACGATGTTGCACGTGCTTACACATTCAACTAAATGAAAAAATTACAATAAGATTTCAAAATGACCACAATATTGATAAGATGTTCAAGACTTTTTGCAATTATTAAAAGGTTCCAATTTATAATGTTTGACTTTAGTACCCCACTTATATGACAACTATTAAAAAAAACCGTCTCACCTCCATAAACCCACGCCACCTCATTTCAAATTCTCTGTTTTCAAATCCTAGAAATTGAGAAGAAATATCTCCACCCCCAACCTACGCCACCGTTGCTCTTCACCAAACCCAACCCCCAATCCCAACACCCAAACAAATACGACGCACCCCCCCCCCCCCTCTGCCGCCCCTTACAACTCCTAAAACCCAAATTTCCTCCCACACGATGACGTCAGTGGTGGAGGGGTCGAAGGAGAGAGCAGCGGTGAGATAGGCGATGCGGTTCTGCGAGTGGGCAGCGGCGGAGGAGAGCTCGACGGAGTGGAAGGCGGCCCAGGATATGTCGCCGCCGTGGAGGAGGGTGAAAGAGAGAAGGACCGAGTGACGGCGCTGCCGGGGCAACCGCCGGTGAGTTTCAAGCAGTATGCAGGTTATGTGACTGTCAATCAAACTCATGGCAGAGCACTGTTTTATTGGTTCTTTCAAGCCACAAAAAACTCTCACAACAAACCTCTTCTATTGTGGCTTAATGGAGGTACTCTTTCTTCAATTAATCTTTTTCTAAAAAAAAAGGATATATATATATATATATATATTACTTCGAAATTAATTTTTTTGTAGTTCAGTAACTTGTCATCATTTTGAAATTGATCCCGAATATTTTAATTTTTTAATTATAATTATGTAAATTTGTGAAAATTTTTGAAACGACACAATGTATATTGACTGGACTAAAAAGGTCAAATAAATGAAGAAGCAATTCTTTGAAATAGGACAACTGAACAAATAGTACACACAATAGTAGCTGCTCCATCTTTTTCGAAATAATTGTCGCTTTTGGGTTAAATTTTATTTCAAAATAATTGTTATTTTAACTATTTTTTTATATTTATCTTTAATTTACCTTTCATATTTATCATTGATTTTTTTTCTTTTAATTGGAAAATTTATTTTTAATCACACACTCTCATCTAATTAGTTCAAGAATGATGGAGGATAACTTTGTCAAAAGATATATTTTTTAATTCTATACAAAATCTGAAAAAAGACAACATTTATTTCCAAAATTGCAGGAATTTAATTTCGTGTAAATGGAAAAAATCCAATCTGATTTAATCTATAATGTTATACTCCCTATTCATTTCATATTAATATACATTTTATTTGGATGAGTAGGTCTCCGAAAATTTGTTCATAGTATGAAATTTGTATTACTACACTTATAAATTAATATTACTACACTTATCAATTGATATTATCACACTTATAAATTGAGACCATAATATTAAAATTATTTATATTAATTTATAAGAGTAGTTATATCAATTTATAAATATAATAATATAATGAGTTTTATAATATATGAATAAATTTCACACGAGAGTTTGTGTATTTGGATATACTTGTGAAATTAAACTGTGATACACTTATCAACTAGATGTAACCCATGAGGGCCATGAGATGCCTTACTGAGTTTTCAATCATAACTTGATAAATATAATATGTGTATAGAGCTTCATATTCCATATTTAGTATATTTGTTGAATTTACGGTTTAGCAATATTGGGACATTCATAAAGTTAGCCAATAACTTTATATATTAGGGAGTGTCCTATTTTCTTGTAGCTGTTATTTTTCTTGGAAATTTGGTAAACATTTTTAGAGTGTGTTTTAAAAGTTGTGAGAGGGACCTTTGAAAACAGCTCCAGAAGCACTTATTTTAGGGTGTATTTATATTTAAAACAGTTACAGAAGCACTTATTTTCAAAAGTTGTGAGAGGGAGCTTTGAAAATAAGTGCTTCTGGAAGCTGTTTTAAGTGTTTCAAAACACCACCTTAGTGGTGGGGGTGAAATTTTCTCATCACATATTATTTTGATATCATGTGAGTGCAAATTATATACCCTTTTAAGCCAAACTTATAGTTTATCTTTTTCTTAGCACATGTGTCATACTTGGCCCAATTGGGATGTTATTATGTTAAGAAATTGAAAATAGCATGATAGAAGAACTTATACTATATTAATTTGACTTGTACCACAACTATAGTCAAACTCCCCCTTAAAAAAATCTCCAATCTATTTAAATCTTAACCATTAATTTTTTAAAAATAATTTATTTTTTCAAATAATTTATGGAGTTGACAAAAACTCGTACGAGACGAAATCTCATGCATGAGATGAAGTACAATCTAGCACAAATTAATTAACACTCACCACTCACAAAGTGTTAAAGCATTAATGTCCACGTTATGCTCAGTCTCACCGTGAGATCGAGTTTAACTTACACATGAATAAACATATTTTTATTTCAAATACAATTAAATATCTATTTAATTTGATTCATTCAAATTACTTATAACCCTATTTTTATTGTTAAATTATAAATAATTATATTATTAAAGATAAAAAATCATATGAGGAGGTCTCATACATGAGACAAGGTATAAATTAGAACAAATCAATATCTTCCTTCTTTTTAAAATGTTAAAACATCATTGTTCAAATTATATTTTATCGTCAAATCCTCTCACGCAAATTCATTAATACGGGGAGTGATAACTTAATTATAAACTATAGTCAAATTCTATAACTATATACATGGCCCACAGTCCCACACATATCATAAATAAGAGTATGGAGCATATGTCCTATCATTATTCAACTTTTCATCTCCTCTAGCTAGTCCTAGAAATGCAACTCCAAAAAATGGAACACACCACATCATATGTATATGTCACATGTGTATATATTCCTAAAGGTATATACAAATTTATCTAGTGTAATTTTGCTTAAGAAATTAGATCTCATATTCTATAACACCCACCCACCCACCCACCCAAAGTGCATTCATAAGTTTGTTATTATGGAGAAACTGATCCATCACTGCTTGGACCTCCAATTTTCAACATTGGAGGGCTTGCATTAATTGATTATTATGTTGTGAGCCAGGTAATCCTATAATTAATACCATGCCCTTTCGTTTGGCCCATATTACAGCCACATTGGTCGGTACATAAAAATCTTGTGTATTTTATTTTATTTTATTTTCCAAATAAATTAAAAACGGCGAATTAATCGGATCAACTGGTCAGCGCTTTGTGCCGTTTTTCCCATTTTTGAGCGCTTTGCAGATTGTTCGAAAGTCAAGTGACGCTTTGAATCGGTTCGTTATCCTTGCCGCGGTCGGACCGGTGGGTCCAACCACTTTTTAAAACATAGCCCCTATGTATAGTAAATGACGTGAAATAGTCTCACCAATTTTTTTCTAATATGTTTAGTATTAATTTAAAAAATATTTTGATTTTATAAATTACTCTTCTCAATGTAATATTTCTGTATATTAATGGTATATCTTGCTAAAAAATACAGTAAGACATTTATTTAATACTTATGTACGAATTTTACTTATTTTAATTTGGTTTTAAACTTATTTAATTTCAGGACCAGGATGTTCTTCAATAGGGTATGGCCAATCAGAGGAGTTGGGACCTTTCTTTCCTCAGAAGGGAAATAAACCAGAGCTCAAGTTTAACAAAAACACGTGGAACAAAGGTTCCCCTCAGAAAAAAATATTACACAAGTTCTTTCTATCTAAATTAATTAGGTTTTATTTTATTCAATTTAAATTTAGCATTATCTCATTTTTATGTTTTTTTTTTAGCGGCCAACTTGCTATTTTTGGAATCGCCGGTTGGTGTTGGATTCTCATACACAAACACAAGTAGTGACATTAAGGAGCTTGGTGACAATATTACAGGTACTTGATTTTAATAATTCCCCATTTTTGAACCGTTGTAATTAATGTTCCTATATATATATGCATATACCTTTGTACTTATATAAAATATGAAAGTAAATTTCATCAAGAATAATATTCTTTAAGATTTTTTTTATTTTTTAAAATTTAATTCTATTAATGAAGAATTTTTCCTGAAACATGTGTAGTTCCTTGTTATAAATTAATGCCACACATTTTGTTGGTCTCATTAAAGATTTCCTTCTATATTTCACTTGATTGTTTATTATTTTTATATATTTATATTAATTTAATGATATTGAATATCATTAAATTAAATTAAATATATAAAAATAATAAACAATCAAGACCATATATTGCTTCAATCTTTAATGAGACCAACAAAATGTGTGGCATTAATTTATAGCAATACTACACATGTTTCCGAAAAATAAATTCATTAATAGACTCCTTGATTCTAGCAAACCACACAATTCTCTCTCTCAGATTTCTTCGTCGGCGTGAATTTTTTTTTTGAGTTTGTATTTTCGAGTCTGAAGTTTGATTTAAAAATTTTGAATTTGTTTTTGCAGATCTGGTTCTTTGAGTTTGGTTTTTTTTTTTTAGGATTGGGGATTTCGTTTTCTTTCATTTGTAACGTTGCTTGTTGAGTTTTTGTATTCTAATTTATGAGTTTTTTATTTTTGAATTTTTGGCTATTTTTTTTTTTGCATTTGAGAAATCATGCTTGTATTTGAGCATTTTGAGAACTTTTGTGTTTGAATTTGCAGGACTTCCACCATGAAAATGAGAATTTTGAAACTTTCCAAGTTAAAGAAGGGTTTTTGCATTTGAATTTGATGAAACAAAAGGTAGAGACGAAATGGAGCAAGGTCCAAGAATGGTTTTTTGGAAAAGTGGTATTAAAGAAATGGAGTTTGCAATTGAGAGAAAATGGTTAGAATATCCGGAGAAGTGAGATTACAGGAATGGAATTCTGGGTTTAAGGAAGATGAAGATGGATATGTTGATTTTGGGATGTTTTTTCAAATTTTTATGCATAGTTTTACGAAATTTATATGCATATGTGCAAGATTTTATTTTCGTATGATACGTACGGATTTGACGATATGCTATGCGTATGCGGATCGATATATGCATGTCAAAAAAAAGATGAAAAATACGAATTTCTTCTGATTTCGATGAGAATATGTTTTTTTTATATTTTAAATATGTAAAATTTAGTATTTAATCGATTTAGATATTTAAATTAACGAATGATACATTACGTAATCCTATTTGAAATTATCATTTTATTTTAAATAAAGGAAAATATCAAAAAATTATCAACAACTCTCTTATTGTACAATACATATAAAAAAAATTAGGAATAAATAAAGAAAAATAAACACAAGACAAAACATGAATAAATAAATACAAGATAGAAAATAGGAGCAAAAAGACAAAAAAGTAGTAACAAGAAGATTCATTAAGGACATTTATGTAATCCAACCACATTTTAACCTTAGGCCCCGATTGGTAGTCCTATAATTTTTTCTACAAAAATTTTCTCATGACTATTTTAATGAGGAAAGATGCTACTAAATTGATTGGTAAAATCATTAAAAAAAAGTGTTAAATATTATATGTTGATTGGTAGGAGCTATTAAAAGTGCTATAAAATATTAAAAAATCATTAAAATGTGTAAATGACCAATTTACCCTTTTACTTGATTCGTACCCAATATAAATATATACTCAATATCATAAAAAATTCAATAATTCAAGAACATAAAAAAATTGTAGTAGCAAAATTTAAATTGCTCAACCACTCAAACAAAATTGCACACCCATTTCTCCAACAATATTGCAATATTTCTTCCCATAACCATTTCCTCTAGAATATGCAGCAAAATTAATGAAACCATAAAGCAAAATGAAGAAACCCAAATAATCCTGTTTCTGCAAAATTGAAGAAACCATTCTTCACACAAAGCAAAATTCAATTCAATACCCTCTCTTCTTTATGAGCTCACATTCTAACAAATTCCCCCAAATAACTCAAGTCTGCAAACCAATTCGTGACATCAGTGCGCGGAAGTGGCGTACCCGTAGCCGATGGGTGAAGCGCAGAGTCGCCAGAAATCAATTGTTGTTCGGACGTTTGACTCTGCGTCGTGAAGAGGGAGGCAGGGTCGCGAATCAAGGTTTCCACAAAACTAGAATCAAAGAGACTCGCGATGAAGGCCTGGGGGTCATGAGATATCGATTTCGCAACCTCGGGGGCTGAGAGTCGCGATAGAATTAAGCCCAAGGCTGAAGACATGTCCTGCGAGGCACGCTGGTCCATTGTGAGGTCTGGCGAGGGTCGAGTGCGGGTCGGCCATGGCCGCCGGCGGCGGCGCAGGGGAGGAAACCGCGAGAAATTAGGGATTTCAAAACACACCTTCGGTGTGTGAAAATCGCACACAGTGGGAAGAATGAAGAATAAGGGTGAAATTGAAATAAATATTAATGTAAAAGTTCCTCTAATTTAAAATCATGTCTGAGGTGGTATTATTTGTATAAAGGTGAACAATGTTTGGGGACATAATAAGAGCGGGTCAGCCGATAAGAATCGGGTCGTCGGGTATTTAAAAATGTCTACCAATCAGCTAATTATATTAGTGTGGGAGCCTTTTAACCCCTAATAGGGCCTACCAATCGGGTCTTATAGTAATGTTTTAAAAATTTGAACCTATTTGCAATAAAATTGGTCAAATGGAATCAGAAAGTAACCCACACAACTAAATTAATGTGAGGGAGAAAGTTGACTTCAACTCTTATATTTTTCATATTATTATTATTTTATTTTATTATTTATACTATGTGAAAATTATATTTATAAAAAACCACCTGAAAAATTTTGATATTAAAATGCAAATATTGAAGTTTAATCATTTATTGAATTTATAAGCCGTTCCATGTGCTTATTTTTTCCTAAACCAACAATAAGAACCACTCTGTTATAAAATCGATTTACAATAAATTTCAAGTGGATGATATTTGTTGAAAATAATGTTGCACGTGCTTTCAAATCCAACTAAATTCATGTGAGGGAGATGGTTGACTTATACTCATATATTTTTCATATTAATATTATATGTTATTTAATTTAATTGTTTATACTATGTGAGGGAGTATATATTGAAAAAAAAAATCTGAAAAAATTAATTTGACAGCTGTGGGATTTGAACCCACGCCCTTTCGGACCAGAGCCTAAATCTGGCGCCTTAGACCACTCGGCCAAACTGTCCTTATAAAACTAAAATTTCAATTAGTTAATAATAATAGCATTTCACTGCGTGTAGTCTCATTTAATGGGAAATAACTAAATTTCATAATCTCTTGACATAATTTGCCAAAAAATTTAATGAATTTTCTACATGATGATTTTGATATCATAGATGAATTAGTGTATACATTTGTGTGTGGTGGTTGGTGCTTTGATTGTGATATTATTTGGCTAATCATAAAAAAAACAAAATAATAACGTTGTTTTATTATTTGATAGCACTAGAAGAAGATTATTGTGAAAATATTGTTTATTTTACATTTCATTAGAAAGTCGTAATCAATGGCAATAGTAGGTACAAACAAGTCCAAATATGATAATCCATTAAAAAAGAAAATGTATCAAATTCCAAAACTTTGAAGACTTTTTTGAAAGGAAAAAAACATTTTAAGGGTCTTTCATGATAAGTGTTAATACTTTAAAACCCTTTATTTATAGGCTAAAACTTATATGCATTCAGGTGCACCATGGATTCATAGTGCATTTTAAAATCGTGCAATTTATTATACTGAAAAATGTAGCTTATTTACACTGAATCGTGCAACTATTAATATGAAAAAATAGTTGCACGATTCATTGTAAATAAATTACACTATTCAGTATAACAAATTGCACGATTCTAAAATGCATTATGAGTGCACAGTGCACCTGCCTGCACATGAAACCCACTGGGGCCAGGTTTGCAATTTAATAGATAGAGGGCCAATAATCAAGAACCTAAAATAAAAAAGAAAAAAACCTAGAACCATAAGTACACATATCGTACCAGAGGTCGGAGCCCCACTAAAAACCTTACTGAGATAAAACCTCACTTGGGACAAAACCCCTAGCGAAGGGAAAAAGGAAAACTCCTCTAAAAACAAAGAATTACTTCGAAACACGGAAGTTATCCTTATTCATATCAGTATAAAGTAAGCTACTAATGAAATCGGGACAACCCCCGATCCAAACATGACCAGTGTGAAGCTTAGCTAACATATCAACAATAGTATTTCCCTCTCTATAAATGTGGGAAGCCGTAAGAGAAACATGTTGACGAGCATCTGTAAACTTAGGCCAACAGGCCTTAATCCTCCATGGTAGACCTCTCCTGTTGCTGGTAAGGACTCTGACTGCAATTGCACTGTCCGATTCGACCCAGAGGTTTGTCCATCCCCTGGCTCGAGCAAAAACCACCCCATGCACACCAGCCAGAATCTCCGAATCTAGGGCAACCACATGCCCCAGAGTGATCGAAAAAGCAACGACGAACATGCCTCTCGAATTCCTCACAACACACCAGGCATAAATACGGCCCGGCTCCACACTCCTATCAACATTCAACCTATAACAACCAAGGGGTGGTGGTCTCCAACGAACAATAGTGGTCTGCTTGGGGGGTTTTGGGACATTGGGAACACGGAGTCTCCGACAAATCGCCAAATCATCAATTCCCTGCAATTTAATAAATAGAGGGAGAGATTATATTTTAACTATAATAATTCAATTAAATCTAGTCCAAAAATTAATGTAAAAATTATGAAAATTAAAGGAGGTCATAATCAGACTTTTGAATGCAAAGCAATTGACTGAAAATCAATTGCACTCAACTCTGCTGTCACTATTAATTTTTATTATTTTTTCTAGAAAAGAAGATACTAATTAATTTTGATATCAATTTATCCAGCTACATGCATACTTTGAGTTTGAGGCCATAACTCAGTCAAGCTTAAGATTTTGAAAGTCCAAAATTGCCCTTTTCCATCATTCTAAGCAAGTCCTCATCATTCCTATTCATCATATCTTGTCGCTATATTATGCACTATTCACATCTTTGACTATTATTTTTTAAGGTTTTTCCAATTTTATTAAGTTTAATTTTCAATTATTTATCTTAATGTCATTTCATTTGCTACTATTGTATTATAAGATGATTGATTATCGCAAGCATGCATTTTTAGGTTTTTTTTTAATAATCAATTTCAATAGTTCTCTAAGATAATTAATTACAATAGCTCATTCTACCACCGGGCATGTGACAACATCATTTCGTCTCGAAAATCTCAGATCTCAACCTCAGGTGATGAAACTCTAACCACTTTAACTTTTAGGTTTTGTGTGATGATATGTTGGAGAAAAGTGGTTAAGACTTTAGTCTATGTGTTAATTATTATTTTGATTAAATAATTATATACGTTATTGTACTTGGATTCAGATCTGGTGTTGTGTACAAAAGACCTCTGTCTTACACACACCATTAGATCCTTTGCACACACACACCTGTGTGTGATCCAAAGTGGGAGGGTGCACAACACCCTCTTGTACAACATAGAATCCCCTCCCATTTTACTTTGATATACAATTATTAATGTGTCTACTTTCTATTATCAAACAAGCTAAATTGGTGTAAACAATATTAATACAAGGGGTGGAGGAAATATAAAAAATACCGGTATACCGCACTTATCGTACCGAAAAATATCGATTTTATTAAAATTTTCGGTATACCGAAATTGTCGGTACGATATGGTACCGTACCGATAATTTTGGTACGAATACGATAACGATATGAAAATATAGAAAATTTCGATATACCGAAATATTTTCGGTATAGCAGAATAATTTTCGGTATATTGGAAAATTTTCCGTTATACCGAATAAATTTATGGTATATCAAAATTTTTTCAGTATATACCGAAATATCAGTACGGTATCGGTATGTAATATTGAGATACCAAAAATTTCGGTATATCAAATTTTTGGTACGACAACGGTATGACATTTTTCGGAAAAATTTCGATTTAACTAGGTTTTAAAATTTTCGATCGCCTACCCCCTAATTAATACCAAACAATCCACTCAGCATAATTATAACTCTAGCCGGTTTCCAACAAAATGAGTCATTATCGAGCTATAAGAAAATTAGAATATATGTGTATACATATATGTATAATATGTTAAAATCAAACTTATAAATTTAAGCATAAAACTTATAAAGACATTCTCGAATCGACGAACAATCCAGTCTTACATGCACCTAATGCAGAGATTTTAGGGAGTGGTTCGTATGTCAGAAGTAGGGGTAGAGGAAATAATTTAAAAAATCTTGGATATCTTTACTTACCGCATGCAAAAAATATTGATTTTATCAAAAAATTTTGGTATTGCGGATATGGTACCGCATCAAAAATTTCGGGTGCGATAACTGATATGAAAATATACAAAATTTCGGATAATCTTAAATATCAAATATTTTGATTGTCTTAAAAAGAAAAAATTTACGGTATACCGAAAATTTTTTGGTATACGAAAAATATTTCCGATATACCTAAGATATATTGAAATTTCGGTACGGTATCGGTATGTAATATCGGCATACCGAATTTTCTGTACGACAACGGTATGAAATTTTTCGGTATCAAAAATTTTCGGTATGCCGTACCATCCATCCCTAGTCAGAAGGAATATGAACGATAAAGAGTGTTGTGTTCGATATAGTAACTCAGGCTTAATCGAACACGTAAGAGCGACACGTGTATTATTTAAATATTACATGCCCAATGGACAAATATTCGCCACTCGGATCGGGAAAAAAAAAAGAATCGGATGAAATAAATCAAAGAAGGCCATGAAACAAATCGAGGACTCGGTGGCCAAAATACTCAGAAATCCTTGAAAGACCTCAGATATCCTGAGGGTCAGTTTGTTCGCGCCTCAGATATCCTGAGGATCAGTATGTTCGAAGACCTCAGATATCCTGAGGGTCAGTATGTCCGCACCTCAGATATCTTGAGGGTCAGTATGTTCGAAGACCTCAGATATCCTGAGGGTCAGTATGTCCACACCTCAGATATCCTGAGGGTCAGTATGTTCGAAGACCTCAGATATCCCGAGGATCGGATGTCCTCGGACCTCGTGTATACCCGGCGGTCGAGTGCCCGACACTCAGATATCCCGAAGACCCGAACATCCTGAGGGCTCAGTGTGCTCGAGGAGAACAATGATCCAGCATAAAACTGACATGGTTAAAGGGGCGAACAAAACATCCAACCGAGTAAAAGACTAATTTGGACGACCAAAAGAGTGCTTCACCAACAAGTAAGTTCCAAGATCAGCAAGGAAGATGAAGTTGAAAACGTGGCAACGTTACGTGAGTTCTTGCATGACGACCAAGTCTCCAAAATTTCATGCTTGCCAACCCAAATTTCATGCTTGTCGAAGTCTTTATAAAAGGAAGAAAAAAGAAGAAAAAAGGTTCGAAATTTTCCCCAGAAAAAGAGACACCCACACAAAAAATTCTCCAGAGAGGTGAGGAACAGAAAAATCCGAGTGATTATCCACACATACAAGAAACCCTAGCACTCATATGCAAACTCTCCAGATTATCTTCATTTGTAATGATTCATTTTCATAAGGTGTATCAAATATTGACGCCTAAAGCTCAGAATACCACATCCCGGCTTGGTATGCCCCTGAGAGAAGTCATTTCCCGATTTAACCGGGTCAACAGATTCATCTTATTTACAATTTATTTTACACGTGCATGTTTTGTTTGTGAGTCGTTCCTAAATTAGCCACATAATACTCTTTATAAAAAACAACTCGCGACAAAGAGTTTGATATACAGTAGTGAAGAATGATAATGAGTATGATAGTTATTTTTAGATTATTTGGTTTGTTAGGGATGGAGTACCTCTTGTACTCCATTATTTTCTTTATGAAAACTTTGATTTGGTTGTTAAAAAAAAGAAAAGATTATTTGATTTGTATAAATATATGACTATCATTACCATATAAAGTGATTGGTTTAATAAAAAATATTAATAATATAAATTACTTTTAACTTTTAAAAGAAACTATGTTATATATTAATAATACATAAAAATATTATAAATAATAAAAATTTAAAACATAAAAATAATTTTAAAAATTAAATAATAAATTTTAGAGGCATTCCACTTTTGTTCCTCCCAAAATGATGAGAAATGAATCTTATACCTTTCATTCCATAGTTTTAGGATTTCAAATTAATAATTGAGGTCTTATTCCCTTCAAGGCTTCAACCAAACACATAGCTTTCATTTCATTTTCATTTCTCAACTCCAAAGTCATCAACTAAGCACCCTCTTATTTTCGTATAGTCACGTTTCAGTTAAAACTACCGTCACTTTTTATTTTACATTTTCAGTCAAATTTAGTGTCATTTTTTTATTATACTAGTCCACATGGTTTAATCAAAACTTGTGTCATGTTTCGCCCAATTACACCCGTGCAACATATGAGACTGACTTAATAGCAACACTTGATGCACCAACACAATAATATTATTTAATAAAATTAATAGTATTATTCAATTAAATCAATTAATACTCACCAATTAATATCTTTTAATAAAATAATTAATACACATCGTTTCAAAAATACATTTGATTCATAGTAACCCAAAATTTATGTTACAGCGTCACATGAGTCAACGGATACTAACCAAAATTCGTAAAACATCATTTCGTGAGTCGAATACTATTTCTTTAAATAGAATAAAATTATCCAATAGTGTATTTTCTAAATTAAAAATGATTAAAAGTATTCATTAAAGTTCCATCCACTTGGCCGTCTTACCAGTTACCACAAGAATGGAGACAAAAAAAATCTTCAAGAAATCAAAGTACAAAATTTGTAAGCATTACAACCAATTCGTTGCCTGTCATTTATTTATACATATATCTTTTCTCTCTCACTCATAATTTCTGAATACAGAGAGATTAAAAGCCAGAGATGTACTATAATGTGGTGCAGAGTCATGGTGGTGTTGTTGTGTTAATTATAGTACTGGTGCTGGCGGCGGCGGCACACGGGAGCACCACGGCGGAGCAAGAGGCGGACCGAGTGACGGCGCTGCCGGGGCAACCGCCGGTGAGTTTCAAGCAGTATGCAGGTTATGTGACTGTCAATCAAACTCATGGCAGAGCACTGTTTTATTGGTTCTTTCAAGCCACAAAAAACTCTCACAACAAACCTCTTCTATTGTGGCTTAATGGAGGTACTCTTTCTTCAATTAATCTTTTTCTAAAAAAAAAAAAATATATATATATATATATATATATATATATATATATATATTACTTCGAAATTTTTTTTTTTATAGTTCAGTAACTTGTCATCATTTTGAAATTGATCCGATTATTTTAATTTTTTAATTATAATTATGTAAATTTGTGAAAAAATTTGAAACGACACAATGTATATTGACTGGACTAAAAAGGTCAAATAAATGAAGAAGCAATTCTTTGAAATAGGACAACTGAACAAATAGTACACACAATAGTAGCTGCTCCATCTTTTTCGAAATAATTGTCGCTTTTGGGTTAAATTTTATTTCAAAATAATTGTTATTTTAACTATTTTTTTATATTTATCTTTAATTTACCTTTCATATTTATCATTGATTTTTTTTCTTTTAATTGGAAAATTTATTTTTAATCACACACTCTCATCTAATTAGTTCAAGAATGATGGAGGATAACTTTGTCAAAAGATATATTTTTTTAATTCTATACAAAATCTGAAAAAAGACAACATTTATTTCCAAAATTGCAGGAATTTAATTTTGTGTAAATGGAAAAATCCAATCTGATTTAATCTATAATGTTATACTCCCTATTCATTTCATATTAATACATTTTATTTGGATGAGTAGGTGTCCGATGAAATTTATTCATAGTATGAAATTTGTATTACTACACTTATAAATTAATATTACTACACTTATCAATTGATACCATCACACTTATAAATTGAGACCATAATATTAAAAGTTATTTATATTAATTTATAAGAGTACTGATATCAATTTATAAATATAATAATATCATGAGTTTTATAATATATGAATAAATTTCACGTGAGAGTTTGTGTATTTGGATATACTTGTGAAATTAAACTGTGATACACTTATCAACTAGATGTAACCCATTAGGGCCATGAGATGCCTTACTGAGTTTTCAATCATAACTTGATAAATATAATATGTGTATAGAGCTTCATATTCCATATTTAGTATATTTGTTGAATTTACGGTTTAGCAATATTGGGACATTCATAAAGTTAGCCAATAACTTTATATATTAGGAAGTGTCCTATTTTCTTGTAGCTGTTATTTTTCTTGGAAATTTGGTAAACATTTTTAGGGTGTGTTTTTTTAAAAACACTTGTGAGAAAATTTTGAAAGAAATTTTCAAAACAAAATTTCACACAATTTAAGTTTTAGGATGTATTTATCAAAACACACCTTAAAAACAAAAATTTTCAAGACTTATTTTCAAAAGTTGTGAGAGGAAATTTTGAAAATAAGTCTTCTTCTAAATTCGCTTTTAAGATTTTTAAAACAACACCTTAGTGGTGGGGGTGAAACTTTCTCATCACATATTATTTTGATGTTATGTGAGTGCAAATTATATACCCTTTTAAGCCAAACTTATAGTTTATCTTTTTCTTAGCACATGTGTCATACTTGGCCCAATTGGGATGTTATTATGTTAAGAAATTGAAAATAGCATGATAGAAGAACTTATACTATATTAATTTGACTTGTACCACAACTATAGTCAAACTCCCCCTTAAAAAAATCACCAATCTATTTAAATCTTAACCATTAATTTTTTAAAAATAATTTATTTTTTCAAATAATTTATGGAGTTGACAAAAACTCGTACGAGACGAAATCTCACGCATGGGATGAAGTACAATCTAGCACAAATTAATTAACACTCACCACTCACAAAGTGTTAAAGCATTAATGTCCAAGTTATGCTCAGTCTCACCGTGAGACCGAGTTTAACTTACACATGAATAAACATATTTTTATTTCAAATACAATTAAATATCTATTTAATTTGATTCATTCAAATTACTTATAATCCTATTTTTATTGTTAAATTATAAATAATTATATTATTAAAGATAAAAAATCATATGAGGCTGTCTCATACATGAGACAAGATATAAATTAGAACAAATCAATATCTTCCTTCCTTTTAAAATGTTAAAATATTATTGTTCAAATTATATTTTACCGTTAAATCGTCTTACACAAATTCATTAATACGCGGAGTTATAACTTAATTATAAACTATAGTCAAATTCTATAACTATATACATGGCCCACAGTCCCACACATATCATAAATAAGAGTATGGAGCATATGTCCTATCATTATTCAACTTTTCATCTCCTCTAGCTTAGTCCTAGAAATGCAACTCCAAAAAATGGAACACACCACATCATATGTATATGTCACATGTGTATATATTCCTAAAGGTATATACAAATTTATCTAGTGTAATTTTGCCTAAGAAATTAGATCTCATATTCTATAACACCCACCCACCCACCCAAAAGTGCATTCATAAGTTTGTTATTATGGAGAAACTGGACCATCACTGCTTGGACCTCCAATTTTCAACATTGGAGGCCTTGCATTAATTGATTATTATGTTGTGGGCCAGGTAATCCTATAATTAATACCATGCCCTTTCGTTTGGCCCATATTACAGCCACATTGGTCGGTACATAAAAATCTTGTGTATTATATTATATTTTATTTTTCAAATAAATTAAAAACGGCAAATTAATCGGATCAACTGGTCAGCGCTTTGTGCCGTTTTTTCCATTTTTGAGCGCTTTGCAGATTGTTCGAAAGTCAAGTGACGCTTTGAATCGGTTCGTTATCCTTGCGCCGGTCGGACCGGTGGGTCCAACCACTTTTTAAAACATAGCCCCTATGTATAGTAAATGACGTGAAATAGTCTCACCAATTTTTTCCTAATATGTTTAGTATTAATTTAAAAAATATTTTGATTTTATAAATTACTCTTCTCAATGTAATATTTCTGTATATTAATGGTATATCTTGCTAAAAAATACAGTAAGACATTTATTTAATACTTATGTACGAATTTTACTTATTTTAATTTGGTTTTAAACTTATTTAATTTCAGGACCAGGATGTTCTTCAATAGGGTATGGCCAATCAGAGGAGTTGGGACCTTTCTTTCCTCAGAAGGGAAATAAACCAGAGCTCAAGTTTAACAAAAACACGTGGAACAAAGGTTCCCCTCAGAAAAAAATATTACACAAGTTCTTTCTATCTAAATTAATTAGGTTTTATTTTATTCAATTTAAATTTAGCATATTTTTCTTATCTCATTTTTATGTTTTTTTTAGCGGCCAACTTGCTATTTTTGGAATCGCCGGTTGGTGTTGGATTCTCATACACAAACACAAGTAGTGACATTAAGGAGCTTGGTGACAATATTACAGGTACTTGATTTTAATAATTCCCCATTTTTGAACCGATGTAATTAATGTTCCTATATATATATGCATATACCTTTGTACTTATATAAAATATGAAAGTAAATTTCATCAAGAATAATATTCTTTAAGAATTTTTTTATTTTTTAAAATTTAAGAGTCTATTAATGAATTTATTTTTCGGAAACATGTGTAGTATTGCTATAAATTAATGCCACACATTTTGTTGGTCTCATTAAAGATTGAAGCAATATATGGTCTTGATTGTTTATTGTTTTTATATATTTAATTTAATTTAATGATATTCAGCTGCGGATTCATATAACTTTCTGGTGGGCTGGTTCCGGAGGTTTCCACAATTTAAATCCCACGACTTTTACATTGCTGGCGAAAGCTATGCAGGTAGCTTTATTTATATTATTATTATTATTTTGGTTTTTTTTTTTGGATACTTTATATAGAATAAATAAAACATGATATTTTCTTAAAATATCAGGGCACTACGTCCCTCAGCTAGCAGAAGCTATCGTAGACAAAAATAAAATCGCGCCTATCAACGCCTACATTAATCTCAAGGGCATTATTTTCAAAATATAAAATGTATATTTATTCTAGATGAACAATAATTATAGGAATAAGTTTCCGGTAAAAAGTTGTTCATAATACGAAATTTATATCATTATATTACAAACTAATATCACTATATATATTTATAAATTAGATCATAGTATTAAATTCTATTGACATTAATTTATAAGAATAATGATATCAATTTATAAGTGTAATTGTATCAGTTTCATATTACGAACAAGTTTGACATAAGAGTTTTTGTGATTATACAATATTTAATTTCACGAAAGAGAGAAAGGAATTATTTATATTTTTGAGAGTATTTAAAAATGAAAAATTATGTGTATGATAGAGATGGGAAATGCAGTGTTGGAGGACGAAGAAGATTAGAGGGGAATGATGGAGTAGGCGCAGTAATATTGTAGTAGTAAAAACAAATTGCAATTTCACAAACCTCCCCAATTTATCCCATAATTGCAGCCATGCCATTTCCAAATACTTTGACGTTTACAAAATCATTGATATGTACAGTCTCTACTCTCCCCATTGCGTCCAAACCAATTCCACCAACCCTTTTTCACATATTCCAACCCTAATATTCAACAACAATAATGTGAGTATTCAAATTATATATGAAATAGTATTTTATTCTTCAAAATTATAGTTGATTGATTATTTTTTCTAGGGTCGTCGGAGAATACTATCAGGGTACGATCCTTGCGCCTCGGATTATACCGAAGCCTATTTGAATAGGCCCGATGTTCAACTGGCACTTCACGCTAATGTCACCAAAATTCCTTATCCATGGACGCATTGCAGGTAATAATTTTTTTTTTTTAAACAAATTACATGATTTAATTAAACGAACACAGAGTGTTATTTTTTAGCTGTTTAATGTGTTTTTTCATACAATAAATAAATAAAAAATAGTTGTTATATGAGTATTGAATGTAATGGATTGTGTATGCAGTACTAATATCACATTCTGGGACGATGCGCCTACTTCCGTACTCCCAATTATTAGAAAGCTTATTAAGGCGAATCAAAGAGTTTGGGTTTTCAGGTAAAAAATGAATTTGATTGGCAAATATTTTACAATATACTATAACATTAATTATTAATTTTAGTGTTGTAATAATAATTAATATTCATAATTAATTAACAGCGGAGATACAGATGGTAGAGTACCTGTGACAGCAACAAGATACTCTTTGAGGAAGCTGGGATTACCAATCAAACAGGACTGGACCCCTTGGTATACTGACAAAAAGCAGGTACATATATATTATTCTTATAAATAATTTACTAATTTCTAATTATTTTTTATTTTGAAATAAATTAAGTATTTTATAGAAATTTTGTGTCACGAAATTTATCATTTTTCATCAATTTTGGTCTCATCAGAATTTTTCATCCAAAATTAACGGTTGTGGATGTGTGAGCTGCAATCTGTAGGCATTAGAAATTTTATGACATTGGTCCTTTTTGACCAAATTTTGGTCCAGTAATAGTTGACGGTTGGGAACAAACTAGCAAAAAAAAATACCATTTTTAAATTTAGTACCAAAAATATTTTCAAAAAATTCATGTGTAACTGCTATTGCAATATACCCTGATTTAGTGATTAGCTATAATTAAACCAAAATAAAATTTACTCAATCTGCATTTTTTACACGGCGATTGCGAGTTCACACACACACATATATAGCAGTAAATATGAAGCTAAATATTACTTTTACTATTTTTTTAAATTTTTGATAATTTAGAAACCATTAAGAGCTTGTTTGGTAGCATTATATTAGGATGATATCTATTATTTTAACCGTGCATTCCCACCTTTTGACTCAGTGGTGTTAAATACTGGAAAGATGAATTTGTGGTATAATTATGATATCCCTCTTATAGTTAGTGTGATGACATACATATATATCAAATTACCCATATATACTCAAATCACTACAAAACTCATGGCTAACCAAATGTATAAATAGATTGATATTTTCTAGTATGTTTTTAGCCCATACATTTTTCCCAATGTTGCATAGTTTGACATGTAGATACCACTTTATCTCATATCATGTACCAAACAATCCCTAATTGTATATATACATTAATTATATGGAATAATTATTGTGGATACAAAATTTTGAATCAAGTTACTAATAGATTCAAAATAATTGCATATATGCAGTCGAAATTGCACAAAATTTGCAAATGTACCTGCTTAAGTACAATTTTTTTGTACCTATGTACCTATTAGTAAATTTCGAGTCCTCAATTTTTAGCGATCAACCAAATTATATATCTACATAGAAACACACTTCCATGAGACAACGGTGAAACGAGACATAATTTAAGTGGGGTGGATGTTGATTTGCGTTAGATTGTAATCCGTTTTATGTACTCATATGTGTTTTTGTGATATTTATAGGTAGGAGGATGGACGGTAGAATATGAAGGGTTGACATTTGTGACAGTGAGAGGAGCAGGCCACCAAGGGAAGCGCTGCAGCTGCTTAATCATTTTCTCAAGGCCCAAACACTTCCCTCCCAACCATTTTGAATAACAAATTTTATCACACTTTTACCTACTACATTTCTGGGCCTTAAATTAATTAATACCAAATAATTGTAATTTTCTAAAGCTGAAATTATATTTTGATCCCATCTTTTTCATTAATGTGAAATATATGTATGTGTATTTACCTATTTTCATAATTGGTTTACTTTCTTCAATGTTATACTGTGTGTATGCGAATCGTTGGTCCATATTATGATATGAAATTCGATTATCTAAAGGTACGTTTTCAGCTAATATTTTGCACTCATTGATAGTAATGTGTGTTTTTAAAAAAAATAAAATCGAAATTCTTCAATTTTATTTTAAATTAGAATATTTTAAAAATTTTAATTTAAAAGCCATTCTAATTAAGGTTAATGTGAGTTTTTTTAATTCATTCGGGATTCCAAACCTGGATCTTAGACCTCTCGGGCGAACTCAACCTTGTGGCCCAAGATCATATATCTTAATTGGACTCGGCCCAGGCCAATTAAGAAATATTTTCAATATGATTTTTGTGGGGTGCTTTGCTTATTGGTAAATTCTTCTTTAATTATTATTTTAAAAGAGTAATTTAAGAAGAAATATAGTTAACATTACATAGAAAAGTACAAAAGATTATCCATTTGCAAATGAGATGAATGGTCAAAATATCGTTTATAATGAATGATATGAAGTATTTTTCTAATTCATCTTGAAATTGGTACATATTATATATAGGACTGTCTCTATTTCTGTAAGAAAATATACAGTGATTACTGATTAGGGCTCAAATTTTTTAGGATCTTTGGTTTCGGTGACATGAATTATAATAAATCTCCCTATAAAAACATTGATGTTCAACAATTTATATATATCCATTAAAATTAAATGTATTTAAATTAAATGTATTTAATCAAAAATGGAATTTTGATGTTATACAAATATTTATAAGAATTTGATATTACAACCCCAATATATTAAAATTAAATGTATTTAACAAAAAGTGGGGTGAGAGAGGCTCGAACTCTCGACCTCAGGATTACTCAGAAGCTATGAGACCTACGCGCTAGCCAACTGCGCCACCACCCCTAATTGTTTATTTATTGTTAATAAATTTATATAATAACAATATTAATTTTCATATTAATTTGATAATAATAATTCTACTGCTTACGTATGTCTCTGTACAAGGTTTTTTACTTTTTCTTTTTTCATTTAAAAGATCTTGACAAATTTTGATTGAGGCCTTACCAGCGATCTATCAATAATATTACAAGTTTCTTATATGAAATGAGACGGAGTATAAATTAACACAAATCAACACTCATCTTTTTTAAAGTATTAATGTGTTAATGCGCAAATTACAATCTATTTTACTATGAGACAGTCTCTAACGGGCAATTCTATAGGTTAATAGTTGAAGAAAATGAGTTGGTACAATATATTTTTTACCTGCATAGTTTTTTTTCCAAATAGCTAGATACGAGCCTCCAAATAGCATGTTGATCATCACTCGAGTTGTGTTGGTATAATGAGATTAAAAAAAAAAAAAAAAAAAATCTAAGAATATTAAAATCTAGCACTTCATTGTCACAAATAAATCATCTGTAAGTGTTTATTGAAAGGAAAAAAAATGTCTGAAAATTTGGTACTTGTCTCCATGTTATAATTTAGTAGTTGTCACAAACATGAAACATCCGTCCACCCATTCTTTATGGCCCGCTCAACACTAACATATGAAATAATATTATAATTTATAATATAAATATAATATAATATAATTTAAATTTAAATAGGTACCAAATCCGTGTAGACTGTAGATTTTTTAATGGGCTATCAATGAAAAATTAAATTATTAATTTATATTAAATATTTTAAATTTTAATTTATATTCTCTCACATTTTTCTCCAACACTTTCATTTAAATGTATGAAAAGACAAAATTTATAAAATATGATATGAAAAAAACTATAAAATATATATTTAAATTTTTTGTAGGTGTATCTTATTTTGCTTTTTTAACTAAACATAAAAAGATCCCCCGATCCAAGTGATTAGGTATTTAAATGAAAACATTGATTTAAATAGCTACCAAATCCATTTTATAGTGTAGACTGTAGATTTTTTAATGGGCTATCAATGAAAAATATTGACTAATAATTTTATTCTCTAGCCGATCATTTAAGAAAAAACTAACAAATTAAGAAGCAGTTAGATTTCAATCTTATCGGCTCACAACCCCTATCCCAATCCAAGTGATTAGGTAGCAAATAACAATTAATTCATGGCGGCCCTCTTAATCCACAATTATTATGTGTATTAAAATTATGTGATTTCTTATTTATATCACTAGCTAAATATATATAGAGGGCACGATTCCAAATCTCTTGATACGTTTAAATGAGTTTGAATCACAAATAGTCTCGTAACATTGCCTAAAATATATTTAGTCTTATAAGTTTTTTTTGTAATTGATTTAGTTCCAATAACTTTGATAATATCAAATTTTAGTCTCAAATCGGTTTGAGCAATATCGTTTTGTCATTTCAATTTAGTGTTTTTCGGCGGATGTTATGACTGGACTGCCACATGTATTTTTAAGTGTGTTTAACTAATTATTGCCGTCAATTATGTTTTAATTTTAAGATTTTAAAAAAAAATTATTTTTAATTATATGACTGAAATTTCAGGTGTTAAAAAAAATGTGGCAGCTCAACCACAACATCCACCGGAAAGTCCCAAATTAAAACGACAAAACTATATTGTTCCGACCGATTTGAAATTAAAATTGGACATTGTTAAAGTTAATGAGACTAAATCGATGACAAAGAAACTTATTAGACTAAATCCATTTGAGACTAAAGTTATGAGACCATTTATGATTCAAACTCCGTTTGAATCAGTAGAGTAGGTGAGTGTGACAATTAAAGATCACGATCAAATTAATTCTCTGTATATTGTTGGGTTATGGAACTGCTTCACGTTCCAGCTTTCGGTGATCCAACTTTTTGGGGTCTTTTAAGCAGTATTTGAGTGGAATTGGTCTTTAGGGGTTTGACCAAGTTTTGCTTATAAATATCCATCTGATTAATTGTATTTATTATTACTGAAAATATTAGTAAATCTCCTGACTTGGTAGTCCTGATAAACTAGGTCAATAAATCAATGTTATTTAATTTTATTTTTATCAATTTCTCTATAATTACAATTAAAATCTAAACATATATGACTATTTGATTGAGTTTATCATGCATGCTACGCTAGTATGTACGCTGTATCTCTCGAATATTTGAAAGTCATTTTAAGTCGGCAAAATTGAATTAAGTTCTATTCTTTCCTTATCAAACAAAACATGAATAAGAAAAATAGAAATAAATAGTAACTAAAATAGACTAATATAAGAAAAATAGAAATAAATAGTAACTAAAATAGACTAATATCTTGAGTCAACAAAACGTTGCTTCTCCTTAAAAAAATACAACTGTTAGTTATTTTTATTCTCATCTGGAAACTTCTGAATCATTGCATCTGGGATCAGCCACTGAATTTATCCAATCTTGTAATTTGGATATAATTAAAAAAAGTTGGACAAGTATCTTGAACTTTGTCTATTTTCTCTAGCTGCATCAGTTCACTAATTTGCTAAGTTTTGTATGCATTCAGGTGCACCATTCATTCATAGTGTATTTTAGAATCGTGTAACTTATTATACTAAAAGATACAATTTTTTTTATACTGAAACGTGCAACTATTTTTCATATTAATAGTTGCACGATTCAATGTAAAAAAGTTGTCTCTTTCAATATAATAAGTTGCACGGTTCTAAAATGCACTATAAGTGCACGGTGCACCTGGATGCACATGAGACCCACTCAATTTGACTAAGTCTTGTATGCATCAATGTGCATCATGCCCACATTGTATATTTCAGAATCATGCAACTTGTTATATTGAATAATGCAATTTATTTATATTGAATCGTGTAATTATTTTTTTCATATTAATAGTTGCACGGTTCAATGTAAATAAATTATATCTTTCGGTATAACAAGTTGCATTATTCTCAAATGCATGCACTATGAGTGCACGATATACACAAGAGACCCACTCTTATATAATAAATATTTAATTAAATGCGATCTAATTAATTACATATATAAATTAATTACAAACACTACAAAAAATGACTTCATTGCCTACAAAATTTTCCAATATTTTTTCAACATGCCTACAAAATTTTCAACGAAAATAATTTCATCCTTAAATAATAAAGTTTGCTTACGACTTGCCTACAAATTTTCTTAATTATATAGGCTATTTTTAAACTACAGATATAATTGCCTACGAAAATGTAAATTGCTTAGGAAATTATTAGTGTAGGTAAATTTGATTATGAAAATTACAAATGTGTAGATATATTATTCGTAAGTAATTTGTTTGCCTAGAGAATTAGTTTTTTAGCTATTTTTTTCAAATATTATTCTAAAAATTGGTAAGCAAATCGTAGACAATCTTCACTTTTTAAGGACCAAATTATTTTTAAAGGAAAATTTCGTAGCCATTTAAAAATTTTCGTAGGCAATTCTTAATTTGAAATGGACCCGTGAAAACTAGAGCTATGAACTCTCCATTTTTATAATTTACATAAAAGAAATACATAATCACGTCTATAAAAGAAAATGAAAAATTATACACTAGCTTTATCAACAAAATTCACAAAAAAAACAAAAAACAAAAATGATATCAATTGTACAACGAAGTTATTGATATTTGATACTCTATAGTCATAGGTGCTATTTCACCACTCAATCCTCCCGTTCATCCTCTATAATACACACCAAGTCTACATGCAATTAAACGACATTAAAACCAATAAAATAGCAAAACAAAACATAAAATTAAAATTAAATTAGAAAATGATAACAACCAAGTAATACTATTTCCTATCAAGCAAGCCCCGCAAAACGACATTTTTCTTGTACTCCCACGAATCCAAATCCACGCGATCATCGCCAGTCTTGAGTTTGATCGGACGGCTGTTATCCATTCTCGCTGTAACACGCGGTAAAAAGTAAAACCAAGCCGCCGTGCTCAGAATTGCGCACATTTTACCCCAAAATAGCATCACAATGAACGTCACCATTATAATTACCGCCCCAACCATTGGGTCAATTTCGCCGGCTACTTTTACTTCTCTTCCCGTTTTGCCCCCGCCGGCACCCGGTTTCTCTCTCATCTGACTTGGCGGCGGCAGAGACACCGAGTGCGACAGCTTCGTCGTCGGGCTGGTCAACGCGATACTGTTTTGCTTCTCGACCCGTTTTGTTTGACCCGTTTGTAATACCGGGTTTGATTTCTCTTTGTTTTTGCTCTTCACTGAACTTATGTCGTGTGTCTGAAATACACCGTAAAAAATAATTAATTGATTTTTTCCAATAATTTAAGTTGAGAATATGAAAATAATTAAATTTTCACGAATTATGATATTTGCGAGAAAATTATAAACTTCGGTATAGAATTTGAAACGACAGACGTTTTATCCGTTTTTAGGAAAATATGATTAATTGGTACAAGCCATTCAAATTTTCTTTTTTGAATAATAATTACAGGCCATTTTATATTCGTTTTTATGCAGATATGGATGAATCCTTACCGTTAAAACTTAAAACTCGTGAGCTTTTCAAAAAAAAAAAAAAAAAAAATTGAAACTTCAAATTTGATGGACATGAAAATTAATTAATTAACACAAAATTAAAGTATAGTTATGCCTATAATCATAATGCATATAAATTCCGCCCAAAAGATCAAAATATTCATGAACATATAACTTTTTTTGGATAGGAAATTAAGTAAATATATTAGTTAATACTGGAATGAATTTGTAACAAAAGTCCAGTACATGGAATGAAAAGAAAACTTTTATTTCACATAAAATTATAAAAAATTCCAATTTCAAGACTAAAAAATTCCACATAAATTAACATATATCAAAAAAATAATTGAATTTACCTTATGACTTATTAATTCATGATTTTTAGGTGGATCAAGAATTTGAGTTTTCTTCTTTTCCTCATGATCCTTTATTATAAGAATTTCTTTGCTCATCGGAATCTTGACCGGAAGAGCCGTTCCTTGGCGGCCGGAGTACCTGTTGGTCACCCTTTTGACCGATTTGCCCTCGCCATATTCAGCTGAAACTTTGTTGGAAATTCCAAAACAGCCCCCAAAGGAGCAGAAGAAGCTGCTTTTTTTTCTTCTCTTTGTGGTGTGTTTGTTGGCAGAAGCCATGGGCAGAGAGGGAAATAAATTAGCTGCATGAGGGGTTTTCTAATTATGTGTGTATGTTTGAACACATTGGCCCGCACGTTTTATTTTTTATATTTTAATTTCTAATCTCATTAATATATACATGGTGTATATATATATTTCAACTAGGAAAAGGACAAATAATTAAACATCCTCCATTAATTTAATAAAAGGTGCAATTAGAGTATGACTCCAAATTTGTTAAAGAATTTAATTAAAAAATTCCAATTAAATTAGTAGTTATTCTCAGAACTTTCATATTTTGCAAATACTGGGGTATTTGTAAGACAGATGCTCATATTATTTCAATGTTTATAGTATTTTGTGAGGATATTTGAAACTTTAAAATATGATTTTTTTTTCGTAGTCGGTTAATTCAACCGTAATTTTACTATTTATGTAATAATATTGATTCAGGTCCAAAAGTTAGTAAAATCTATCAATTTAGGGTTTAAAAAAATTTCCATGTTAATTCAGTATCTAAAAAATAAGAAACTACCAATCTTGACCGAAAATATATTAAGACAACCATATTTAGCATCGTATACTACTTTATATCCTTATTTAGTTATATACTGTATATATTAATAATTTTGGGGGGATTATGTGTACCATGTACTATATAATATATTTTTAAAATATCTTGTTGCAATGAAAGATATCACTCGTGCTCGTGAAACAAATATCATGTTTGATTGCAAATAAATTGTATGTTTCAGTTCAATAAATTATATAAGACTTATACTACAATTTTTCGCTCCTACTTTTTGTTTTCTTCTTATTTTCACTGTTTGTTTATAAAAAAAATTGTTGGATAATTAAAAATTATAAAATGTCAAGCATGACCTTAGAATGGTATGAATTATAAATTGACCGTTTCTATCTTCTCAATCTTATATTAATAATTTTTTTTTAAATTTTTCAAATATATAAATAAATAGAAAATATCTTTTAAACCCCTAATTGATAATTTTATCAAGTTGCAGGCCTCAATTGATTAACTACGATACATTTATTTATAGATCTATAAAAAACAATAAAATGTGAATATGGAATTTAATTATTGTGACTTTATTTAAGAGTAATAGGGTTTAGTTGGAGAAATTGACTTGGACTTTTGGAGAAAGGGTATTCCAAATTTCCAATTTCCAAACGCGGTTTCACCTTCTCCACGTTAAGAAGTTGATCACCACATAATAAAAATTTAATTTGCCTTATTGAGTTGGTTACATTTGGAGTGTACTAATAATAAAAATAGGGCAAGTCTTGTACGTATTTAGGGGTATTGTGTATTTATGGTGCATTTTTGAATCATATAATTTATTATATCAAAATATTCAATTTTTTATACTAACCGTACAACTATTAATATAGAAAAATAGTTGCACATTTTAATATAAATAAATTGCATCTTTCATTATAATAAATTAATTATACGATTCTAAAATAACTATGACTACTACGATGTTCAAAATGCACATGAAACCCACTCTAAAATCAAATGTTTCTTAACGACTGCTAGAAGTAAGTAGAATATCTGAACGCACTGTGATTAATTTTATTTTTTTTAAGATTTACCTTTTTCGTGTCATTTATGAATTATTAATTTATTACAACGACAAAATTTATTCAGTGTGTGCGCACCATAAATAAATATTACCACTACATATAAAAAGATTGTTTTGTATTAGAAAAATGTGAGTGAAATTGTGGAGACACTTTATGAAGTTCATCATACGCACGATCATGCGATCTTGCGAGATCTGATCAGGGTCCTCATTTTATTAGTAAGAGAAAACAACAAGACAAATATATTGATCGAAAAATAATAGTTAATATATAAAAAACAATATGAAAATTACCTTTCAATTGACTAATTAAACAAAGTTGAAAATGTTTAATAGTATAGATCCTAACACGATAATTAAGTAGAAAAAAAAGCACCGAAAATAACCCTAAACAAAAATGAAGTAAGAATTGATATATTCAAGCATTTACTTAATTAGCTGTAACTTCTAAGAAACATATAGTTATTTAAATAGTAATTTTATTTAAAGTGGCTATGGTAACCTTAAAATTGAAAAATGCGGCATTTCTGAACTATCAACTTCTAGTTTAAAAGGTTCTTTAATTATTTTTTATTTTGATTTTTTTTAATTATACGATTCTTATTTTATGAGGCCCTTAGTAAAAAATTTGAATTTTGCTAAACCAATTTAATGTTTCCAGTTAAAATATGACATATCAGCCCAATTTCAATGTGATTATATTCACATCAAACTCAAATAACAAAAAAATATCTCTAACGAACTATAAAAAAAGGACCTTATGAAATAAAAATTGTATAATATAAGGACTGTTTAAAATAAAAAAATAGTTGAAGAATCTTATGAAACAAAATCATATAATTTAAGGGTTTTTTAAAACAAAAAATAATTTAAGAACTTTCTGAAATAAAAGTTGATAATTTAGGATCATGCAAAGTAATTAGGGGTCCTCACTTTAAGGTCTGAAAGTGGACATATATTCTTTCTAAAAATGCGTCTTGTGATGTGTTTTGCACTTTAGTTCAAACTAGATACTAAAGTGCAAACGTATTTTTTTCACATCGCACCTGTTAAATAATACGCATATTCATTTTGTTACTTGTAGCTTATTTCCCAAGTTAATTAATGTGCGTGCTTCACCAAAATCACATGATGCATAGCATAACGCCATCGATAATTATACTCATTAAATCTCCATATATAGTTATAAGATAGATAGCTATTACGCATTGTAGCTATTAACAATAGTATCAAATAAAAGTGCTTTACATAATCACAGACAGAACACGTATACTTCTCCTATCAAGCTATAAAAATACGAAAATAATAGCACCACTACCAGAAAAAAAAAATCCTCTAAAAATCACCAAATTTACATGGTTATAGATTCTTAAAAAACATATCGAATAATCTAATTGCAGAGTAGTCCTCTCCTTCTCGAGCTTCTTACTAATCAAAATTATTCAATATGTCATAAATAAAAATACAAAGTTATATGAGTAGGTTTAGTGTGAAAATTTTCATGTATGAAAAACTATAAAATTGCCCTAAATCATGACCTATTCGAGCCGGATGAATCAGCTACACCCTAAACACTAAATAATGAACCCTAAATCATGACCTATTCGGGCCGGGTGAACCATGATGTTGGTCCCGATTTGAAAAACCCATGTGCGCGGAAAATACCATGTAATGCATATAAAACAAGGGAAATTGTTGGAATATTTTAGTTTTGATGAATTATGCCAAAATATTATCAACTTGTGTTATTCAAGCTAATTTACAGATAACAAGTTGAAGGGGAACGAAAGAACAAGTTGAGGGGGAACTCACGAAATCAGAAGAAGATGATCGAGATCAGATGAGTTAGATGAGTTCCGGAGTTAACTGATGAGCTGTGCAAATCAAAAATAAAGAAAAGCTAAAGCCAAAGAAATCGTTAGAGAAGGTTGCAGATCGTAAGATGAATTGAGATCGAAAATCGACGTGATGTGAGATCGATATGATAACCTCGATATGCTAACCTCGATTCCCCGAATGTTGATCAAGATAATTGATCCGATCACCGAAATGATCGATCAGCAAGAAGAAATACTCATCAAACCATAGGGTCCAATATACTCGAGGGTCGATAGTTAGCTATTACGAATTATTATAGAAGGTCCCGGAGAAGTCTTATTTAAATTAAAATCGAAGACCCAAATGTTTTTAGAATTTTTCAAATATGTCATCAAGACACGATCGATTTGTTTATCCTAAACTCAAATAAACCTCAAGACTCGATAGAATCAAGATCCCGAGACTCAAAAAAATCAAGATTATAAAAATAATTACAAACGTGACCAATGAGATGAAGACAATTTAAAAAGCCCGAAAAAAAGTTTTTTAAACTACGAATAGTATAGATTTGAATGTGACTCCATCCAACGGTAACATTCAAATCCACACTATAAATACAAGATCTTCCATCAAATTAAGAGTGGGAAATCGTGAAGCATCCAAAAAGCCAAATCATCTAAGATTTCCACCATAGAACACCGAAATTTAAATACACACATATATTCAAGAGTGTTCTAACCTTTATCTAAGACAAATGTAATATCCTAGCTTAGAGAGATTTTCCCATCCTTAAGATTGATGCTAAAACAAATGTAAGGAAAATCTCAACCTGGGCTTTAACCAAACAAACCTTACCCAAATCGGTTTGAAAGGATAAGTTTGTAGGTGAGAGTGAACCCAGAACATCTAAGAATCCCGAAAGGGAGAGTAGGCGATCCAAAAAGGTGATAAGTCCCGTTTGAGTGTGAACTCTGAAACATCTGTTGGGTGTTGGACTAACACGAAAAACTAAGTCCAAATAAGTAGGTGCCCTCTTTGAAAGGGAAGAGTGGATGTAGGAGTTGGACTCCGAACCACTATAAAATCGTGTGTTCTTTACTGTTTTATGTTCTTACTTGTCATATGCATTCGATTATAAGCAAAACACAACACATGAGCTTAAAACGCAAAAATTGAAATCACTCTGCCCTCACCCCTGTTTTATATGCATTACATGGTTCTTCCGCGCACATGGGTTTTCAAATCGGGACCAACACATGAACCACTCGACTTTGTCTTACCTTCACCATATACATAATTTATTTGTAAATAATTTTTTTTTTCATGTATACAAATTTTCATACTAGACTTTGTCAAGTTATATATATAATGACTATAATAGGGACTTTTAACTGCTATTTTGCCACATTACGAACATGATAATACCCCGGTTGGATTACCAGATGATACCCACATACGGTGCAAGAGTCGCATAGTGAAACTGAATCGAAACATCAATAACTTCAGAAAAGTAAGAATGAAGATTTCAATTAAGCAATCCACAATAAAAAAGTGGATACATGTGTATATATATATGATATCATGAATCAGAAGAAAAAAAGAAGAAAGAATGAATGTCCATTGCAATTATATTTGCATTTAAGTGATTCACAATTTAGCAAGATGGTAAAAAGCTATCAATTATTCGCTTCCATTCCATCTATTTCGAAACATCTTTATCATCCCGGAGTTTGCTAGCTTCTTCCTGAAGTCGAAACTTCAGCACTGCACACAGGACAAACCTACACGAATGTCATCATCACACCCATTAATTCTCCAAAAGAACATTATACACCTCATCTATATAATAACCATTTAAAATCCACAAAGTAAAAAGATCATCGAATCAAACCCATTGTTCACCCTTCTAGAGCAGACAACCAATCTAAACAATTTTCCTGTAAAAGAATGTACTCACTCTCTCCAGTTCTAATTATTTTTTTGTTCACTGAGGTTTAATTGAGCTGCCACACAGGATATTGAGTAGGCCATAAGAGTTCTAGGATTTGAAATAATGTGATGGTTAGGTTTAGTGCAATATACCCACTAGACGTATAAACAAACCCATGGGCGACATATAAATGATCCCTTGAACACCTGACCAAAAAAAAAAAAAGATCCCTTGAACAACCGTTTATAGAAAACCAATTCTCTTCCCTTCTAGAATTTTTAACAAGGGGTACAATGGTCCTTTTGCATGGGTTTGGGTGAATGATTATAAATCTTGAAGTGAAGGGTACCATTACTGCCCCTAAAAGGGATATCGGACCAAAATATCCATGGAATACTCCTTCACTCAAAGGAGAACAAACACAATATAAGCCAGCATGAGGAAATTCAAACTAATGATAGTTACATAACCAAAATGGATAATAAAACACAAAGGCGTGAAGCTATTAATCTAAATTTGCTGAGACAAATAATACAATTAACATAGACCTAGGGATTCAAGCTTTCCAGTCTAGGAGATATCGAGGGAAAACAGCAAACTAAATTATTCACACAGCATATCTTCTTGAAAAGGTTTCCGGTTATTTATCTAAATAAGCCTCTTTCTTTTCACATAATTAAAGTTTCACGAGAACATACCTTGTTTATTTGTAACCACTTATTGATGCATTCTGAATGGTACGAATGCTTGCAAGAAAGAACTATCAAGTTGTCACCATCCTCATAGTCCAACCTACATATAACACAGCTGAAACCCAACAAAGCATAATCAGCATTACATCATCCTTACAAGGGAAAAATGATATGGCCCATAAGGCTATAGTTTAACGGGTGTCGAGATTAAAGGTACATATTTGGTCAAACCAAACCGAGATACTAGTTGAACAAAATCAAAAATAAAAAACTTACATTTTACATTCAATATTTTGTGAAAATGATTCCTTTTAAAATGCTATTGGAAAAACAAATATATATCTACACTTTTCAATTGATTATTTTATGAGTTTGTGAGAAAAATTAAAGAGAAAACAATCAACATGAAAGATTATATAAAGCAAAATATATTTGTCTCAACATATATATAAGAATTTTATTTTCGGTTTGTTTTAGTTGACTAGAACCAAAACTCAACCAAAGCGTTAAAGAGTCACAGAGAGAGAAGCTAAACTGAATCATTTGGGTTCAAGTATGATTCAAACAGAACTATCTGTTTGGTTAACCAAATTGTGAGCAACCCTAGGTGGAGATGGTGCAAAATTATGTTTGGCAAACACTAGAACATGTTTACTTACGAATCACTGATCCCTTCCTGAGTGCCTTGCGATTTGTAGTTGACTGAAGGCAAGGAAGCAATTGTGTCTGCAGAAAGGCCCCTGCTCTCTGTTCCAACAACTTCACCGAGGGCAACCAACTCCTATACCATAAAGCCCATCATGATTGCAAAGTAAAATGGGCTCTAGGACAAATAACATGGCTTCAAATCCTATATACCTCATATGATAATTCATCTGGATCAACCTCCTCCCATGCGTCCTATGGATTGTTTAAAGTGTTAGCACAGACAAAAAAAAAAAAAAAAATCCAATATCCAATTGCAAATCAATGATACAGGTGCATGATTCAAATGAATATGATGATACCCAGAAGTTCGCTCTGAAATAAAGCAAACAAGAGATTTCATCAACTGGTAATGCAATTTCCAAAAGTAGCAAAAATAATGTGTTTCAAAGGAAAAAATTCATGTGAAAAGGAAGATTGAGATTCTGAGAAAATTAAACAAGCCAGCAATTAGTATCACAAAAGTGGTCGAATTAGTGCAAACCAAATGTAGCACACAATGAAATGATTTATTAGGGAAATTCCCTCAATTTGTAGCATAGTAGTTAGAACATGATATTCCGGGAAGGATTAGATGCATGGCAGATAGCTTGAGCTGATTCTTCCAAAAAATAATCCACACAAACTACCAGCAGTTCAAGAGAAAGGTTTGAAGTAGAATAACAACAGGCAAAGTGTTTAAGAACCTAAGAAAAGGAACAGTAAATATAGCAATGTATCTCTTGTTGATTTCAATCTCAGACTTTCTGTACAAACATTTGCTATGATTCTAAAGTTAAGCTGCCTTGTATCATTACAGTAGCTTAAAACTAAATATTCTGGTCAGACTCTCAAATAGCACTATCTAGACCATCTATAGAATTGTTGAGACCCCTGAATGTAATGAGATACTGTAATGGTGGTCATGGCCATCATATCTTCATTTTGATTGCAGCATATATCAAGCATAAAAAAAGTGTTACCTAAAAAATTAGTTGGCCCATCTTTTTTTTCTTTCCCTCTTTCTTTAGTAGTTTCACAATAATATAGCTATATGCGCACACCAGAACTCTGAATTAAGAAAAAAGTAAGCATTCTAAAGGACTCATCCTTAGTTCCATCCTTGTCAGCATATTATCCTTCTCTGATAGACTTTAATAATGCATGTATAAGTCAGATAAAAGGTAAAGCACCACCTGATTGCACTAATCCTTGATCACTAGACAAACACAGTTTTCTCCTTGTCAGATAAACAAAAATACAATTTAATACATAACACTAAATGAGAGTTCAGACGACAGTCATTTCCCGGTATGGCAGAAACTGTCAGCATTATCTACGTGTGCAGTAAAGCACGGAAGACAAATAAAAACAAAATTACCTAACTCAAGAAAGCAAGAATCCAAACTCTTTCCCTAATTCGTTGGCAAATTAAGAAGAAAGGGTGCTTGGCCTGCAAATATCTAAGAAGATACAGCAAGCATATCAGATTATACCTGAGAATTAATACCATGATCCTCTTCATCGTCATCTTCATCATCTTCCTCAACTATACCTATTGCAAGTGTTAAATCAATGTCAGTACTTTAGAAATAAAATACAAAGAAGTTTACTAAGCAAGGAGCTAAAAAGATCTGGACTAGATTTAACTCTCACTTTCAGTTAACCCCGCTAGGGCCAACAAATTAGCTGCCATCTCTCGTTCTTCCACATCTTGCAAGGCTCTAGCATAAGCCTCATCATCTGGAAAGGCAGAGGGATCCAATTCAACATCTGGGTCGTCATCTTCTTCTCCTTCAGTGGAAGCATGTTCGTCAGATGCAACCCCTTCAACGTCAGACGCATTGTAATCCTCTTTGCTGGCATCACTGTAATCATCTTCATCGAAATCATCATCATGCCCGTAACTTTCGGGTTCCAAACTTCCATAATCACTGCCCCCCCACTTCCCATCCTCAACATCATATAAGCCCTTTCCTGTTTCAGAGGAATGAAATAAGTTTTTGACCAATTTTAGAAACTAATAGAGTAGACTAGTTAATGAGAAAAACTAATGCCTTGAGTACAATATATATGATCCAACAGTAAATAAGTCAGCAAAAGATGCATATATAAGGAAATAGAATATTACTACATCAAAATTGATGTGTTTGACAGGACACAATCAACCACTCAAATTTCAAATAGTTTTCAACCAGATAAAAAATGCAAACGAATGTCATCAATAGATACTAATGCTATATACGCCACTAAACAGATTAGACTGAAAGCCAAGCATTTATCCAAATAACACAAATGAATGAAAATCGAGCTGGAGAACCAGGAAGTCCAACAACTATCTTAATTACTGCATACATGTAGAAAATCCAAACCCTAATTGGTAGAAAACAAGAACAGTGTCGAAATTGAGAAACATAACACGTTTCTAATAAAAATTGAAAGCGCCAAGAGTTAAAGAAAGGCAAGAAAACCTGCTCTTGGAGAGTACGGGCAAGTGCAAGATCGGCATCGACTTGACTAAGGTCGGTAAACGGAGTTCTCCGGGGATAATTAACGGCGGCGGCATCTACGTTATCGTTATCATTACTAAAATTGTTGTGATTGTTGGGGTTTTCTTTTGCACCGGTGTTGCCGGAATCAGGCTTGGCAGCTGTGTTCTCCATTTCAAATTCAAGAAGATTGTGGGTACGGAATTCAAATTCGAGCGTATGCGTGTTGCTGGAGATCTACGAAGAGAAATTATTGAGCAAAAAAGTGGGTATTATTGTTGCTTTTCGAATGAGGGCAGCGTAGAGCGTATTTTGAATTAATTTTCTTTTTGGTAGTGAATACTGATTGCAATACAAGCCTATAAAATATCGAAGCATGTAACTTATTTCACCACCATAGATTATATGTAACATGTAACTTATTTCACGACCATAGATTATATGTTTTAGTGTATATAAATTATACGTTTTAATGTAATAAGTTACAATATGTTTTTAATATATTATAAAGTGTACGGTGCACTTGGTGCATAAAAGAGTCACTCATTTTTACTTAAATAATTCAGTTTTTTATTTTAAAATTTTAAAATATCAATGTTCGATTTGGTTTATAAAAAAAAAAATCGCAAAATTGAAAATTGAAATTATGGATATATGGAGTAGTATTTTTATTTTATATATTTTTATAGTTAATAATTTACTCCTTCTATTCAATTCTTTTTTCACATTTATTGTTTTCTCGTGTTTTAGCGAACAAGTTTTTTATTAGTATTTGAAATGATAAAATAATATTTAAGAAGACATATAATAGAGGAGAGGTAGATCTATTATACCCCTTCTTAAAAAAATACTTTGTTATTTTAAATACACCTTAAACAATTCGCTCACTAAAATACAAGAAAAAATGTAGTGTGAAAATAATCTTGTAACTGAATTAACATAGTAGGTTTAAAAAATATCTTAATATACTATGCTTTTTTTTTTAATGTATTATAGATTATGTTATTATCTTTGTATTATGAACTATGTTCAGGTTTGATAAGTTGTTGACTTGTGGTTGGATGATTGGAGTTAATATGATTGTGTTGATTAATAATGAAAAAAATCATCAAATATAGGAAAAATGAGAAAAATCACAAAAAATATTGGTTTTTTGGTCCAATATCAAAACGAACTGCAATTTCGGTCCGATTTATTTTCGGTTCCACCACAATTTTGATTTCGGTTCGTTATACAAATTACGATTTTCAATTTTTTCGGTTCAGTTTTAGGTGTGTGCTTGGATGTGGATTTTCTTTTCCATTTTTCATTTTTATGTAATTTTTTTTTTTAAATATTTGTAAAAAATGAAAGTGTGATTGGATGTGAAATTTTTTTTAATAATTATATTTAACTCTTCAAATATTGGATCCTTGGCAGATGGCACATATGTCTTTGTCAATGGAATTTTTGTGTCCATAATCACGGTTCTGTGTAAATAACAAACTAAACCAGGTCTGTGTTTCCAAATTAGTGAAAATACACTACCAAATGATTGTTTAATTTGTGGGAAAGGGGTTGATTGTTTCGTTATATCAATATTAGGGGCCTATTTGATCTTGTTAATAAGATGAAGGGCCTATTTGGGTGAAATTACTGATAGATATAATTTTTTTAAAAATTTATTAGCAGATACAAAATGGTTGCATATATGTAGAGATGCAATTAAGACTTTCAAGTCAAAATTTTATTTAATATCTTAATCTCATTCATCACGCCAAATAATTTTTCTCAAAATTTTGAGCAATTACCTCCTATTTTTTTGACCTCAATTAAAAAGAAAAAGGGATCGTGTGTAAAAAAAAAATAGTCGAGGGGCTTAATTATCGATAAAATTAGGGGCTTACTTGACCCTTTCTCTAAGATAGTAATGTCGATGTACCGACAAAGTTCTTACCTTTATTGTGAGTCACACAATACTAACAAACGATAAACTGAGTGATGCTTCTGTAAAAGTAGGAAAACATGAATGAGATTTCATATACTTTGAATCCCATCCTATTATATTTTGTAAATTATTTTCATATCTTTCTTTATATGATGGGTTCAACAAAAAATTTAACTTATGAAAACGACAAAATATATCAAAGGCAACCTTTTGGTGAATAAAAAAAATACAACAGTTAGGAATGAGTGAAATTGATGAGTCTACAATAACTTGGGTTATTGTACATTATCAATCTTGAGCTATAAAGAAAAAGTTAACTACTTTCATCTATATCTCTACATAAAAATATCACACGCTTCTCTTAACATCAATGACTCCTCTAGGCGATCCAAAACAAGATTTCTTTTAAGATAAGGTATTTTTTAGTTTGCAATGGATAGACGATTCATCTCTCTACTAGTTGACCATCGCGAATCCAATTCTTGGATTGTAAGCCCAAAAAAAAATAAATTCTCTAAGCACGACTTGAATCGGTTATGTAGAATAGGTGTGTTTAACTTTGAATTGCAAGGCTCAAAAGTTACACAAACGCTATAAAGCTTGGAAATGACTTATAAATCTCTCGTACATCATCTACAATACTACAAAGTACAAACCAACGACCAATTTGATTTATTGTGACGACACTGCTTGAAAAAGAGTAAGTTTCATGTGAAACTTGTTCACATCGAAATTAGTTTCATATTTACAAATAAGACTCTTTAGTTATTACTACTAATACCCCTGGTGTAATATAAGTCACACCATTCAGTGTTATGAGTAATACTCATTATCTAGTAAAAGTTTACCATAATATTACAACGAAAATATATACTTACAAAATAATAATTCAATTATACAAACTTCCTCCAAAAAACTATTTATTAAGTTAACAATAATATTAATATATTAAGTAATTGAATTATAAACCAACATTTTATAAAAAAAACCTTAACTAAAAAAAAAAAACTACTAAAAAGTAGCATAAGTTGTCGGAGACTAAAAATAGAGAAATACACTAGTGTAGCGCATCCACATTGAAGTGTGTATAGAGAAATACACCACACCACTACTCCAAAACCAACCAGAAAACCTCGCTTAACCAATCATATCTTCAACCTTTAGCTACATATTTGGATTTTGGAATTATTATAAGTACTCTCAGATGCCTAAATAAAAAAGGTGACATATTTTTGTAGGGCACCTTCTCTATGTGTGTAAAATTACAGTAACAAATAAGTAAATATATATATACATAAATTAAGATGGCTGTTGGAGGCATTGAGGTCTCTACCGGAGACTATGGTGGCCGTGTCACTCCCTTCGTCGTCATCGCCTGCCTTGTCGCTGCCACCGGCGGCCTCATTTTCGGTTACGACATCGGTATCTCAGGTTCGTCTCTATAATTTATTTAATGACAGACTTACCGATTGATACATTTTACGATTAATGCAACTTACTAATATATTGCACTTTCTAATGCAACACTAACTGCATATGCAATCCATTTTGCATCCATCAGTAGATTGATTCCAAAATTTTGTATGAATTAGAGAAATTGTTACACGAGGCATTTTGTTGTTGGATTTGCAGGAGGAGTGACATCCATGGATGAATTTCTTGAAAAATTCTTCCCGGCGGTGTACGCTAAGCAAAAGGATTCGTCAGGGAAGGAGAATCAGTACTGCAAATTCGAGTCTCACATGCTGACGCTATTCACGTCGTCCTTGTATTTAGCGGCTCTGTTCGCGTCGTTCCTGGCCTCCGCCACGTCTCAGAGGTTCGGGCGGAAGGTCACCATGACGGTCGGTGGTTTCGTCTTCCTCATCGGCTCTATTTTAAACGGAGCGGCGACGAATGTGCTGATGCTCATCGTCGGCCGTGTACTCCTCGGCGTGGGGATCGGGTTCGCCAACCAGTCCGTCCCCGTTTACTTATCCGAAATGGCGCCCGCCAAGCTGAGAGGAGCTCTCAACATCGGCTTCCAGATGGCCACCACTATCGGAATTTTCGGTGCCAACCTGGTGAACTACGGCACCGCGCAGATGAAGGCCAACGGGTGGAGAGTTTCGTTGGCGTTGGGCGCTGTTCCGGCGGTGATCATGACCGTTGGATCTCTGTTCCTGCCCGATACCCCGAATTCAATGATCCTGAGAGGGATGAAGGAGGAAGCGAAAGCAATGCTGCAGAAAATCCGCGGCACGAAAGATGTGGACGAGGAACTAAACGATTTAATGGAAGCGAGCGAAGCGTCGGCCAAAGTCCCCGACCCGTGGAAATCGATTCTGGAACGGCAGCACCGCCCTCAGCTGGTGATCACCATGTTAATCCCAATCTTCCAGCAATTGACAGGAATCAACGTCATAATGTTTTACGCGCCGGTCCTGTTCAAAACTCTCGGGTTTGGCGACGATGCTTCGTTGATGTCCGCTGTTGTGACCGGTCTTGTTAACGTCCTGGCAACGCTCGTCTCCATTTTCACGGTCGACAGGTTCGGGCGTCGCGCGCTGTTCCTTGAGGGCGGGGTTCAGATGATGATCTGCCAGATCAGCGTGGGAGTGTTGGTGTACAAGGTTTTCGGTGTTGCCGGGGTGGGAACATTCAGCAAGGGGAACGGGGACTTGGCGCTGGGGCTGATATGCTTTTACGTGGCAGCGTTTGCGTGGTCGTGGGGCCCGCTGGGGTGGCTGGTGCCCAGCGAGATCCATCCGTTGGAGACCAGATCTGCGGGCCAATCCATCAATGTTTCGGTTAACATGTTCTGCACCTTCGTAATCGGGCAGCTGTTTTTGTCGATGCTTTGCACTATGAAGTTCGGGTTGTTCTGGTTCTTCGGCGGGTGGGTGATGGTGATGACCGTGTTCGTGTTCCTGTTCGTGCCAGAGACGAAGGGGACGCCCATCGAGGAGATGAACAGGGTCTGGAAGGCTCATTGGTTTTGGGGGATTACATTCCGGATGATGCTCCGGGGCTTGAGCACCACAGTCATGTTTAAACCAACTAGTCACTTTTTCAGTAATAAAAATTTGGGTAACACAATAATACGTTTCTAATTCAAATTAGAGGCGGCCGCGGCAGGGAACGGCGGCCAATTAATGGCGATGGCGTCGTCTCCGTTGTCATTATCATTACTAATAAAGTTGTGATTGTTGGTTGGTGTTGGTGGAATCAGGCTTGGAGTTGTACCGAGAGAAAGAGAAATTGTTGACCAAAATTGTGGCTATTTTTGTTGCTTTACGAATGAGAGCAGCGTTGAGCGTAGTTTGATTTTTTTTTTTTTTTTTTTGTACCGACTATTGGTCACACGGCTTATTTATTAGATCAATATGTACAAGAGTTATCAAATGTGGTGTATTTTTAAGTTTTTTTATTTTTTAAATCAGTTATCAAACTGATGGAAACATATTAGTACCGAAATACAGAAATTACAAGGGAGCAAACATTAATTTGGAATACACAGAAGAGAAGCAAATCTGAAAGACACATCAATTCTGACTGAAATAAATTTGTCTAATAGAGTAGAAAATTTGAAATGAATCAAGAATTAACACCTCATAAAGCCAATTAATCTTAATCTGATTGTGTGAAACAGAGAAAAACAGAGAGGATGAAAAAAAATTATGAGAAGCCTAAGTCTTGTGTGCATTCAGGTGCCAATGGCGGATCCAGGATTGAAAATTAGGACAGGCTGGAAGTAGTGGCAGACCTAGGAGTTTGAAATCGGGGGTACGATTGACGGGAGAAATGTTTTCTTAGGTCAATAATTTAGGGGTTGTGTTCTAATGACAATAATATTACGGTTTTGGAAATGCATCATATTTTAAAATATGTAAATATAGGACAATATGTTTTTAAATCTGTAAATGTAGGAAAATCGAGCTTAAGTAAGCCCAAATCGGGCTGCAGTTTTGCAAGATTGTCCTAAATTTATGGATTTTGAAAACATAGTATCCTATATTCACAAGTCCGCAAATCTGTAAATATAGGACAATTATGCAACTCACGTGACATTTCAGCTCAATTTGAGCCTATTTGGTTTGAATGTCTTACATTTACAGATTTTATAACATATTGTTCTATATTTCTAAGGCAGTAAAATTATTATCCTTTAAACACAAACTCCCTCAAGTTGCTGGCTTAAAAAAATAGTTGTACATAAAATATTAACTAAGATTATATAAAAAAATCCACAGTGTAATAACAAATATCAATTTACATAATTATAGCAATCGAAATTGTTTTAAAAATGAGATGATATTAAAAAAAATGAATATTAGCCCAATTATCAAGGGAGGCACCAAACAAAAGAAAATGCCCAACAATACCGAAATACTATAAGAAATAAGAAATGAGCCTAATTAAATTTAGATAAAAATTTGTGTGAACTCTAGTTCACCATGAACTCGGTTTCTTTTAGTATTATTGTTATGTATAAAAACTATCATTGTTATGCATAAAAATAATTACACTGTTTTGCATAAAAACATTTATGCCTAATGGTGATAATTTTTCCATATAACAATGATAGAGTTCATGTATATACATGATTTATAGGAGTGTTACTTTTAAATTTAATACAACAAGTCAATTAAATAAATAAAAATTAAATGAGATGGGCCTATACAAACAACCTATTAACCTATACATGGCTTTTTTTTAGGACTTGAATCAACATTTGTTTTTTGTTTAGTAGAAACAAATTTTATTAAAGCATCACGCACGGAACAAACGGCTGAATTTGGGTGAAATCTGAATTAGGTTCAATTCCTAATGGGTGGACATTAATTTTTTTTTTTTTAATGGTAATTTTTCTTCCCCAAAAAATAGGGCACGCTATAGCCCGGCCCAATCCTCATGCAGATACGCCCTTGTCAGGTGCAACTTGTTATATTAAAATATGCAATTTGTTTATATTGAACCGTTTAACTATTAATATGGAAAAATAGTTACACGGTTCAGTTTAAACAAATTGCATGTTTTTAAAATACACTATGAGTGCACGGTGCACCTGGATGCACATGAGACTCACTCCTCGGTACAAACTAGCACAAATCAACCCTCAACCCTCACCGTCAATTTAAGTGTCAATTTGAATGAAATGGACTGAAGTCACATGTAGAATGAGCAGGCATAGTGTTTCTTAGGAATCACATGCATCAAAGTTCACTGCCCATCCCTTACAACCCTTGCAAGTGATGAAATTTGCCCCTTTTTCCCTATAATGTTTTGATTATGTATTTGTGATTAATTCAGTTTTTTATACAATGAAATTTGCCCCTTTTTCCGTATAATGTTTTGATTATGTGTTTGTGATTAATTCAGTTTTTTTATTGTGTTTTCTTGTCATAGATTCGAGAAAGTGAATGATGAAAGACAAATATCAATTTTAATTGGACAGATAATTATTACTTTCATGCGAGCATATAAGGGTATATTATATACCATCATCAATTTAGGATCCGAAACTAGGACGTGGGAGTAAGCTTGAATACTCTAAGGGTCCATTTACTTTGAGGGATAGGGTTAGATATCAATTAATTATTTATATTTATCTTTTATTTACTTTATTATATTTTTAAAATAAAATCATCCCGGAGCCCCGGGGATTAAGCGTAAAAACTGGTTTCTCTTTGATAAAGAATCCACTGCTAGGAGGTGTGATAATTTATTTTTCACGGGGATAGACATTGCAATTACTAAATTAACCTTGAAAATCTCCAAAATCTCCCAATCGTCGCATTATGCACGCACTCACGAAGACCTCGTTTCACAATTAAGAACGCTGAACAAAAGAGGAGGAGAAGTGGTCGAAAATTTACCTAGGGTTCAAACTTTGACGACAGAGAGTTCAGAGGTTTAATAAAGTAAATTCCGGCGATATAGTTGGTAATTTAGGGTTCAAATTTTTCTGAGTTTTTACTGATTATTGTGCGCTAAGTTGATTATTTTAGGAGTAAGATTTGGTTGTTATTCTATTAATTAGTGTTCGCCTGCTGCTTATCTGTTGTGAAAGTAAAATTAATCATTAATTAATCCATCGAGTTCGCCAGCTGCTTATCGTGTTCGCCTGCTGCTTATTTGTTCTTGATTTGTGATTATTTTATTATACAGAAACACTCACTTATAAATTAAACCAGAATGGACCCGAAGGCGAGTTTCATGCTTTTATATTCTTTCTGTCACCTAAAAATGATGACTATTTGCCCACCATTAATCTTGTTTATTATTTTACACGAATTAGGGCCCATTTATGCTTTTATATGCTTTCTGTCACCTAAAAATGATGTCTAATTATTTTGTTGGATTAATTGAATTGCTTAATTATTCCTATGTTGTTTTTTTTTATATATAAATTGTTTGCATTGTGAAAAATTATGCCATGTATTATTTTCTATGTACTAATCAATAATTATTGCATAGGATGGATCTTGATAATAGTGTTGATGATGAGTTAGAAGAGGAGGAGATATTGGTTGTTTTGTATGGGATAATGAATGTACTTGTGACTTTTTTAAATATGGTGTCTGTCTATTTTATCCGTAATCAACGTAAAATCCGTACGACAAAAATGCATAAATATTATAGTCTAGTAAGTAGGGTTCCGGATCAAATTAAATATTTGTGCCTAGTTATAGGGATCTCTGATTCGGAATGTATTGATCATTTATGAATGAGTAGAGGTGCCTTCTCTCGGTTGTGCCACCTACTTGAAACCTCAGGTGGTCTCAAGTCAACTCGTAACACCACCACAACTGAGCAAGTAGCCATGTTTTTGTCAATTCTTACTCATCACACAAAAAATTGTATTGTGAAACGGAGCTCCAATAGATCTGGTCGAACTGTTAGCAAAAAAATTCATCGAGTTTTGAACTCCGTAATTAGACTTCACTCTTTACTATTGGTACATCCTCAGCCGATTTATGAAAATTGCACAAACGAGAGGTGGAAAAAATTTCAGGTACAATTGAATCTTAAATACATGATTGTGTAAGATTAGAAGAATTTTTGCTACATTGTTTAAATTATACTATAATTTTAGGGATGTTTGGGAGCTTTGGATGGAACATACATTGATGTCACAGTCCCGAAAGAGCATCAGACTCGTTATCGCAACATGAAAGGTGATGTTTTTGTCAACATTTTGGTGGTTTGTGACACTAACATGAACTACATATATGTTTTGAGTGGGTGGAAAGGAAGTGCAGTTGATTCAAGAGTTTTACGAAATGCAGTCTGTAGGAACAATGGGTTTCGCATACCTCGAGGTATTGACTTATTTACAATTTTATATGTTGTGCATTACTTTTATAGTAAATTTAGTTCGAGCATGTTGTGCATTACTTTTTTCTAATTGGTTGATCGCACACACTTTGATCAGGCAATTATTATTTGTGTGACAACGACTATACCAATGGAAATGGATTCTTGACACCTTATCGTGGAAAACGTTATCATCTTAAAGAATTGGGGGGGGACTTCAGCTCCTCAAAACAAGGAGGAATACTTCAACATGAAACACTCCCAGACACGAAATTGTATTGAGAGGTCGTTTGAAATTCTTAAAAAATTATTATAAAAAAACGTGTCTTGACCAGCATCCATGTTGTAAGAAAAAACTTTGATAGAATTTTGAATGGAAGAATTTTACTTGTGAAGTTTTTTACGTAAGAAACAAAGATATAAATGTAGTCTATATATACTTACTCATTTTCCTATTATCACTCAAATTTCAACAATCACAGATATTTCGCAAGTGATCCTAAAATTTAGTTCCACCTAACAACTTATCTGATCTAACAATATTTACTTAATCCCCCATCTATTATGGTAACAAAGTTCGCGAAAAATGATAACAACCCAACCGAATGAATGAAGTAAAAAATATCTTACAATATCACTCAAATTTCTCAATGATAATCTTAACTTTCTAATTGTACGGTAGTTGACTTGAACTAATTTGTTTTTAACTCTTAACATTTTTCTACATTTGATAAAATTTAGTAGTAATTTTAAACCTTAACATAAGTCAAATAGAAAACCAAGCTAGCTGAACAGTATTCGTTTGATTTAATTTAATCAACCTCAATTTCCTTGCAAATCAATTAAGAAGCATTAAAAAATATTAGAATTTATCACATATCTAACGCTTAAGCCAAAAGGAGCATTAGCTAAGCTGCTGATGATCAACATGTATTTACAATTTAGAGATGTTTTGATACTAAGAAATCCTCAAAATAAAAATATTATTTACAGAATGGAATCATATGTAAAGTGACTATAATATCCACAAGACACATATAATTCAACTATAAACAGGATCGTATGAAACTAGCACTGCATCAGGTAAAATGAGGGCAACTTGTCAATATATATCAATAGTGTCTTCAAATTTTCCCTTTTAATGGCAGATAAATCAACAATGTCACAGTTGTTGGTGTAAACACAGAGGTCCGCAGAATTCACCCTCTTCAAACTGTCTCAACCAAAAGGGCACGACTGAGATCGCGAATGCCTGCAAGAACAAACATGGCAAGATTTATCAAGATTTCAAGGTCGTAACTATTCTTGGTGTGACAAGCACTATTAGCATAAAGTAATGATATGGAGCCCAATATCAACATAAAGTATTTGTACCATGCTAAAATGTACAAGCAGTTTATGCTGATGTTGGACTCCATAAAACACTCACCTGGCATAATTTTGAACAATATAATGTGATAAACCAATAAGTTGAATGAGACAAAGAAATGGTCCTAATATTCTCTTTCTATGGTGTGAAAAATATCTTCACTCCACAAATTATCAATGATCTATTTCTCATCCATCAATTCCATAGCCCCCTACTAAGGGAAAAGAGCTTTGATCCATTTACTTTGCAAACAAAACACAAAGCACATCCTACAAAAATAATCTTGCAAGAAGTAGCAATCAACTCTATTTTTATCATTTTCATCTTGTAATGAAAGATCTAGAACAATGTAGACAAATTCCTTGAACCAAAGTCTTACTCAATGGCGTGAAAATGCACAAAGTTTTTGCAGCAAATTCCTCAGCTAGATTACACTCTTTGCTCTGTAGCTTTATCACTTTCCACATTCTTAGATTTGTGTGTAAAACACTAGTTTGTTTTATTAATATGCAAAAATCCCGTTTCCAGGATTTCCCAAATTTCCCTTTGCACTTTTTCTCCTTTACCTTTTCCTTTCAAAATCTTTATTTGGAATTGAAATGCCTTTTTGAGTGTGAGATTAGTTTGGGAAATTAAGAATATAATGAGAAACATCATAATTGGAAAACAGGAATTTGAACAAAAAAAGGGGTTCCAAGTCAACAAACAACAAATCAGCAATGATAATTAGTAGTACTATGGTAAAATGCATCCATTTTCAGTTTCAGGTAGATGATGATGTTTTCAATTATAAATAGTGAAGAAAGTGGGTGGTGGACAAGAATCAGAATGCTTTTCTTGCAAACTGAAGTTTTTAATGTTCCAAAATCATTGCTACCCATTTCTTCCTAGTTTACAACATGAGGTACATACACAGTTTCTTTTCTTTTAAAAATAAATAATAAACCAGAACAATGTTGGATCTTTAATTAGAACCCATTAATACTTTTATCTAGGTTGAACACACTGAATTTTCAATAGCTAGATCAGCTGAAAAGTGGCTCTTATATTTTTTTGAATAAGACTGAGATTGGAGAAATAACTCCTCCTCCTAAATTCCCTATTTTCGTCAAAAGGGTGAGGATGTTGTTGTCCACCTATATTTGCAACTCTCCTACCATTAGTAACCCATTTTATAAACCTCGACTTGCTCTCTCCGTACGACGACACAATATGCCCTGCTTAAACCCAAAATCATCTTCTATCATCCATCAAATTCAAAAACCAAATCGTGATCCTAAAACATACATTAACTGCAATGCAAAAACACTCTGTTTTTACACATAATTACAGTCAAAATCTTACTGGGCATCAAAATAAATTGGTAAAACTCTTCTCCTTTGAACAAACAGAGCAAGATAATGCAAAATGACTGGCCTGGATTAAATTCAAAAGGGATACTTATTATTTCCCCAAAACAACAATCATTGTCTAAACTTATCAAGTGGGAATCAACTAAAAAATGATAAAGATAACAATTTTGATGAGCCCTAAAGATAACATCAATAGTTTGTTGCAAGAACACAACAGAAATGAAGCAATTGGCTTTTGAAATAAAAGAGTAATTTGGTAAATTATACCAAGTAATTTGCGATGCTTGTGTCCAGAGTCATCACCATGAATTCTCTTAGAACACGCCTGATATTCTTCAAGTTCCCTCTTTGGATCTACAGGCTCATCATCAGCCATAGTTAACTGTATCAATAACTAGCCGAAGGAATCTGCAAACGAATCCCACAATAGCCCTAAAGATAACAATTCACATACCATAAATTGAAACGGTAAAAATAAAAAACTTACAAGGTGTTGCCATGAATATTAGCTTCAAGCACCTTGAGGGAATCCTTAAAAGACTTCTTTCAACACATCTCGTTGGCTTCATCCTGCGATGGAGAAATAAGAAATACAGTGGAGGGCTGTTAAAAAAAAAAATACTTGGAAAATTTTCTTCTGAAAGGATTTGATTTAAGGGTAATTTGGTAAACTCAATATAAAAAAAAATTATAACGTGATTATCATTAATCTGAAATTCACCAAAGTAAATGAGAGATAAGAGTGGAAAATTTAATCCCCATCCCCAAATTTCATCCCACATGATTATATCCAATATAATCTTCAACTATCAAAGTAACTTTAAAAGAATTTTTTCAAATTTAAAAGTCCAAAAAGGAGCGAAATTAATTCCTATTTGTTATTTTTGCTAACAGTTTCATATGTATAATATACTCACAACAGTACTGTGACATTCCGAAATCGTTTATCTCGGATATCCCCAAATCCATGCAAAATCAACAAGATTTGGGTGGCTGATAAATCACCGGATAAAACGTACTACAACAAGTCCAAAATCAAACAGAAATCCACGCCTAACCAATCATCCATCTGTTTAACAAATTAACCTTATAACTACTCTTCAATTTAGAGATGTTAAACGGGTCGGCCCTAACCCATTAGGGCCAGCCCTATAGGGCTACGGGCCAAACGGTCCCGGGCCTTAAGCGGTTCATTTAAACGGGCCTCTAATAGTTGAGACCTAACCCTAACCCTAGCGGGTTACGGGTTAAACGGGCCACCTAACGGGCTCCGAAAAAAATTAAAAAAAAAATGTTCAAACATTAACATACATAATGACAAAAATTCGATCCAGAGTGCCCCATCATCTTTAATAACAAATGTTCAAAATATAAAATTAGTTCCCATCATCTTTAATAACATAATTGAGCAAAGTTCCCATGAAATTAGTTAATAATATAAAATTTGTATCATCACATTTATAAATTAATACCATAATATTAATTTATAATTATAATGATATCAGTTTCATATTATGAACAAATTTCATAATAGAATTTATAAAAATATTATATTATTATTTTATATTGAATTAATATTTTACTTATTTATTCAATTCAATAGAAATTCAAAACTGTTAAAAAATATTGAATTGGAGAGGATTAATTATTAATTGACTAAATCAAATAGAAATATTTAATTTGTAATTGATTGGCCATAATTGATTTTTGCCTTATTTAAATTTGTGAAAAAACTTTAAAAAAAAATTAATTGAAAAATTAGAAAAAAAATAAAAAATAAAAAATTTGAGTATATATAAATATAAACGGGCTAAACGGGCTGGCCCGGTTAACCCGCGGGCTAGCCCGTTTTGCCCGCGGGCTAGCCCGTTTTGCCCGCGGGCTAATCGGTCCGGGCCAAAAAGGCCCGATTTTAAACGGGCCTCCCATTGCTCGGCCCTAACCCTGCATATAATAGGGTTAAACGGGCCAACCAGTTTAGCCCGGCCCGGATTAACATCTTTACTCTTCATCACATCCCAAACAAAACTAACATACAACTGTATATACAACTAAGTGAAGAAAAAAATGATCCAGAGGCCTCTACAGAGGTTGTAATATTTTTGTAGACCAGCCTCTCTATCTCTAAATCTTCGTCCCTTCTGTAAATTTTCTGTGTAAAGTTACAAATAACTAAGGCATATACATAACATACATATTTTGAGATGGCTGTTGGTGGAGTCGTCGGCAACTACGATGGCCGCGTCACCCCCTTCGTCGTCGTCACCTGCCACCGGCGGCCTCATTTCCGGCTACGACATCGGCATCTCGGGAGAAGTTACATCCATGGATGAATTCCTGGCCAAATTCTTCCCGTCTGTGTACGCTAAGCAGAAGGATTCGTCAGGAAAGGAGAATCAGTACTGCAAATTCGAGTCTCACTTGCTCACGCTATTCATGTCGTCCTTGTACTTGGCCGCGTTGATCGCGTCGTTTTTGGCCTCCGCCACGACGCAAAAGTTCGGGCGGAATTAAGGTCTCCCTGACGGTCGGCGGCTTCGTCTTCCTAATCGGCTCTGTTTTCAGCGGCGCCGCGATGAATGTGGTGATGCTTATAATAGGTCGTTTGCTGTTAGGTATCGGAATCGGTTTCGCCAACCAGTCTGTCCCTGTTTACTTATCGGAAATGGCGCTAGCGATGTTAGGATTTAAAGCAGCAATTATGGAGAAAATAATAGAAACAAGAATTAAGGAACACAAATTTGGTTACCCAGTTCGTCAGCAATGACTACGTCTGGGGGCACTACCAAGCCAGGAGATCTACTATTTTTCGAGTGATATTTGGTAATACACAAATACAATGAGTCAAAAGTGTTTAAATATGAGACTGGGCCAAAACCCTAAATCCGCGTTCAGGCCTTCGGAATCGCTCGACCACGGGCCTTGGTCGAGCGGAACTGCTCGAGCTCATCACTTGGTCGAGCGCCTAGTGCGGGCTGGAAAGGGGTGCGCTCGATCGAGCAGATGTGCTCGACCACGAGTCTGGTCGAGCGCCTCCCGCGCTCTGCATCCCGGTTTCGATCAGGCTCCAACAATCCCAACAATCTCCCACCTGGAGACTGACTCCAACTATAACTTGTCTCCTCCGTTTCAATGGTCTCTCTCACTAGTAGTAGTGCCAGACCTTCATCTCAGTTTCCAAGGTCAGTTGAAGTCATGCATAACTTCAACTTATCTAAGGTCACAACCTTAGTCAACATGTCAGCAGGATTCTCACTTCCTCGGATCTTCATTAGCTGTAAGATCTTGTTCTCAATGAGGTAACGTATGTAATGATATCTCAACTCAATGTGCTTCGTCCTCGAGTGAAAGGCCGAATTCTTTGCCAAGTAAATAACACTCTGACTGTCACTATACAAAATACTATCCTTTTGCTCCTTCCCCAACTCACACGAAAGATTCTGCAACCAAACCATTTCCTTGCTAGCCTCAGCAACTGCAACGTACTCTGCTTCTGCAGTGGACTGAGCTACGATCTTCTGCAACTTAGAAGCCCAAGAAATTGTTGTACCACCAAGAGTAAACACACACCCGATTGTACTCCTCCTTTTGTCGAGATCACTGGATGCCAAGTCTGCATCAACATATCCTGCCAACTCAACGCTTTTGCCCTCAAAGCACAAAGCTTGTTCAGTAGTACCTCTCAAGTACTTGAGGATCCACTTCACTGCCTCCCAATGCTGCTTACCTGGATTACCCATAAACCGGCTAACAACTCCCACTGCATGTGCAATATCTGGTCTTGTACACACCATGTCATACATCAAACTGCCAATTGCTGAAGCATATGGAGTGTTTTGCATGTAGGCCCGCTCCTCTTCGCTACTAGGTGAGTCCTTGTTGGATAGCTTGAACTGACTTCCCAACGGGACATGAACTGGCTTTGCATCTTCCATACTAAATCTCTTCAAGACCTTCTTTATGTATTCAGCCTGTGAAAGATACAACTTTCTTGCCACCTTATCACGATCGATTCACATACCTAAGATTTGCTTGGCCTCTCCAAGGTCCTTCATAGCAAACCTATCAGACAACTTCTTCTTCAACTTGCTCACTTCCCGAGCACTAGAGCCTGCTATCAACATGTCATCAACATATAATAGCAAAATGATATAACCACCATCATACCTCTTGAAGTAACAGCAATGGTCAGCTTCACACCTATTAATCTCAATCTCGTGCATGAATCCATCAAACTTCTTGTACCACTGTAATGGAGCTTGTTTCAAACCATACAAGCTTTTCTTCAATTTGCAAACAAGCTCATTATTCCCCTTTGACAAGTATCCTTCCGGTTGCTTCATGTAGATGTCCTCATCTAAGTCACCATGAAGATATGTTGTTTTCACATCCATCTGTTCTAACACCAAGTTCTCTGCAGCCACCAAGCTCAGAACTAACCGAATGGTAGTTAGCTTCACAACTGGAGTAAAAACATCAGTATAATCAATACCATGTTTCTGCTGAAACCCCTTCACAACCAGTCTTGCCTTGTAACGCTTGCTTCCATCAGCCTCCTCTTTGATTCTGTAAACCCACTTATTATGCAGTGCCTTCTTGCCCTTAGGGAGCTCAACTAGTTCCCAGGTTCCGTTGGTCATCAACGAATTCATCTCATCATCCATCGCAAGTTTTCACTTGCTCACCTGCTCACTACGTGTAGCCTCTGCATAACATTCAGGTTCACCACCATCAGTCAACAATAAATAATGAAGAGAAGGTGAAAACCTATCAGGAGATCTCCGTTCTCTCGTGGATCTCCGTAGCGGAAATGTTGGTGGTGGTGTACTTGTTTCTCCCTCAATAATCTCCTGATCATTTAGAACCTCATTGCTCCCACCTGAGTTCGAAATGTCTAACTCCACAACCTGAGTCTCAGAACCACCTTCTTTGGATATCCCGACCTGTCTTTGTACAACACCTGCTCATTAAATACGACATCTCGACTACAAATTATCTTTCGATTTTCCTCATCCCAAAATCGATAGCCAAATTCATCACTGCCATATCCAATAAACGTACACTTAACAGATTTAGCATCCAATTTACTTCTACTAGTAGCATCAATATGAACATATGAAACACACCCAAATACTCGAAGAAAATACAGATTTACCTCCTTACCCGACTAGGCCTCCTTTGGTATGCCATTTTCCAAGGGAGTTGAAGGTCCTCTGTTTATCAAGCAAGCTGCAGTGTTAACTGCCTCTTCCCAAAACATCTTTGACAGCCCACACTTCAATCTCATGCTTCTAGCACGTTCACATAAGGTTCTGTTCATACGTTCTGCCACACCGTTCCGCTGGGGGGTTCCTCTCACGGTTTTCTCCATTCGAATTCCATTCGCCTCACAGAATTCTTTGAACTCACGGATCTCGTACTCTCCACCATTATCAGATCTCAAACACTTCACTTTGAGACCCGTCTCAGTTTCTACAAGGGTCTTCCACTTCCTGAAAGCATTAAAGACATCAGACTTATTTTTCAGAAAATAAACCCATACCTTCCTCGTAGAGTCGTCAATGAAAGTCATGTAATATGATGCTCCACCAAGGGATGTCACTGGTGCTGGACCCCACAAGTCGTTGTGGACTAACTCCAGCTTCTGCTTCTTCAAGGTTCTGTCTCCCTTCGAAAAAGTCACTCTTTTCTGTTTTTCGAATACACAGTCTTCACATAACCCGATGTCAACTGTCTTGAGGTCTGGCAGTTTGCCCTTTGAACACATAACTTTCATCCCTTTCTCACTCATGTGGCCAAGACGACAATGCCACAAATCTGCATTCCCTTTTTCACCTGCAAGAGCAATGCTGTCCCGGGTGTTGCCTGTCATGTACAATGTTCCCTCCTTATTGCCTCGAGCCACTACCATGGCACCTTTGGATATCTTCCACATGTTGCAACCAAAGATCACCTTGTAACCCTCATCATCAAGCTGCCCTACTGAAATTAAATTCCTCTTCAATCCAGGAATATGTCTCACATCTTTCAACTTCAAAACAGTTCCATTTGATGTCTTGATCTGAACATTCCCCTTCCCTTTGATTTCCAAAGGCTCATCATTAGCTAGATAAACCCTCCCAAAGTTCCCGGAAGTGTACTTCTCCATCACGTCAGCACTGCTGCACGAATGAAATGATGCTCCAGAATCTAACACCCACGATTCTAATGGACTGCTTAAGCACAAGATTAATGCATATGAGCCCTCATCAATTGCGGCATTGTTGGGAAATTAGGGGTGCCTGGATCTATTCGAGGTGAATTTAAATACATATTTAAATTAATCAATTAATTACTAACATGAATTAATCCTAATTCAATTCAACATAATAATTAATAAACAAATAAACATCATGCGTACACGTATTTCACGTAAAACCTAAGCATGCAGAATCTAGGAATTACGTAAATACTAACCTCTCGTAGAGACAACCGCTGAGACGATGGATCAACCCAAAGTACCTTCTCAAATATGTCCCACGTCCATGAACGTAATCCGGTGGGAGGATTATCAACGAACGATTTAATCTAAAGGTGAAAATAAAATATTTGGCCACCACCTTTGTGGATTTCTAATTTTTCCAACACATGAAATTGCACTTGGGGATGAAAAATTCATCCCCTATTTATAGACTAGGGGGGGGGGGGGGACGAAAATTTAGGTCTAGTTGGGCATTGAGAAATTTCTTTGCTTCTTCCTCAAGATACAATCTAGAATATATCCAATATATTCTATTTCCCAAAATATCTCCCAACAAAATTTCCTCCTCCTTTCTTGTTCAATATTTTTGAAAATATCTCATGAAATAGGAAAAAATAAGATCTTTTTCCTTTCTTGAATTTATGGGATAAACTTGTATCTCAAGAATACTTATTCCATAAAATCTTTCCAAGAAAATCAAGAAAAAATCTTTTTCTCTTCCCTACCCAAATTTTTGAAATTATTGTGGAAAAATAAGGCAAAATATTTTTTTCTCCTTTTTATTAATTGGACTTTAGTTTGGGCTATTTGAGGGGCCTTTAGGAGAATTAAGATTGGACCTCCAATGGGCTATGAAGCTTTAATATTTAGCCAAAATATTATTCAAGCCCATTAATATTAATTTACTCCACTATAAAATTAATATTGAACTATCCATCTCAACCCACATTACGACTTCACAATAATATGGCTCCCGGTCATTATTTCCCGCGTTTAAGATTATCTTAGTCCACTAATTAATTAAGTCACTGAACAGACTTTATATTAATTAATATCTTTGTCCTTGGAGTAAAGACAACTCAACATTATTATCCATACCGGAAATAAATTTCCACTTGCAAGATTTGGTATGATAAAGATTCTGAGTCCACCAAGGGGACAAATCAAGCAAGTCGTACTTGCACGCGATGCTCCGTATTAAATCTTAGCAATCGTCATGTAATTAATAATATTGCCCAAGATACAAGGTATCGAATCGCATTGATTCTCTTACCATCATAAGTCAAAGCAATAATTATTAATTTCACACGATCCTATTTAAGGAACGAAGATTAAGAAATAACGCACCACTGAGGTCTAATTCTTGTATATTCAGTACCGAAGAATTTATCCTCCTGTAGGTCCTTTTTAGCGCATCAGGATGCACTAGTGTAATCCCTTGGTCAAGACAAGTCAATCCGAGCCTTACACTTCAACCTCTCATGATGGGTTGTTCATTTCCATCTGGGTTGTGAATTTGTACTTAGTTACGAGGAACTGTTAGTTTGATCTTCTGTGATCTAGTATCACCAAATTAACTACAACGTAACACGTACTGACTTTATCGAACGGGTATGCAATAACTATATATAACATTCATTCATATTTAATGCAACATGTGATAAATAATTTATTTCAGTAAAATAAATAAGAAATTCAGTTTGGTTATACAAAGTAAAAGCATACTTTTCAGTATAACCCCAACAATCTCCCACTTATACTCAAAGTCTGCTTTTAAGTATACTACAACATGTCTCGTGTTCTATGTGACATCTAATGTCACCCCACACGAAACTAATAATATTTCTCCCACTTATACTCAAACCAGATTGGCAATGCTCTTGACACCCATTCCTTCCACATGTCTCTCAAATGTACTCTGATGCAGACCCTTTGTGAATGGATCTGTTAGGTTGTCTTCAGACGCAATCTTTGCCACCTCTATGTCTCCTCTCTTAACGATTTCTCGTATAAGATGTTATTTTCTTTCTATGTGTTTACTGGCCTTGTGGGCTCTATGTTCCCTAGAATTTGCAACTGCTCCGGCGTTATCACAGTAAACCGTGATCGTGCTGGGCAAATTCAGAACGACGTCCAAGTCCACCAGGAAGTTCTTGAGCCAAACCGCTTCTTTCGCTGCTTCACAAGCAGCTACATATTCGACTTCCATGGTAGAATCGGCGATGCATTTCTGCTTAACACTTCTCCACGTCATGGCTCCTCCCCCCATACAAAACACATTACCCGAGGTTGACTTTCTGGAGTCTATGTCTGATTGGAAATCTGAGTCCGTATAACCGTTGGGGATTAGACTGTCCGGTTGATAAACCAACATTCTGTCCCGTGTCTTCTTCAGATACTTCAGAATGTTCTTAACCGCAGTCCAATGCTCTTTCCCAGGGTTACTTTGATATCTTGCAACCATTTCTACGACGAAGCAAATATCCGGTCTCGTGCACATCATCGCGTACATAAGGGATGCCCTTCATGTCATCTATTTCCTTTTGTGTCTTGGGACACATTTCCTTGGATGGATGGACTCCATGTCTGAAAGGTACAAAACCTTTCTTGGAATCTTGCATGCTGAATCACTTCAAAACGGTATCTATGTATGAAGCTTGCGAAAGCGTGATCATCATTTTCTTGCGATCTCGAGTGATCTTGATCCCTAGGACGTGACCGGCTTCTCCCAACTCCTTCATATCAAACTGTTTTGACAGCCATGCCCTTACATCTGACAACATCTTTACATCGTTCCCGATGAGCAGAATGTCGTCTACGTATAGTACCAAGAATACCAATGCAGTTTCATCACGCTTTTTATACACACAACTTTCGAAACTGTTTTTATCAAAACCGTAGGATTTTATAACTTGATCAAAACACTAATTCCAAGCACGGGATGCCTGCTTCAGCCCATAAATGGACTTCTTTAGCTTGCAAACCAGATGCTCTTGGCCTTTTTCAATGAAGCCTTCGGGTTGTTGCATATAGATTTCTTCGTCAAGACTTCCGTTGAGGAAAGCTATCTTGACATCCATTTGCCAGATCTCAAAATCTAGATGTGCAGAAATCGACAGGAGAATTCGGATGGACTTGAGCATGGCTACAGGCGAAAAGGTTTCCTCATAGTCGATCCCTTCTTTCTGAGTGTACCCTTTCGCCACGAGTCTTGCCTTAAAGGTTTCAACCTTCCCGTTCGGTCCCCTTTTCCTATTGTATACCCACTTGCATCCAATGGGTTTTATCCCACTAAGTGGTTCGACTAGCTCCCACACTTTATGTTGGGAAATTAATTGCCCGGATCTATTCGGGATGAATATTTAAATACAAATTTAATTCTAACAATTATTACTAGCATGAATTAACCCATATTAATTCAAATAATAATTCAACAACAAATCATGCATATAAACGGTTCACGTAAATCCTGCGCATGCGGAATTACTACGAGTTTACGTGAACTTACCTCTTGGAATGGCAATGGACTCGTCGATGAAAACACACCAAAAAGCCTTCTCAAGTATTCCCTAGTCCTTGCTCGACAATCCGGTGGAAGGATACTCGCGAACAATTAACAAAAGGAAAAATAAACTTTGTTGCACCACTTTTGTGGATTTACTAATTTTTCTAGCACATGGAATTGTACTTGGGAATGAAAGAATCATCCCCTATTTATAGATAGGGTGGTGGTCGAAATTTTGGGGAAAAACAATGTGGGAAAATCTTTTCTTGATCTCCAAGAAATCTTGAATATATCTCCTATATTCTTTTCTCCATAATTAAAATATTCCACAAAAATCCCACCTTATCTTGTTATGGAATTTTCGAAATTTAAGGATCAAGATTCCAAGATTTGGATCTTCTTGAATTTATGAGATATACTTGTATTCCAAGAAATACATATCTTCCATAATATCTTTTCAAGAAAATCAAGAAAATATAACCGTACCTCGAGTAGTCATCAATAAAAGTGACGAAATACTCGTAACCTCTTCTTTCCATGGTTGACATTGAACCACATACGTCTGTGTGAACGATTTCTAACACTTCTTTGGCCCTATTCCCCTTGGCTCCGAATGCCCTCTTGGTCATTTTACCCTCCAAGCATGATTTGCAGGTTGGAATTGGTTCAACTTGGAGAGACTCTAGTGAACCGTCTTTCACCAACCTTTGGATCCTCTTTGGATTAATATGTCCCAATCTTAGATGCCATAGAAGTGTTTTCGTTCACGTCTGATGAATGTTTTCTTTTATCGGAAACAATTGATGTGTTATAGGATGCATTTCGTGAGTGGTGTGCACAGTTAATTGTATAGAGATTACTTGACAACGTTCCATGACAGATAAATTTATCATAAAGAGAAATGGTAACAACTTTATCAAAAGTAACCGAGTATCCATCAAGGTAAAGTTTAGAAACTGAAATCAAGTTCTTTCTAAAATTCGGAACGTAAAGTACATCTCTTAAAATTAAAACTCTGTCTTCAAAAGACAGGTGCACTTCTCCCATTGCTTCAGCTGCCACTCTCGTAGCATCGCCCAGTGTGATGAGGATCTCACTCCCACTAAGTTGTCGGGTCCGCTTGAACCCTTGTAAAGTGAAACATACATGATCAGTGGATCCCGTATCCACCACCCATAAATGGGAGGCATACGCCGCTAAGCAAGTTTCAACAACTAGTGCGTGAGAATTACCTTTCTTTCCATTCCTTTTGGGATTGGAACAGGCTGACCTCCAATGTCCTCTCTCACCGCACTTGAAGCACCTCCCCTTAGCTGGTTTGCTCACTCCTACACCTCCCTCCACCTTTTCTTTGCCTTTGGCAACACTTGAGTTCACTTGCTTGTGGCTCTTGTCCTTTTTCTTGTTCTTACCACCCCTTGGCCTAGAAGAAGAAGAAGGTCCATTTGCCACCAAGGCTTGACTATTTTGCCCCAATATCGCCTCTGCCGAGACCAAAGCTTGTAATAGATCAGGCGCATCGAGAACTTCTGATTATTCATCCGATAGTTCAACTGAATCGCTTCAAACTTTTTCGGCAGAGAATGGAGCATCTAAATCGATTTGGGTCTCGGCGTCGATTCGACGCCAAGTACCTCAAGTTTGTTAAGGTGAGCCATCATCTGGAGAACGTGCTCCCTTACGGGCGTTCCCTCCACCATTTTCATAGAGAGCAAGTCCCTCATGGTGATCTGATGAGCCACACGGTTCTGATGTTGAAACATCACTTTAAGACTAGTCATGATGTCTGCAATAGCCGGTCTCAACGCTCGGTGTTGGTGTTGCAACACATCGACGTGAAGACAAGATGGTACACTTTGCCATTTCGTTGAACGCCTCCCGATCAACATACTCTTTCTTAACCGATTTAGTTGACTCGTCATTTGGCTTTTCTGGTTTAGGTGTAGTGAGAACCCAGTTATGGCTTTGTGTAGTGAGGACAATAGTAAGTTTACGACTCCAATCAACAAAGTTTTCACCAGTAAGCAAATTGTCTTTAAGTATATTGAAAAGTGGATTAAAAGGTTGCGACATGCAGAACTGAAATAAATATTAATATGCATAAGCACAAATATATCACAAAATTCGATCACATGTTTCATATTAAAATCTCCAAAAAATATGAACATGCATCAGCCAACATCTCAAAACAGTTTAAATAAGCCACGTGGGGTGGGTCATTATTTAAACACATTCAAGCAGGTTACAAACAAGAACAGTTACAAACCTTTAATATCCAGATTAATAGTTGGCTCCCACTTGACCAATATAAAATTGACAGGGACTTCGGGGAAGTATATGCATATCAATTTTATACCTAAGTAATAACCATGATTAAATACATAATTATTATTTCGCTTTGAACGAGCCTCCTCGGGGAGGGTCATCGCCGCCACTAGTAATAATCCACAATCATCCGTTTGGAATTTATTCATGTGAAAACTATCTTTTGACCGTCCCCATGTGGGGAATTTCTCCAAAAGAATTCACAAATAAATAAATCATGGAGGTCAATAATTAATTCAAATTTATTATCCATAATAAAATTGTCAATTAATTGTTTAAACATACTTAGTAATTTTCGAAAGTGAGATTTTTCAAAACATTTTCTCATGCATCGCAAATTTAAACACAATTTAAATAAGCATAAATAATGCATAAACATCAAGACAAAAATTAAACATATTGGGCACATTTATCCAATTGTCATGGTTAATTTTGTCATGTCTTGATCTTGAGAAATCGCCTTCATAGCCTTCATCGTTAGTCTCGAAAAGCTCCCACTTGACCGTTTAAAAACACCTTGTCAAGCCACGCCATCGACCGACTCATGGGTCGGAGTGCCCGCCTAAGCACTCCCGACGCCGGTCGAATAAGCGTCCGTCTTGTAGCCGGTTCCGGCGCTTTATCGCGCGTGTCGCCCGTACCCTTCCGGCGGCGTCGCCGCCCTTCGCTCATCGCCATCGCCATCAGCAGCGCGCTAACGTCGCCCTCGTCGCCCCCGGCCTCGGCGGTATCACCCGCTTGCATACGCCCGCGTCCTTCAGCGAGATCCCGCGACGCGCTCGCCCCTCGGCCTCACCCCATGCCGTCTTGAGCCACCCGACATCATCGTCGTAGCGTGCCTCCTTCCCAACATTTTCGCGGGACGACGCTGCCCCTCGTCCGGTTCGGATCCCGTTTTAATTCTTCGTTTACGCCTCCAGTTTTTCGATCCGGGTTACAATTTATTTAAAAATAAATAAACCTAAATCTAGACTAGTCTATTACATTGATAAAATCAAACAAATTCTAATCTACTAAATTGGATTTTCTCACGAGGCAAAAAGCGAATCGAGCGAATCGAATTAAAAAACCACAATTTATATGCATTCATAAATAAACACATTAAATTCCATGACAATTGGATACCGCAAAAAAAGATCTAAAGAATTCTACTATCCAATTTCAAAATTTAATGACAACGAATTAAATTACAATTTAAAATTCAGAGCCCGAAACCGAGGCTCTGATACCAGTTGTTGGGGAATTAATTGCCCGGATCTATTCGGGATGAATATTTAAATACAAATTTAATTCTAACAATTATTACTAGCATGAATTAACCCATATTAATTCAAATAATAATTTAACAACAAATCATGCATATAAATCTGGTTCACACGTAAATCCTACGATCGCGAATTACTACGAGTTTACGTGAACTTACCTCTTGGAATGACAATGGACTCGTCGATGAAAACACACCAAAAAGCCTTCCCAAGTATTCCCTAGTCCTTGCTCAACAATCCGGTGGAAGGATACTCGCGAACAATTAACAAAAAGGAAAAATAAACTTTGTTGCACCACTTTTGTGGATTTACTAATTTTCCAGCACATAGAATTGTACTTGGGAATGAAAGAATCATGGTCGAAATTTTGGGGAAAAACAATGTTGGAAAATCTTTTCTCGATCTCCAAGAAATCTTGAATATATCTCATTTATTATTTTCTCCATAATTAAAATATTCCACAAAAATCCCACCTTATCTTGTTATGGAATTTTTGAAATTTAAGGATCAAGATTCCAAGATTTGGATCTTCTTGAATTTATGAGATATACTTGTATTCCAAGAAATACATATCTTCCGTAATATCTTTTCAAGAAAATCTTTCTTGCCCTTTATATTTCAAAATTTTCAAAATTATCTATATGAATAACCAAGTGGGAGATTTCTTGAATTTAATGAGATAATCTTGTATTCCAAGAATACATATCTACATTCCATAACAAAATTCAAAGAAAATCTTTCTCCCCTTTTATCCATAATTTTCGAAAAAACAAGGAAAAATAAGCAACAAATTTATTTTATTTTTAAACACTTTTTTCAGTTATTGAACTTTATCTTGGGCTACTTGGGGGGCCTTTAGGAGAATTAAGATTGAACCTTCCAATGGACCTTGAATTATCAATATTGAGCCACAATATTATTCAAGCCCATAAATATTAATTAATCCCACTACAATATTATTCAGATCATAGAAACTTGATACGTTTTTCCTTATGATTATCTGCTTGAGCCTTAAATTCTTTGAATTTATCAAAGGTCTCAGATTTATGCTTCATTAGGAAAATGTATCCATAGCGTGAGTAATCATCGATAAACGTAACGAAATACTCGTAGCTACCTCTTGCTTTGATTTGTATTGGACCACATACATCGGTGTGAACGATCTCCAACACTTCTTTAGCTCTAAGCCCCTGGCTCCAAATGCCCTCTTGGTCATCTTACCCTCCAAACATGATTCACAAGTTGGAAATGGTTCAACCAGGAAGGACTCCAATGAACCATCTTAGACCAACCTCTGAATCCTTTTTGGATTAATATGACCTAATCTTAGGTGCCAAAGAAGTGTCTCGTTCACATTGGTCGAATGTTTCCTTTTGCTTGAAATAGTAGATGAGTTATAGGATGCATTGTGTGAGTGATGTGCACAGTTAATAATGTAGAGATTGTTCCGTAATGTTCCATGACAGATAACCACATCATTACGAAAAACAGTAACATGTTTATTAAAACGAACATAATATCCATCAGCAAATAGTTTTGAAACTGAAATAAGGTTTTTGCGAAAAACGGGAACATAAAGAACATCTCTTATAATTAAACTCTTGTCTTCAAAAGACAGGTGCACGTCTCCCACTACTTCAGCTGCCACTTTCGTAGCATCACCTAGCGTGACGAGGATCTCTCTTCCACTAAGTTGTCGGGTCCGCTTGAACCCCTGTAACGTGAAACAAACATGATCAGTGGATCCCGTATCCACTACCCACGAATGGGTAGCATATGCCGCCAAACAAGTTTCAACAACTAGTGTGAGAGAATTACCTTTTTTTCCATCCCTTTTGGGTTTGGAACAGGCCCACCTCCAATGTCCTTTTTCACCGCAGTTAAAACACTTCCCTTTTGGTTTCTTTTGGATTCCTAAGTTGCTTACCGCCTTACCTTTGCCTTTCTTATTATGAGCTTTGCTTTGTTTCTGACTGATCATCTTCACTTTGACCTTGCCTTCCACTGGCCTAGATCTTGAAAGAAGTTTCTTAGTCACCAAAGCCTCGTCTTCTTGTCCCAAATGCTTCTCTATCGTCTCCAAGACCTCTTGTAGAGTATCCATAGTAAACATGTGATCACTCATCACAAAACTACAGTAAAACTCATTAAAACATCTCGGAAGAGTTAGGAACAAGAATTCGATTTGAGCCCCATCATCATACTTAGTATCGAGGTAAGCAAGTTTCTCAAAATGGCGCCTGACTTTGAGAACATGATCCCTTACAGGTGTTCCCTCTGTCATCTTTAGCTTAGCCTCGCCATTATGATGTAACTGTTCAGTCATGCAGCTTTCTTTTGAAAACATTTCTTCGAGACTCTGCATGATTTCCGCAGCTATTTCAACATCTTTATGAATGTGTTTCAAATCATCAGACAATGAAGTCAAGATCATACACTTCATAAATTTGTTGGCTTGCTCCCATATTTCATACATGTATCAAATATGTCCCACGTCCACGAACGTAATCCGGTGGGAGGATTATCAACGAACGATTTTAATCTAAAGGAGAAAATAAAATATTTGGCCACCACCTTTGTGGATTTCTAATTTTTCCAACACATGGAATTGCACTTGGGGACGAAAAATTCACCCCCTATTTATAGACTAGGGGGGACGAAAATTTAGGTCTAGTTGGGCATTGGGAAATTTCTTTACTTCTTCCTCAAGATACAATCTAGAATATATCCAATATATTCTATTTCCCAAAATATCTCCCAACAAAATTTCCTCCTCCTTTCTTGTTCAATATTTTCGAAAATATCTCATGAAATAGGAAGAAATAAGATCTTTTTCCTTTCTTGAATTTATGGGATAAACTTATATCTCAGGAATACTTATTCCATAAAATCTTTCCAAGAAAATAAAAATAAAAATCGTTTTCTCTTCCCTACCCAAATTTTCGAAATTATTGTGGAAAAATAAGCCAAAATATTTTCTTCTCCTTTTCATTAATTGGACTTTAGTTTGGGCTATTTGAGGGGCCTTTAGGAGAACTAAGATTGGACCTCCAATGGGCTATGAAGCTCTAATATTTAGCCAAAATATTATTCAAGCCCATTAATATTAATTTACTCCACTATAAAATTAATATTGAACTATCCATCTTAACCCACATTACGACTTCACAATAATATGGCTCCCGGTCATTATTTCCCGCGTTTAAGATTATCTTAGTCCACTAATTAATTAAGTCACTGAACAGACTTTATATTAATTAATATCTTTGTCCTTGGAGTAAAGACAACTCAACATTATTATCCATACCGGAAATAAATTTCTACTTGCAAGATTTGGTATGATAAAGATTCTGAGCCCACCAAGGGGACAAATCAAGCAAGCCGTACTTGCACGCGATTCTCCGTATTAAATCTTAGCAATCGTCATGTAATTAATAATATTGCCCATGATACAAGGTATTGAATCGCATTGATTCTCTTCCTATCATAAGTCAAAGCAATAGTTATTAATTTCACACGATCCTATTTAAGGAATTGAGATTAAGAAATAACGCACCACTGAGGTCTAATTCTTGTATATTCAGTACCGAAGAATTTATCCTCCTGTAGGTCATTTTCAGCGCATCAGGATGCACTAGTGTAATCCCTTGGTCAAGACAAGCCAATCAGAGCCTTACACTTCAACTTTTCATGATGGGTTGTTCATTTCCATCTGGGTTGTGAATTTGTACTTAGTTATGAGGAACTGTTAATTTGATCTTCTGTGATCTGGTATCACCAAATTAACTACAACGTAACACGTACTGACTTTATCGAATGGGTATGCAATAAATATATATATAACATTCATTCATATTTAATGCAACATGTGATAAATAATTTATTTCAGTAAAATAAATAAGAAATTCAGTTTGGTTATACAAAGTAAAAACATACTTTTCAGTATAACCCCAACAGGCGTTTGCTGAGTTGTCATTCTTCTTTGGTGCATTCCCTTGTGCCTTTGCTGGTGCCTTGCACTCCCTTTTGTAATGACCAAGTTCATGACAATTGTAGCACTCAACTTGACTCTTGTCCTTCTTGGGCTTATCTTTGCCCCTTGACTTTGATCTACCCCGATTTGGCTTCCCTTTGGATTCAGATCTGCCTCTGTTTCCCGCACTCAAGGCTGATCCTGTGGCCACACCCAATTCTTTCCTGCGAATTTCTTCGCTCATGATCAGATCTCTAACCTCATCAAATTTAAGTTTCACTTTACCTGTTGAAGCACTAACAACCGTTACCGTCTCACTCCAACTTTCTGGTAAAGAAGACAACAAAATTAGGGCTTGAACCTCATCATCAAAATCAATCTCAACCGAGCTCAATTGGGCTATGATCATATTGAACTCGTTTAGATGATTGGCTACCACAGTATCCTCTGCCATCCTCAGGTTGAATAGCCTTCGCATCAGATGAACCTTGTTTGCTGCATACGGTTTTTCATACATCTCAGTCAAAATCTCCAGTATCTCCTTTGTGGTTTTTGCTTTCACCGTATGGAGGGCGAAGTTCCTGGATAACGACAGACGAATCACACTCATCGCCTTCCTGTCCAGCAACTTCCACTTGTCGTCCTTCATATCTTCAGGCTTTCAACCCAAAGGTTGATACAGATCTTTACCGTACAGGTAATCCTCGATCTGCAATTTCCAGAATCCAAAATCCGTTCCATCAAACTTCTCAACAGGCGATTTCCCTTCAGCCATCATAATTGCTCCCACCAGATCCCTTGAACCAGATGCTCTGATACCAGTTGTTAGGATTTAAAGAAGCAATTATGGAGAAAATAATAGAAACAAGAATTAAGGAACACAAATTTGGTTACCCAGTTCGTCAGGAATGACTACGTCTGGGGACACTACCAAGCCAGGAGATCTACTATTTTTCGAGTGATATTTGGTAATACACAAATACAATGAGTCAAAAGTGTTTAAATATGAGACTGGGCCAAAACCCTAAATCCGCGTTCAGGCCTTCGGAACCGCTCGACCACGGGCCTTGGTCGAGCGGAACTGCTCGAGCTCATCACTTGGTCGAGCGCCTAGTGCGGGCTGGAAAGGGGTGCGCTCGATCGAGCAGATGTGCTCGACCACGAGTCTGGTCGAGCGCCTCCCGCGCTCTGCATCCCTGTTTCGATCAGACTCCAACAATCCCAACAAGCGAAGCTGAGAGGAGCTCTGAATATAGGGTTTCAGATGGCGAACACTCTCGGCATTTTTGCTGCCAACCTGGTGAACTATGGTACGGCGCAGATGAAGGAGAACGGTTGGAGAGTCTCGTTGGCGCTGGCCGCCGTTCCGGCGGTCATCATGACTGTCGGAGCTATTTGTTTGCCGGATACCCCTAATTCGAATGCTGCAGAAAATCAGCGGTACCGAAAACGTGGGCGACGAATTGCAGGACCTAATTGAAGCGAGCGAAGCATCTGCAAATTCTCCAGATCCATGGAAATCAATTCTCCAACGGCAGCACCGGCCGCAGCTGGTAATCACCACCTTAATCCCAATTTTCCAGCAATTGACCGGAATCAACGTGATAATGTTCTACGCGCCGGTGCTTGTCAAAACCCTAGGATTTGAGGACGACACGGCGCTAATGTCCGCCGTCGTCACCGGCCTGATCAACGTCGTCGCCACAATGGTCTCCATCTTCACCGTCGACAGATTCGGCCTGCGCGCCCTGTTTCTGGAGGGCGGGATTCAGATGATCGTTAGCCAGATCGGGGTTGGAGTTTTGATCTATAACGTGTTCAGCGTCGCCGGAGAAGGCGCCTTCACCAAGGGTCTGGGAAACTTGGCGCTGGGGCTGATGTGCTTATACGTGGCGGCATTCGCGTGGTCGTTGGAAACCAGATCCGCGGGGCAGTCGATCAATGTTTCCGTGAACATGTTCTGCACGTTCGTAATCGGGCAGCTGTTTTTATCGATGCTCTGTTACATGAAGTTCGGGTTGTTCTTCTTTTTCGCGGGATGGGTGGTGGTGATGACGGGATTCGTGTTCCTGTTTGTGCCGGAGACGAAGGGGATGCCGATCGAGGAGATGAACAGGGTGGGGAAAGCTCACTGGTTTTGGGGCAAGTACATTCCGGACGATGCTCCGGGCCTTGATCACCACTGTCTTTAATTTCTCATCTTTAACCAACCTTGTGTCGTATTGTAAATTTATGTCCATGTTCATATGTTGTAGTATATAGAGAGTGGATCCCTGCAGTAACTGCACCGTGCATTTACTGCAGGGGATCCATTTCGGTTGTATATATGTGAATAGAGGTGTATAGATTGGTTACATCATATGGAGCTCATTGTTGAGTTTCATATTGGATCCGGGCTCCAAATACTTATATTTTGTAACGGATGCGTATTCAATCAATAATGTTCTACTGATCGTGGATCGTATCTTTGTTCTGTTTTGTATTCAATTATGTACTGACATACACAATCCTCAGAAATAGGTTAATTTCTATAGTTGAGTGTATAGTAGGCACAAAGTTATGGACTTTGATCTAAAGTAGCAAGAATGATGTTGCTTGCAAACTTGTCGGATTAGTTCTATGGTGTTGTGAAGTAGACCTTGTTGGTGGTTATTATTTGGGCAACCCCTGTTTTTGGTTGTCATGCCAAAGGCTCAAAGACCTGTGAGATGAGATGAGCCTGCAAACCTTTCTAAACCTGTATAGTGGGGATAAAATCACAAATGGTATCGTGTCCATAAATAGTCCTGTAAAGATTTTACTTTATCAATTTTGATAATTTCTGTTACAATTTTGGTCCTTTTTGAAAAAAGTAGGACATTAACTTTTTTTTTTTTTGGAAATATAGGTCATTAGCCTTCTTTTGTGGAACCTCAAACTTACGGGCCTACTTTTGCCGAATTAAAACTTCTTGTCCTATTTTTGCCAAATTAAAACTTGTTGTCCTTAAATTGTCACCTCCCATAATTACGGGCCTTAAAAAACATCCCGATTTCGATACCTTAATTCAACTAAGCCGTCTTGGACAGATGAACTAGTACTTTATCCGTACAAAGAGGAAACATATATTAGTAACTAAATAAGAGAGTTTGAAAAAAAAAATCATAAGTCGACATTACTGGACGTGAAGAAAGGCCACATAGTTTTGTTTGAGGGGTTGTGTCAAAATCCAAGTATGGTCATGAGAAGAACAAATATGGTGTTTTAAGTAATTATTTTGGGGTATTTCAAGTAATTCACACTGGATGAAAGACAAAAACTTATATGAGGCGATTCAAATGCGTGATGCATTTGTCTGTTTTAAAGATAAATCACACTCACCCCTCCCAAAGTGTTAAAACATCAATGCCCAACTTATACCCCGTCTCACCGTGAGACCGTCTCATATATGCAAGTGTACCTCTGGATGAAATAGCTCACCAACCGCGAGTGACACATGAGATATTTTATGCATTTATGAAACGCGTGGGGTTTTGTGCATATTTTATCGACACTACGAGATATAATCTCAATGAAAAAAATTATCATGTAAATGTCAATTTTCATAACAAAACATATTTGGTGAAGAAATTTAATCATCACGAAGAACGTGTGATTTTATGTGTGTAGTACTAAGTATATGCGATGCTATTTGAATTCGTCACCAAAAGTCATCTTTTGATGATAATAAAGATCATCATCACTATATCATTTCATTCATAGCGATGTATAACTTGTCACCTTGGTTATTGAACTTTTATCACTTGATATGGAGTTCCGTCACTAATATGGTGAACTTAACGTAAACACAAATTAAGTAAATGAAATAGAGTTCATAAATTAATAGGCAGCAACCACAGCGTATGTTCTTAGACATTCCACGTCCATAAAATATATTTTAAAATATGGCATTACGCGACCAATGGTTTTTGGTGGATGCGCACGGTGGCCAAATAATTGTTTATGCGGATGAGCATGGTGGCCGTGGTGCTGTGGTGCTTTGGTGGATGCGCACGGTGGCCATGATGTTTCATCAATAGTCCACAATTCATCAATGATTCTTCTAAAATACGAGCCATAGATGTGGGCATCGTAATTAGAGCCAAGACGCTCAAGAGCAACAATAGAGAATATGCACGAAACATTTTATTACAATTACTAGATGTTGGAAAAGTAAATAATATCTATAGCATTTTATAGTGTAAGGAATGAGTTTGTAGCATTTAAATCTGCTGCAATTAATTGGATTGCATTATTAAATGGGAGATCAAATATTTAATACATTTTTACGAGATTTTGATTTGAGAATCTATTTTTCAGATTTGATAATAATGATATTATGATAAATAAGTTTACTTAGTTCTTATTATTTAATTGGATTTCTTTTCAATTAATTCTATCAAATTTTCTAAACATTGCACTCTGAGAAGTGATTCAAAACCACATTTTTTTCGGATGGGATTCCCTATTTCACAATATGTTTCATCTACTATTTCATTATCATTTAACCGTTAGATCTTCGTCAAGTGTCATCCCTTCAATTTCTACTAATTAATGTAATTAATGTTGGTTAATTCAAAAAAAGAAAATTTGGATTCAATTTTAATTTGGATGAATCATCTACACCCTAAACATTAAATAATAAACCATAAATCATGATCTATTCGGACCGGGTGAACCATGAACCACTCGGGCCGAGTGAACCATGAAACAATGATCATACAATATATATATATGTATATATATATATATATATGTGTGTGTGTGTGTGTGTGTGTGAAAGTGTTGATGTTCTTAACATCATCTTGGAGATCTCTACGCTGCCCAGAAAGAAGAAAACTAAGGATGGAAGGTGATAATTTTTCTTTTTTTGAATTAATCATTACATTAATTAGTAGAAATTGAAGGGATGACACTTGGCGAATATCTAACGGTTAAATGATAATGGAATAGTAGATGAAACATATTGTGAAATAGGGAATCCCACACCCATTTCATTTCGGATGGGATTCCCTATTTCACAATATGTTTCATCTACTATTTCATTATCATTTAACCGTTAGATCTTCGTCAAGTGTCATCCCTTCAATTTCTACTAATTAATGTAATTAATGTTGGTTAATTAAAAAAAAAAGAAAATTTGGATTCAATTTTAATTTGGATGAACCATCTATACCCTAAACATTAAATAATGAACCCTAAATCATGATCTATTCGGACCGGGTGAACCATGAACCAAGAACCACTCGGGCCGAGTGAACCATGGAACAATGATCATACAATATACATATGTGTGTGTGTGTGTGAAAGTATTGATGTTCTTAACATCATCTTGGAGATCTCTACGCTGCCCAGAAAGAAGAAAACTAAGGATGGAATGTGAGAATTTTCCTTTTTTTTGAATTAATCAGCATTAATTACATTAATTAGTAGAAATTGAAGGTATGACACTTGGCGAAGATCTAACGGTTAAATGATAATTGAATAGTAGATGAAACATATTGTAAAATAAGGAATCCCACACCCATTTTTTTGATGATTAAAATAATATCATTTCAAAATTACTATACAATTTGATTAAAGAAGAAATTTAAATTTATATTTTAACAATATTCTCCTTTTAGCTATTGATAATTGTTGTGCCGACTATGTCCACGATAAGCTCACGGTAGCTTGTTGTGTATGTGCTAGTAAATTAACTATGAGATAGTATTATATGTGAGACGTGAGATAGATTAGAATTGACAAATTCTCTTGTGCACCATTTGCACCAAATCAATTTGGTGCAATTTAATTTTAGGAGTTTTTTTTCTTATTTTTTTTCAGTTTTAATTTTTTTTTTTTTTTTTTCAATTTCAATTTTCTTTTAACTTTAATTTCAGTTTTAGATTTTTTTTTCGACCCGGAGCCAAACCCGGCCCGAGTGGTTCATGGTTCACTCGGCCCAAGTGGTTCATGGTTCACCCGGCCCGAATGGTTCATATATGATTTAGGGTTCATTGTTTAGGGGTTAGGGTTTAGAGTGCATAGTCCATCCAAATTAAAATTGAATTCAATTGCACCAATTTGAATTGGTGCATGGGGTGCACAGGAGAGTGACTCATTAGAATTAAATATTTTTTCTTATAATTATTTACCCATTAATTATTGCTTATTTTTATTCATTATAAAATTTTAATCGTCTTTCCCTCGATATCTCAAAATTCCGTTCAGTGAACACTAAGGGCTTGATTGGTAGGCCTTAATAATCCCTAAAAGGGGTGCCCTACTAATTTTATAAACTGATTGGTAGCTTGTTATATTTTCCGTCCAACCCGCCTCGAAATAGCCGACCCGCCATTAATAAACCCCTCAATCACTGTTCACACCTTGTTATTTAATACCATCTTCGAGGTGGTATTAATTTTAAGCAGCTTCTACAGTGATTTTGTTCGGATTTTACAATTCCCAACATACCCCTTCATTCGAATTTTAAAAAACACAAATTGAATTCAATTACAATTGGTCTTTGTATAAACTGAAAAATGGCAGCCAACACTCAAACACAATTTTCCTTCTGTTGCTCAAATTTGTGACACTCAAATAAGATCTAGATCTGAATATAAAATCAATGAACAAAGTACAACAATTAATGGGAAACGCTTAAAAAAAAGCAAATCATAGATTAAACAAAAAAAGTAATTCATGAAACTCAAAGTTACATTTAGTTCTTCAATTTTTACTTTATCAATTTGATAAATTTTATTTCAATTTTGGTCCTCTCCAGTGATTTTTTTTTTTTTTTTACTAGAAAAATTACTCAAAAATGGCTAGAAATCTGTTAAGGCGTGTAAAATGGCATGAAAAAGGCATTGAAATGACGGTGTTTGTCTCAAAGTAAATCACTCGAAATTAACCACGGGAATGAATAATTCGCGATTTTGAAATCACGATTTACGGGATATGTATAATCAATACATGAAATTTATTGAGGGTTTTGTTTCTTGGATCAGAGAAGGTTCAAATGAGAGTGGTGACAATCTTCAATGTAACCGAAATAAAAAAATTAGGGCAATTTCAGATCAAAATTTGAATGTTCTGCCAAAAAGGACCAAAATTGACACTAGAAAATATAAAAAAAAATAAAGTAATTTATTGGACTATTTGTGGACACAGATAAAGTTACAGGACCATTTGTGATATTTTCTCATGTATAGTATGTACGTACCCATAATTGAAACAATGGAGGGTGCACTACCTGTTAGAAATATAAATCAATTAGATCCGAATAACATCTACAATGATTAATCGATTCAGGAAGAATATTAATTATAAAGCGGGATCGTACTTAAATCCATGAATTGATTTTTATCTCAGACTGATTTGGTTTCCCAAACTATCAGTTTCACTCGTCTTCCCTTTTGGTGGAATGAATGTACTGATGTTTGGGGATCATAACCTAACTTATAGAATAAGTTTCCTATATTTTAGATTTGGTCCCTCAACAAATAGAAAATCACTTAATGGTATCAACACATATAAAGCCCATGATTATTTTAATACTCAAATTAACTCATAACTTAAACTTTAGTGGATTACTTTAATTGGGTCTCCTTAAGACAACTATATACATTTAATTTGACACGCGGAAGCCCAATATGTTGGATATTTCCAACAAATTCCCACTAGGGCAAACACGTGACACCAGACAAATGTGTATTACCAAAATGAGCTCAAACCTTGTTGTCATCCGTATGAGTATCCCTTAAACAATCTTGTCACTAACCGCATTGATACAGGACTAAGGAGGCCTTCGTCACTTTAAATGTGACTAAACCCATCAGTAATCACAAATATCATTACAATCAATAATAGATCAATCATGGTGTGTAGCATGAAAATTACATGTAATGTGATCTGACATGCCTATTTCCAACTGGTCCTTCCTTATCCTAAGTGAGATCAACCGAAAACCAAAACCAAACAAACAGAGTGTAAATAAACCAAAACTTTATTTCTCTAGAGAATTATCTCAAATACACAATAATGTGTCCAAACTGAAATATAAAGTTCCACTAAACCGAAGTATACTGAAACAACATACCACCCACATGGGTTATATGCTCATGAAAAACCTTTGGTGGAATCCTTTGTTGGAGAACATTTTACCGGATCTATTCGAGGTGCAATTTAAATACACAATTTACTACTAACATGAATTAACCTATTAATGCAAATAGCAAATACCAACAACAAACACGCGTACAATTTATTTCACGTAAAGTCCTACACATGCGGAATCTAGGAGTTTACGCGAAACGTACCTCTTGAAGAGACAACCGTTGAGACGATGGATCAACCCAAATGCCTTCTCAAGTATATATCCCAAGTCCTTGCTCGTAATCCGGTGGTAGATTCGCACGAACAATTTTAAACAAAGGAATAAAGAAAAAATTATTGCACCACCTTTGTGGATTTCTAATTTTTCCAAGACTGGAATTATGTTGGGGATGAAAAAATCATCCCCTATTTATAAGAGTAGGAGTGGGCGAAAATTTGATGTAATTAGGGCTCATGGGAAATTTCCTTGTATCTTCTCCAAGATACAATTTTGAATATGTCTCATATATTCTATTTTCCATAAATAATCACAAAAGATCTTTTTCTCCATATCTTATGGAATTTTCGAAAATAACAAGTAAAGAAACAAGATTTGGAATTTCTTGAATTTATGAGATAATCTTGTATTCCAAGAATACTTATCTTTTTTCATAAAATCTTTTCAAGAAAATCAAGAAAATCTCTTCTTTTCTACATATTTTTCAAAAAATATAGGAAAATAGCAATAATATTTTTTTTTTTTATTTTAATCACCTTTTCATTAATTGAACTTATATTGTGCTACTTGAGGGGCCTTTAGGAGAATTAAGATTGAACCTCCTAATGGGCTCTGAATTCCAATATTGAGCCACAATATCATTCAGCCCATTAATATTAATTTACTCCACTATAAAATTAATATTGCACTATCCATCTTAACCCATATTACGATAATATGGCTCCCGATTATTATTTCCCTTGTTTAAGATTATCTAGTCCATTAATTAATTAAGCCACTGAAAAGCTTTATATTAATTAATATCTTATTCCTTGGAGTAAAGACAACTCAACATTATTATCCATACCGGAACTTAATCCACTTGCAAGATTTGTATGATAAAACTTCTGAGCCCACCTAGGGGACAAATCAAACAAGACTTTCCTTGCATCTCTGTATTAAATCTTAGCAATTGTCATGTAATTAATAATATTGCCCAAAATACAAAGTATAGAATCACTCTCTGATTCTAAACTCAACATAGATCAAATCAATAAATATTAATCACACACAATCCTATTTAAATGACAGAGATTAAGAAATCAACAACCATCGAGGTCTAATTCTTCATCCCATAAGTCAGTACAGAAGAATTTAACCTCTCTGTAGGTCCGCTTCAGCACATCACAATGCACTAGCGCAATCTCTTGGTCAAGACAAGACAATCTGAGCTTTTCACTTCAACCTCTACCAATGGAGTGTTCAATTTCATCTAGGTTGTGAAGTTGTACTTATTTACAAGGAATTGTTAATGTTATCTTAATATGTACTAATATTGAACGGTTTACAATAAATAAATAGCATTCATTCATATTTAAAGCAACGGTGATAAAAGATTTATATTCAGTAAATAAGAGTACATTAGTCTGTTATACAAAGTAAAAGCATACTTTCACGTATAACCCCAACAACCTTTAATTAGTGGATTCGGTGAGTCTATCCTAAAATGCATTATAGAAATCTGACCACTCTGTACTTTTTCCTTTACAAATAGGAATTTTATGTCAATATATTTTGACTTAGTGAACTCCTGTTGTTACTGGAATATAGCACAATCGAATTATTGTCACAATACAACTTAAGTGATCTTTCAATAGTCCCTACAATACGCAGCCAAGTGACAATATTTTGTAATCATATTTGCTAACATAAAATATAACATGAAGTGTATATTGACATCCAATGAAATCAGAATCAGAATACCTGATGATCTCCTGCTGATCTGTTTTCATATATGTAAGCATATAATCCTTAATTATATATAAATACCTCATAACTCATTTGGCTGCTTTCCAAATATCCATACCATGGTTACTTAAGCATTTGCCCAACATACCCACAATAAAACCCAAATCAGGTCTGGTGAAGACCTGAGCATACATCAAACTCCCAACAGCCGAAGCATATGAAACATTTTGCATCTCTTGAATTTCAAGATCAGTTTTAGGGCACTGACTGAGACTAAACTTGTCTCCCTTAGCCACAGGGGTATAACCTGACTTGCAGTTATGCATGACAAAAATTTTATAGCACTTTTTATAAATATCACTTTTGTGATAATCCAAGAATACATTGAGAGCAATCTCGGTGTATTTGGATCCCTAAAACAAAATAGGTCTCCCCATGATCTTTCATTTCAAATCTCTTTGATAGAAAGGTCTTGGTGTTGTGCAACAAACTTAAATTATTGGTAGCAAGTAGTATGTCATCGACATATAGCACCAAGAAAATAAACTTACTGTTGGGATTATACTGAAAAGTATGCTTTTTACTTTGTATAATCGAAACTGAATTTTCAGACTTGTTTATTGAAATAAATTGTTTATCACTGATGCTTTAAATATTATTGAATGTTATATATATTTACTGCATAATCGTTCAATAATTAAATGCGTGTTACATCAGTAGTTAATTTAGTGATACCGATCACGAAGATTAAATTAATGTGATCCCTTGTAACTAAAAAGTACACCATTCACGACCTAGATGGAAATGAACAACCATCGCGAAAGGTTGAGGTGTAAGGCTCGATTGGTTTGTCTTGACCAAGAGATTACACTAGTGCATGATGATCTTGTTGAATAGGACCTACAAGAGGATAAATTCTTCTTAATCGAACAAGAAAATTAGACCTCGGTGGTTCGTTATTTCTTAACCTTCGTCCCTTAAATAGGATCACGTGGGATTGGTAACTATTGCTTTGACTTATCATGGGTAGCGAATCGAGAGAGAGATTCAATACTTTTTATCTTGGGCAATATTATTGGTCACATGTGATTGCTAAGATTTAATCTGAAGAATCGTGTGCAAGCACGCTTGCTTGATTTGCCCTTGGGAGGTTCATAAGCTTTATCATACCAAACCTTGCAAGTGGAATTTGTTTCCTTATGGATAATAATGTTGACCCGTTCCTCGACCAAGATAAAAGATATTAATTAACGGAAAGCTATTTCAAAGGCTTGAATTAATTAATGGGCTAGATAATCTTAAACACGGAAATAATGACCGGAGCCATATTGACCGTAATATGGGTTAAGATGGATGGTGCAATATTAATTATGTAGTGAGATTAATTAATATTTATGGGCTTGAATTATATTGTGGCTCAATATTAAATATTCAAGATCCATTAGAAGGTCCAATCTTAATTCTCCTAAAGGCCCCCTGAGTAGCCCAACATATAGTCCAATAACTGAAAAGATGATTAAAATAAAATAAATATTGTTGCTTATATTTCCTCTAAATTTTCGAAAATTATGGATAAAAGAGGGAGAAAGATTTTCTTTGAATTTTGTTATGGAATGAAGATATGTATTCTTGGAATACAAGATTATCTCATTAAATTCAAGAAATCTCCCACTTGGTTATACATAGTGATATTTCGAAATTTTTTGAAAATAGAGGGCAAGAAAGATTTTCTTGATTTTCTTGAAAAGATATTATGGAAGATATGTATTTCTTGAAATACAAGAATATCTCATAAATTCAAGAAGATCCAAATCTTGGATTCTTGCATCATCAAATTTTCGAAAACAATGCCATAAAATAGAGGAGGTGGAATTTTGTGGAATATTTTAATTATGGGAAAAAGAATATATGGGATATATTCAAGATTTCTTGGTGACCAAGAAAAGTCTTTTCCCACATTGAAAAATCACATAAATTTCGTCCACCCTCCCTCTTATAAATAGGGGATGATTAGTTCATTCCCAAGTACAATTCCATGTGCTGGAAATATTAGCAAATCCACATAAGTGGTGCAACAAAGTATATTTTTTCCTTTTGTTAATTGTTCGCGAGTATTCTTCCACCGGATTGTCGAGCAAGGGCTAAGGGAATACTTGGGAAGTCCTTTTGGTTAGTCCGTCCGACCGAAGTCACTGCCGTCCCGAGAGGTACGTTCACGTAAACCCGTAGATTCCGCATGCGTAGGTTTTACGTGGCTTTTTATATGCATGATATGTTGTTGCAATTATTATTTGAATTAATATAGGATTAATTCATGCTAGTAATAATTAATGAATTAAATTTGTATTTAAATATTCACCCCGAATAGATCTGTGCAACTCATTCCCCAACACTTACACCCACTGAACTTGTGATAGACAAAATCATCAATAACATTAGTCTCAAAACCGAACAAGATAACTACTTCATGAAATTTGTATTACCGCTGACGAGAAGCTTGCTTGAGTCCATACATGTCTTTAATTTGCAAACCATATTATTTGGGTCTCCTGACACAGTTTTCTGGTTGCACTATATATATTATCTCAACAATGTCACCGTTGAGAAACGATGTCTTTAACATCCATCTGATGTAACTCAAGGTCATAATGTGCAACTTTTGCCATTATGATTCCAAAAGAGTCTTTCATGAAAACTTGAGAGAAAATCTCTTTAAAATCAATGCATTCCCTTTGAGTAAAGTCTTTAGCCACAAGACGTGTCTTATATCTTTCCACATTACCATTTGATACCCTTTTAGGTTTTAAAAATTTATTTACAACCAATGGGTTTCGAACCTTCTGGTAATGGAACAAGATCACAAACTTGATTGTCTTGCATTGACTTATACTCTTCGTTCATGGCATCAATCCACTTTCGAGCACCCTTCATGGCCTGATGAACGTTGATATGATCATCTTCCATTAATTCGTTCTCTTGAAGAAAACAATATATCATCCGAAATAGTTTTTCTCCTCTCTCTAGTGGATCTCCTTAATTTATATGCTCTTGAGGTTGTTGAGGTTGTTCTTGAATTATTACATCAACCTTAGCGGGAAGATCTTCAACATTATCCTGTTGAGGTTCCAAATCTGCTTCTTCTCCAATGACAGGTATGAATCCCTGAACATTGTCATAAGCAGTAGTAAAAACTGTCTCCTTCTCAAAGGCAATGTCTCTAACTTTATTTCTCCCCCAAACTCAACATCCTCAAAGAACCCTTCGTTTCTCGTCTAAAAAATTGACCTTTTAGTGGGATTATAAAACTTAAAACCCCTGAATTTTTCTGAATAATCAACAAAGTAACTACTAATTGTTTTAGAGTCCAGCTTCTTTTCATTTGGTTTGTAAGGCCTAGACTCAGCTGGACATCCCCAAATATGAAAATGATTTAGACTGGGCGAAAGTTCAAAAGGATTTTTAGCAGCGGCTTTAGTTGGTACCCTGTTGAGAATGTAAGTTGTAGTCTTTAGTGCTTCTCCCCAAAGTGAATTTGGTAAGGAAGAATGACTAATCATACTCCTCACCATGTCCTTTAAAGTTTTGTTTCGTCTTTCAGCTACACCATTCACGCTAGGCGATCCTGACATAGTGTACTGTGGGATTGTTCCACATTTCTTTAGGAAGATTGATAAATGCTTAATTTTATCTATTTTAACTACCTAATTTCACTTCTCTTGGTATATTTTTGTGCAAAATGGAGCTCTTTTGATGTAATTTCTAAAACTGAACATATATGTTATAAATAACTATTTTAGGGCTTATTTTATGTTTAAATTCAGCCATTAGTATTTAATATTAATTGAGCTTACCAAAAATTTCCTATGAGATAATTATTTACAATTTTGGTGATTATTTGTGTTTTAATTTGGCTTGCAAGTTGTTATGGGCTTTACCAATTTCCTTTCTTATTTAGATTAACTAAAATGGCCCACTTGTCTTATGAAAGAAGACTCAATGCCCAAGCTTAAAAAGAAAACTTCCTCACGTCAAGAAGAAAACAAATGTTAACGAGGTGGCTTATCCCACTTGGCCACTGGGCTCCTCATTTGAGTGGGAGACCCAAGTTCAATTCTCTTTGGGAACGAATTTGGAGTTATGGGAGTTATAATGTGGATTGACGATTTCGTGAAGTATTTGGGTGCTTGGTGTACTAACTACTAACAACTAACATCTAACTTTACCCGATAAAAAAAAAACAAATGCAGCCCAAACCCCAAATTGACAAAGAAAGAAAACATAACACAGAAGAGAAAAGAGGGCGGCAATTGCGGGAGACCAAAGCGAGCAGCAGCGTCATTTTGCGAGAGAAAAGAGAAGAACTACACAGCTGCTTCCAAATCTTACGGGCGAATTTCAGCCACCACATCAACACCCAAGGCGGCCAAGTAGCCGACTTTCAAAAGAAGAAGCCTACATCATTCTAGGGCAGAAATCGAGACAAGAAACAGAAATTTATTGGCTGGAAATTTACAGCAAGAGGCGGCAATTTCAGCGCCTAGGGTTGCACGAAATCTCCAATCTTGAGAAGGAAGAAAACCCCCATGAATCAACCTATAAATAGAGAAGCAATGGAGAAGGAATGGAGATCATCATATACCAAAACACACTCAAAAATCCAGAAAAGAGAGGAAAGGGAAAAAAAGAGAAGTTGAGGGCTGTGAGGGCAGAATTCGGTAGAGGCCGAGTAGAGAAGAAAGCCGTTAGAGACGAACTGGTTCGTAATCTACGGAAGGAGAATTCAACCGGTTGCGAGACGTGTCAAAGCGAGCTTACAACTGGGAGTCTTCTTGTACTAATTTCTTAATTCTTCTCTTCTTTAGTTTCTACTGGATGAATGCCTTTGCTTGCCCTCCATATTTATGTTGCAATCTTGATAGAATTAGCTTGTTGTACTTGTGAAATTTTTGTTGGATGAATGGAAATTGATTTAATATTTGAGTCATGCTTATGCCTATCAATTTGAGTTTCTGAAGTTATTGTGCAATTCTTGATCAGCTTTCTGCATTTAAGTTCATAATATATGCTAATTTGTTTGGTTTAGCCTAGTTTGAATTGAACAAAGATGAGTAGCATGTAATTTAGTCTTGAACATTCACTTGGTCTTGATTAAATTAGAGTATGATTTGAACTAGGTGATTTAAATTCTAGTTTTCAATTTCACTTAGGATTGATATTTTCCCTTGTGCTAATAAAGCTAGTTTTTCCATGTTAATTGAATAGTAAAGGTTGATGTGGTGAAAATAGTTGGTTTTAGAATCTTGTCAAGTTGATTCTAATTCTTGTGAGGAAAAAGTGGAACTTTAGCTACTAGAGTTTGCACAATCAATCTATCAAGTTAATTCATTTTCATTCATCAAGTTTGATTTAGCTGTTTGAGTGATTTTTAATTATTTAGCTTTCATGATCTCTCTTGTTAATGCTTAGGTTTAGATTTATTTTCTTGTTTCTTTACTAGAGTTTGCCATGCTTTGAACCTCCCCCCAAACTTTGTATACATGTGAAAATTTGGAGATACGAGACTTGATAGAACCATACATGTGAATGCATAATTTTGTATCTCTTTAAACTGATTTTTGTTGGGGATTGTAAACTGATGTTGTTTACCTTGTATGCACACTTTTGGAAGCTCAATTGATGTACATTAATATTGAATGAGTTTTGCTAGAAATAGAGAATTGAAGCTAGACTATTGAGGTTGATTTTTATGAGATAGCAAAAAATCAGATCTGATTTGGGGCTGTTCTCTTGCCCATTTGAAGCTTAAAATGTTGTTAATATCATGTTTAGTGCAAGAGGATAGTGTATATGATGAGAACTTGCCTGAATTATTTAATGAAGATAAATATAAAAAATATATATCAAAGGAAGAAAATAAAGGGAGGGGATCTTATAGATTTAGGATATTATTTTATTAGCTTATTTAATTTGATATGATTAGATTTGTAGATATCAGTAAATCTAATTTCTTTTTGCACAAGTAGAGAAGCCCATGGGCTTTAGGTTTTCTTACTCTTATTTAATAACGTAGGATTGTACTACAGAATTATGATGAGAGAAATATAGAACTTTTTACAGCGTATTGCTGCGTCCTAGCTATTCCGTGCATTCATTCGGTGTCGCTAGTTTTCCTCGTATTGAGGTTTCACCAATTGTTTTCCTAGTTTATTCGTGCATCCATTCGAGTATCTAGGTTACCTCGATATAGAGGTTTCATCAGTATAATACCATAGCCTTCATTTCAACATCATTTTGGTATTAAAAACCATTCGAAACATATGATTTTTGCACCCCTCAAGTCACATACGAATTTTTCTTGTTAAAATTGGTTTAAGATGTATTTTAATATGTAATTGTGTGGTTTTGTTTTGTTTTGTTTTATTTTAATATGTAACTATTTTCCGTCGAAGAAATCTTTAAGGTGAAATAAATAAATTTCTCCTCGTGAGAACGATCATTTCTTGCCATATATTATATTGTTAAATATTTTGATGCTAGATAAGGTTAAATTTGTAGTGGTAATGACACGCTACCAAAGATAGCAAAAGGTCCTGGACATTGTTCTCCTAAATCGTCACATCTACCGTAGTAGTCACCCCACAATTAGATCTAATGAATTTAGTCCCTTTTGCTGGGTTGAATTTCAACATCAGCCTTAAATGTTTTGAACATGTCCAGTGCCTCAAATTTTTTTATGAATGAGATATAAGTGCCCATATAGTGAATAATCGTCAATGAATGACACAGAATATTGTTGACCATTCCGGGAAGTCATAGGGAATGACCCACATATATCTGCATATATCAATTATAAGACATCATTAGATCTTTGGGAACCTTATATCTCCTGTTTGGTATTTTTTTTTAATACACTCTACACAGATTAAAATCTAAAAAATCGTGTGTCTTAAATACCATTTGACACAAGCCTCTGGTTTTTAAGATACAACCTAAGTGTTTGTGCCATAATTTAGTCGAAATTTCTTTATTTAACCTCAGAACAGACCAAAATTAGATTAGTACATTTCTTTACACGCCAAGCGTGATATAATTGGTACAATCCTTCCTTTTGTGTCCAGGTCAGAAGAAACAATTTTCATCCTTAGTATTGTTTTATTGTTTCTTGCGTGTTGGACTCTTATCCTTAGCAGCTTTCTCCACAACCTTCCTTTTAATGTCATTTTCCTTATCTTTGGAATTCATGGCCAGCTGAGCAACCTCAGATCTTTCTTGCTTCAATCTTTCTTCTTCTTACATACAATATGAAATGAGTTCATTATGAGTCCACATCTCCCTTTGACATTTGTAACTGACCTTAAACAAACCTAATTGTGCAAGAAGACGTAAAAGCACCAAAGGCACGAGTAAGTCCTTAGACATCTCGAGTTTCAGTGCACTTATTTTGAAGCAACGTGAGACATCATGATGTACTCCTTATATTTTCCTTACCTTTATACTTCATTGAGATCAAGCTTGCCAAAAACGTACTTGTCTCGACCTCATCATTTTTTTTATAAAACGTTACTCAATATGGGTAAGGTACTCACTGACCATAGTGATTTCCGCAAATGCAGTGCCTCGAAAGGCTTCAGAAGTGTTGCACTTCATGATCTTTAGACCAACATGATTTGAGCGCTCTCACTTCTCAAAATTCATCCTTTCATCAGGGGAACTTTCATCCGTAAGAGAAGTGAGTTGTTCTAATGTGCGGTCAAGATCAAGGCAACCCAAAATAATTGAAAATTTATATTTTCAATCCTTAACATTTGAACCATTAAGCATGGGTATGTTTATAAAATTGACAGATATATAAGTAGCAAACATAACTTAAACAGAGAAAATAAATAAACCAAAATAACTGTCATGCTTACATCAACCAGATAAATAACCGATAAATTCAAATATGATGGCAACATCTCGAGGCACCGAACACAACATTATTATCAAGTCTTTGGACAGTAATATTAACTTGTAAGTAGTAACCTCTGTGTAGTGATCAAACACTGACAATAAAATCATGTCAACTAATAGCCTTCCTTTGGGCCGACTAATTACTCACATGAAAAACCTTCTAATTGTCACGTATTTATTATTACAGTTGTTTGTGTATTTCGGGTCAAATATTAATCTTCCTTTGGGCCGATTAATACTCGCATGAATATACACTTACACAATCTTCCCAATATCTTTAATGGAAAAATCTTCTCAAGAGAGGTCGCTTTGACGACTTCTTGATTTAATTAAACCATTTTAAATACTAGTAAACATTTAATAGGAACATGAGATGCTCAATAAATATGAATTTTGTTATAAACTTAAATAAGACATATAAATATCTCAATCCAAAAAATGCTTCAATCAGAATTGTGTTATCAACAACAATAGCAACGCTGAAACGCCCAGAATCTTAACCATAATAAGCAAATTATCGAAACAAAGTCTGATGCGCACATATCATAATCAACTGAAACATAGCCTGCAGAGCTACAATATATTCTAAGAGCACCCACAACGGTGCCTTTTTCAAGGTTATAACCCATAAATTTTTTGTTACTACCAATCAGCGACGGACCTACATTGGAGCCAGGGGGGTCACTGGGCCCTCCTGACCCCACTTGAATTTCTTATATATATATACTTATAATTAAGAAACACCTGTATGAGACAGTCTCATAGTAAAACGAAGCATAAATTGTGTATTAACGCTCTAATATTTTGGAAGAATGAGTATTATTTGTGTTATAGATTATACCCTATATCATGTATAAAACTATCTCATACGAATGTCTGTCTCCTTTAAACAAAGTATTATGTGCATCATGTTCATTGTACACCACTATTACTAATCCTTGTAAAAATCAACACTCTATAAATAAAATGTTGATTTTTAGGTGAGAAAGGGGTAACAAAATAGAGAAAGAATATGTATAATTCACATTTTCAATATACATATAAATGTATTCGACTCTGTTAATATAAAGATGTTTAGTCCAAATAATTTTCGAAAATATATAAAATTTTTAAAATGCATTTAACTATACTATGTTATAAATTGGGCCCCCTGGGTAAAATTTCTGGGTCCGTCTCTGCTACCAATACTACACAGTTATAACCTTCTCTCTCCTCCCTTTGGTTACTCTGCACTAACCCTGAAAAGTGATTGATGTCTATCCACTCTGTCAGGTAAGTTATTTTCTCTACTTTTTTTAACTTTTATATTTTTTCTCTTTATTTGTTTATATATATATTTTTTTTTTCAAAATTTTGTTGTGTCTAGATTATATTTTTAAATATCTTAAATTACAATAAAAAATATTTAAAATGTAATATTTTGAATTTTAAAAATTGGATGAAATATATTCCATTAATTACAGTAATTATCATAATGACGAACTAAGTTGATAATTTTTGTTTAATAATATGAAATAATTTTTATAAATAATATTTTTAAATTTACAAATATTAAAATTATTATTAATGTATATTAAAATATTTAAAAGTAGATAATTATTTTAAAATTTTAAATAAAATAAATATGTTAATTTTGTGTCAAATATGAAAAGTTAGTGAACGGTGAGCCCCTTAAAAATGAGTTATAACCAACAAAGGGTTGTGACGGTTAGTGGGAGTTGATTATTTTTTGTGAAATGTTGATGTGACAATGAGGTGGAGGAAATAGTGTGGTTATAACTATGCAATGACTGTGGTTGCTAAATGCTCTAACCATGAACATATTTTAAATTTTAACCTATGTTTTAAAAATCGGAAACGGAAGTTGAGCCGGACGACCCCAAAAAAAGGTTGGACCGGGGTCGGACCGGATTGAGCCGGTATGACGTCATAGTAAATATTATATATATATATATATATAATATGCATAATTTTTTAAAAAATTCAAAATTATATCCCATTTCATTACTTTTACCCACAAAAAGTAATTTACTTTTACATCTCATTTCATTATTTTTACCCACAAAAAGTAATTTACTTTAATAATAAAGCAAAAAAAATTACAATATTTCCAACCAAAAATAACTTTACCACTCTAAATATTAATAAATAATTTTCACATTAAAACTCGTGTTAAAAACAAATTGATAAATAAATTTAGAACGAAAGTAGTATTAATTACTTGATATTTAAAATTTCAGAGATCAATACTAAAATATATAGTATTGAGATGATATTATAATTTTTATTTTTATTTTTTGACAGAGGAGATGATATTATAATTACACTTGAATTCATTAAATTTAATTTTTTAGAAACCTTCTAAAATAACATTTTAATATTTTTGGTTGGTCACAAAATTGAATATTTTATTTTAATATATATAACTCTTTTTCAAAATATTTAATTACTTAATTATGTGTATTAAAAAAATCAGGTCTCAAACATGAGATATTGTGTATAACAAATTTATACACAATAATCATATAATATTCTATATAAACATTTAAAACAAATCAATTTATATAGCAAATTTTATTAAAAAAATATAAATATTGAATTCTGCTTGAATTTTAATGGTCCTTACTCCTTACTCCACTAAAATTCCCCAGCGTAATCCATTATACAGTACTTCGGTGCAGTTCCATTCCTCTGTATCATTTTTTCATGTTCCAAATATTTCTCACTTCCTGAGTCTTTAACACATGGACCCAAGATTATGGTGGGTCATTGAATAATATTTTAATTTCCACTTGTCATATATTCACAATATAGAACATGGAGTGGAACACTGAAAATGGAACAGACGATATCATTTGACTTCTTAATAACTCTTTTTTCTTTTTCTTTTTATTGAAATAATAGAATTTTAATAATACAATTTATTTCCTTTATTTGATTCAATCATGTGTCTTTCATACTCCTTCCATCAGAAACCTGTCTGTGAGATTTCTTCAGAAACAGAAACGTGTCCCTCCAATCTCCTCTTTCTTCTCTCCTCTCTTGGGTTAATTATTGGATTTTACTATTTCCCCTTCCATCTTCTCTATTTCTCACTTCCCCCATTCCACACATAAACTTTATCGCTGCAAAATCCGCCGTCTTCCAACCTAAGCCGCGCCACCGCCGCCGCTACTCCTCCTCCAGCTCCTGGGACACGACAACGACGACTGTCTCCTCCGCCTTGGAGACCCGCGGTTTGTGGCGGCGGCTTTGGTGGTGGATCTGTTGGTGTGGGTGATTTTGGTGGCGGCGGATCTGGTTTGGAGGGTGGCGTCAGGCGGCGAGCGCGGCGGACGGCGTCACCTTTTTTTTTTTTTTGGTTTTTTTGTTGAAAATCGGTGAAAACCGGCGGTTCACCGGTTCCCGGTTTTCGAACGGTTTTTCCGGTTTTGAGGTGGGCAGTCCAATAGCGGTTCTATACACCTCTATTGGGCCGCTTTGGGGCGGTTCACCTATCCGACCGGCCGGTCGGACCCAATTTTTAAAACAGAGATTTTAACTGTGGTGGAGCACCGCACCCAAAAAAAAAAAAAAGAACAACACCATAATACACTAATCAATTAAATCAATTCAATTGAAGCGCATATCCTTATACACACAATATGTTTAATCCTTTTTTTTTTTTTTTGAAACAGAACCAACGCCTGATTCCCTGTACCTTAATCATAAAAAATGATGTCATAAATAACCAAAGCATTTGCCAGCAAGGAGAAATTTTCCTTTTTAATTAGCCAAAAAAAACAATAAACATACGCACAGTCCCAAAATCACCAATAATTATAGTTAAAATAGAAATCCAGATCTGTAGAGCATACGATAACACTGTAGCGCTAATATATATTTTAACCATAATTCGATCAATAAAACTACTAAAGCGCATATGGTTAACCAAAAAAAAATTGACGCTGCATATAAGTTTGACTTTATCAAATCAGAATAGCAGCACTGAATCTATGGCAGAACATAGGCTCATATAATTTGCTCATACAAAAAAAATAAAAAAAATAACCAAACCAAGTAATTGATACCATAGATTTTATTTTGCGAAATATCATCCATAATCCAAAAAGAAATTATTTGCAAAAGATTAAAACCAAAGCCCTAATATCAGAATTATAAAATTTCTTCCCAAAGTTTCAGAAAATCATACATAAAGTGGCTTTGATACTACTTGTTAGAAATATAAATCAATTAGATCCGAATAACATTTACTATAATTAATCGATTCATGAAGAATATTAATCATAAAGCGGAAGCGTACCTGAATCCATGAATTGATTTTTGCCTCAAACTGGTTTGGTTCCTAATATATCAGTTTCACTCGTCTTCTCTTTTGGTGGAATGAACGTACTAATGTTTGGGGATCATAACCTAACTTATAGAATAAATTTCCTATATTTTCTATTTGATCCCTCAACAAATAGAAAATCATTTAATGGTATCCACCCATATAAAGCCCATGATTATTTTAATACTCAAATTAGTCCATAACTTAAACTTTAGTGAATCACTTTAATTGGATCTCCTTAAAACAACTATACACATTTAATTCGACACGCGAAAACCCAATATGTTAGATATTTTCAACACTACCTTGCCTTATTAGCTTGGTTTAGGACAACTAATATAGGTACATACGACATATTCGGGAACGCAGCTGCTTATCATTGTTCACCAGGGTGGGCCGTTGCCAAATGTCGTCGTTGGAGAACCTATCTCGTCTGCATCTTACTTCACTATTTGTAACAGGCTTGTACTAGCTACAATTATCGTCGATTTGGGTGCATGTAAAGTTTGTTAATATGAAGCCCTAATTTGTTCGAGGGATTGGTTTAAATATTTTGAATTCGTACTTCATCGATTTGTCTGTTAGGACTGAAGCCGATATTGATTGATTTACTTCATAATTCTTCCAACGTTAGAACCCAAAGCAGTTGGCAATATTAAGACGAATCAAACTAGTTAAGAAGAGCCCGAACTACCGGATTTAAGTGCATAATTCCTTTCGGGATTGTAGGCTGGGGGGTTTTTGAATCATGGGCTTTGAAGTCTTAGGATTTCAAAATTATGATAAATAGTTAAAATGTATGTTTGTTTTATGATATTATAGGGTAGGATGTGTTGTGCCCGGTTTATGTTTTTCGGCTAAATATTATTAAGTATGTTTTTTTGACAAATTGTATTCCGGATAATAAAATTACGTCAAATTGACCTCCATGATTTATTTATTTGTGAATTCTTTTGGAGAAATTTCCCCCACGGAACGGTCAAAAGATGGTTTTCACATGAATAAATTCTCAAAAGAATGATTGTGAATTATTATTAGTGGCGACGATGACCCTCCCCACGAGGCTCGTACAAAGCAAAGTAATAATTATGTATTTAATCATGGTTATTACTTATGTATAAAATTGATATGCATATACTTCCCCGAAGTCCCTGTCAATTTTATATTGGTCAAGTGGGAGTCGACTATTAATTTTGAATTAAAGGTTTGTAATTGTTCTTGTTTGTAACCTGCTTGAATGTGTTTAAATAGACAGTTCACCCCCACGTGACCTATTTAAACTGTTTTGAGATGTCAGCTGATGCATGTTCATATTGTTTTGAGATTTTGATATGAACAATGTAATCGAATTGAGTGATAATTTTGTGCTTATACAAATTGTTATTTATTTCAGTTCAGCATGTAGCAACCTTTTAATCCACTGTATTCTATACTAAAAGACCATCAATTAACTGGTGAAAACTATGTTGATTGGAAACGTAAACTGATGATTGTTCTCACTGCACAAAAGCACAAGTGGATCATTGATACTCCAAAACCTGATGAGCCAACTGGCGAGTCGAGTAAGGTGGAAAAGAAAAAATATGATGACTGAGAGCATTGCAATGATATGGCTAAGTGTACCATCCTGGCATCTATGTCCGATGTGTTGCAACACCAACACCAAGAATTTGCAACTGCTGCGGAAATCATGGAAAATCTTAAGAAGATGTTCCAACATCAGAACCGCACGGCTCGTCAGATCACCTTGCGAGAAATGCTTTCGCTGAAAATGGTGGAGGGCACGCCCGTAAGGGATCATGTCCTCAAGATGATGGCTCATCTAAATAAACTTGAGGTTCTGGGTGCAGATTACGATCTGGAGACTCAGATTGATTTGGTGCTTCACTCTCTGCCTAAAAGTTTTGAACACTTTCAGTTGAACTATCAGATGAATGATCAAAAGTTCTCGCTAGCTGACTTGTTGCAAGTTTTGGTCTCGGCGGAGACGTTGATGGGACACCAAACTCAAGCTTTGGCGGCAAGTGGACCATCTTCATCTTCTAGGCCAAAGGAGGGTAAGAAGAAGAGGAAGGCCAAAGGCTAAAAGCAGTCGAACTCAACTGTTGCCAAGGGCAAGAGTAAGGTGAGGGATGCTGGGGGTGTCAAGAAGGATCCAAAGGGGAAGTGCTTCAACTGCGGTGAAAAGGGACATTGGAAGTCTGCCTGTTCTAAACCAAAACGGAATGGAAAAAAAAGGTAATTCTCACGCACTAAGTTGTTGAAACTTACTTAGCGGCGTATGCTACCCACTCGTGGGTAATGGATACAGGATCCACTAATCATGTTTGTTTAACATTACAAGGGTTCAAACTGACCCGACAACTTAGTGGAAGTGAGGTCCTCATCACACTGGGCGATGCTACGAGAGTAGCAGCTAAAGGAGTGGGAGACGTGCACCTGTCTTTTGAAGACAATATTTTAGTTTTGAGAGATGTTCTTTACGTTCCAGTTTTTCGTAAAAACCTTATTTCAGTTTCTAAACTATTTAATGATGGATATTATGTTCGTTTTTCTAAGCAAGTTACTGTTTACCGTAACGATGTGTTTATCTGTCATGGAACTTTACGGAACAATCTCTATACTATTAACTGTGCACACCACTCATAAAATGCATCTTATAACACATCGACTGTTTCATGCAATAAGAGAAATGTTCAGAAAATGTGAACGAGACACTTCTATGGCATCTAAGATTAGGTCATATTAATCTAAATAGGATCCAAAGGTTGGTGAAAGATGGTTCACTGTCGGACCTACAGTTAGAACCACTTCCAACCTGCGAATCATGTTTGGAGGGTAAAATGACCAAGAGGGCATTTGGAGCCAAGGGGAATAGAGCCACAGAAGTGTTGCAAATCGTTCATATTGACGTGTGTGGTCCAATGTCAACCAAAGCTAGAGGTGGCTATGAGTATTTTGTGACTTTCATCGATGATTACTCAAGGTTCGGGTACATTTTCGTCATGAAACACAAGTCGGAAACCTTTGATAAATTCGAGGAGTTCAAAGCTGAAGTGGAGAATCATAGGGAAAAAAGTATCAAGTTTCTACGATCTGATCGTGGAGGCGAATACCTCAGCGATGAGTGTTTGAACTACCTATCAGACGAGGGCATTGTTTCCCAGTTGACTGCACCCTGAACCCCTTAACAAAATGGGGTAGCAGAACGAAGAAACAGAACACTCTTAGAAATGGTCAGATCCATGATGAGTTATTCAGATCTACCTAAGTCGTTTTGGGGTCATGCCTTGGAAACAGCGGCTTACATTCTGAATCTGGTGCCATCGAAATCGGTTCCCAAAATCCCTAAAGAGTTGTGGATCGGGCGCAACCCAGTCTGAGACACCTCAGGATTTGGGGGTGTCTGGAATACGTGCTAGACAAGGAAGCCGGTAAGTTGGACGCACGTTCGAACTAAGGTTGTTTATAGGATATCCCATGGGAACGAAGGGGTGCATGTTCTATGGTCCCGAAGATCAAAAGGTGGTAATAAGTACGCACTTTAGATTTTTGGAAGAAGACTTTATGAACAATCGAAAGTCCAAAAGTGAGATTACCTTAAATGAAATAAGAGGGCAAACTCTTATACCAACTGTACAGGTTGATATACCAAGCGTCACATCAACACAATCAGAACCTCGTCGTAGTGGGAGGGTTGTCCGACAACCTGAGAAATTCATGGGGATAGGAGAATCTTCGGATTTGGTCCCCGAGGATAGTGAATCAGACCCCTGGTCCTACAAGGAGGCGGTCCAAGATAAGGATTCAGAATCCCGATAAACTGCGATGGAAGCCAAGATGGGCTCAATTGATCATAATCAGGTGTGGGAGCTAGTTGAACCACCCAGTGGGGTAAAACTCATTGGATGCAAGTGGGTCTACAAGAGGAAAAGAGGACCGAACGGGAAGGTGGAAACCTTTAAAGCTAGGCTTTGTGCAAAGGGATACACTTTCGAAGAGGGTATCGACATGAAGAAACCTTTTCGCATGTAGCCATGCTTAAGTCCATCCGTATTCTCTTGGCAATAGTTGTGCATCTAGATTTTGAGATCTGGCAAATGGATGTCAAGACAGCTTTCCTTAACGAGAGTCTTGACGAGGAAATCTATATGCAACAACCCGAAGGTTTCATCGAAAAAGGCCAAGAACACCTTGTGTGCAAGCTGAGAAAGTCCATTTATGGACTGAAGCAAGCATCTCGGGCTTGGAACCAATGTTTTGATCATGTAATCAAATCTTATGGGTTTGATCAAACCGATTTTGAGAGTTGTGTTTATAGGAAGTGTGACGGAACTGTCTTGGTATTCCTGATACTATACGTAGACGATATTCTGCTCATCGGAAACGATGTAAAGGTTTTGTCAGACGTAAGGGTATGGCTGTCAAAACAGTTTGATATGAAGGACTTAGGGGAAGCCGGTCATATTCTTGGGATCAAGATCACTCGAGATCGAAAGAAAAGAATGATCGGCTTATCGCAAGCTTCATACATAGATACCGTTTTGAAGCATTTCAGCATGCAAGATTCCAAGATGGGTTTTGTACCTTTCAAGCACGGAATCTATCAATCGAAAGACATGTGTCCCAAGACACAAAGGGAGATAGATGACATGAGAGGTATTCCTTATGTGTCGGCAGTAGGAAGTCTCATGTAAGAAATGTTGTGTACAAGACCTGATATCTGCTACGACGTAGGCATGGTAGCGAGATATCAAAGCAATCCCGGAAATCAACATTGGACTGCTGCTAAAAACATTCTGAAGTATCTGAAAAGAACTCGAGATAGAATGTTGGTTTATCAGTCAGACAGTTTATTTCCAGTGGGATACACGGACTCGGATTTCCAATCTGACCTAGATTCTAGAAAATCTACCTCGGGTAGTGTGTTTTGTCTGGGGGGAGGAGTTGTAACATGGAGAAGCGTTAAGCAGAAATGCATCGCCGATTCTACCATGGAAGCCGAATATGTAGCTGCTTGTGAAGCAGCGAAAGAAGCAGTGTGGCTCAAGAACTTCCTAGTGGACTTGGACGTTGTTCCGAATTTGCACAGCACCATCACGATCTTCTGTGATAATGCCGGAGCAGTTGCGAATTCAAGGGAATCGAGAGCCCACAAGGCCAGCAAACACATTAAAAGGAAATACCATCTTATATGAGAAATTGTTAAGAGATGAGATATAGAGGTGGCAAAGATCGAGTCGAAAGACAACCTAGCTGATCCATTCACAAAGGGTCTGCCTCAGTTAACATTCGAGAGACATGTGGAAAGAATGGTTGTCAAGAGCGTTGCCAATCTGCTTTGAGTATAAGTGGGAGAAATTTTAATAGGTTGATGTAGGTGACATTAGATGTCACTGGATAATACATCAGACATGATGTGGTATACTTAAAAGCAGACTTTGAGTATAAGTGGGAGATTGTTGGGGTTATACGTGAAAGTATGTTTTTACTTTGTATAACCTATGTATTAAACACTTATTTACTGAAATAAATTATTTATCACTGTTGCTTTAAATGTGATTGAATGTTATATATATTTATTGCAAATCGTTCATAGCACGCGTTACATTGTAGTTAACATGGTGATACCAGATCACATAAGATCGCGTTAACAGTGCCTTGTAGACGATTGCGTGTTTCACAACTTAGATAGATCCGAACAATCTATTGGTAGAAGTTGATGTGTAAGGCTCAGATTGGCTTGTCTTGACCAAGAGATTACACTAGTGCATTCGATGCGCTGAAGCGGACCTGCAGAGAGGATAAACTCATTCGCACTGACTTAAGGGATGAAGAGTTAGACCTCAGTGGTTGTTGATTTCTTAATCTCTGTCACTTAATAAGGACTGTGTGTGATTAGTAGTTATTTCTTTGACTTATAAATGGGAAGAGAATCATTGCGACTTCGATACCCTATATCTTGGGCAATAATATTAATTGCACGACGGTTGCTAAATTAATACAGAGAATCGTGTGCTTGCAATGTCTTGCTTGATTGGTCCCCTTGGTGGGCCCGAAACCTTTATCATATCAAATCTTGCAAGTGGAATTAATTTTCCGGTATGAATAATAAAGTTGGGTTGTCCTTACTCCAAGGATAAAGATATTAATTAATATAAAGCTTTTCAGTGGCTCAATTAATTAATGGACTAAATAATCTTAAACACGAGAAATAATGACCGGGAGCCATATTACCGTAATATGGGTTAAGTTGGATAGTGCAATATTAATTATATAGTGGCATTAATTAATATTAATGGGCTGAATTATATTGTGGCTCAATATTGAAATTCAGAAGCTCATTGGAAGGTCCATCTTAATTCTCCTAAAGGCCCCTCAAGTAGCCCAATTAAAGTCCAATAAATAAAAGGTGCTTAAAATAAAATAAATTATTGTTGCATTATATTTTCCTTATTTTTTTGAAAATATTAAAGAAAAAGAGGGAGAAGAATTTTCTTGAAAAGATTTTATGGAAAGGAGATAAGTATTCTTGGAATACAAGATTATCACATAAATTCAAGAAATCTCCCACTTGGTTTCTTTAAGGGTAATTTTTGAAATATATAGAGAAATAATAGGAAGAAAGATTTTCTTGATTTTCTTGAAAATATTTTATAAGATATGTATTCTTGGAATACAAGAATATCTCATAAATTCAAGAAAGATCCAATCTTGGAGATCTCCTATGATTTTCAAAAATTTAGTTAAATAAGGGTGTGAGATTTTTGTGGAAAAATATACATGGAAAGAAGAATATATGAAATATATTCAAGATTTCTTGGAGATCAATAAAAGATATTTCCCATCCTTATTTTGAGTCCAAAATTTTGTCCCCCCCCCCCTCTATATAAATAAGGGGATGAATTTTTTTTCATCCCCTAGTGTTCCATGTGTTGGAAATATTAGAAATCCACAAAGGTGGTGCAACAATTTTTTTATTTTTCTTTGTTTTATAAATCGTTCATTGGAGAACCTTCCACAGGGGTTATTGGACGAGGAATTGAGAATACTTGAGAAGGATTTTTGGTGGGTATCCAGATACTTGATCCTATCTCGCCTCGCATCGCCTCTCAATCAGCACGCGTTTACGTAATCTCCTAGAAATTCCGCATGCTAGGATCTTTTACGTGAAATATTTGTTGGGGTTATACGTGAAAGTATGTTTTTACTCTGTATAACCTATGTATTAAACACTTATTTACTGAAATAAATTACTTATCACTGTTGCTTTAAATATGATTGAATGTTATATATATTTATTGCAAATCGTTCATAGTAAGCGTTACATTGTAGTTAACGTGGTGATACCAGATCACAGAAGATTACGTTAACAGTGCCTTGTAAACGAGTGTTTGTTTCACAACTTAGATAGATTCGAACAATCTATTGGTAGAAGTTGATGTGTAAGGCTCAGATTGGCTTGTCTTGACCAAGAGATTACACTAGTGTATTCGATGCGCTGAAGCGGACCTGCAAAGAGGATAAACTCATTCGCACTGACTTAAGGGATGAAGAGTTAGACCTCAGTGGTTGTTGATTTCTTAGTCTCTCTGTCACTTAATAAGGACTGTGTGTGATTAGTAGTTATTTCTTTGACTTATAAATGGGAAGAGAATCATTGCGACTTCGATACCCTATATCTTGGGCAATAATATTAATTGCACGACAGTTGCTAAATTAATACAGAGAATCGTGTGCTTGCAATGTCTTGCTTGATTGGTCCCCTTGGTGGGCCCGAAACCTTTATCATACCAAATCTTGCAAGTGGAATTAATTTTCCGGTATGAATAATAAAGTTGGGTTGTCCTTACTCCAAGGATAAAGATATTAATTAATGTAAAGCTTTTCAGTGGCTTAATTAATTAATGGACTAAATAATCTGAAACACGAGAAATAATGACCGGGAGTCATATTACCCTAATATGGGTTAAGTTGGATAGTGCAATATTAATTATATAGTGACATTAATTAATATTAATGGGCTGAATTATATTGTTGCTCAATATTGGAATTCAGAAGCCCATTGGAAGGTCCATCTTAATTCTCCTAAAGACCCCTCAAGTAGCCCAATTAAAGTCCAATAAATAAAAGGTGCTTAAAATAAAATAAATTATTGTTACATTATATTTTCTTATTTTTTTCAAAAATATTAAAGAAAAGAGGGAGATGGATTTTCTTGAAAGATTTTATGGAAATTAGATAATGTATTCTTGGAATACAAGATTATCCCATAAATTCAAGAAATCTCCCACTTGGCTTCTTTAATAGGAATTTTCGAAAATAGCATAAAGAGAAAGGGAAGAAAGATTTTCTTGATTTTCTTGGAAAGATTTTATGGAGAAATATATGTATTCTTGGAATACAAGAATATCTCATAAATTCAAGAAAGATCCAATCTTGCAAATCTTCTTGTAATTTTCGAAAATTAAGGCTAAATAAGGGTGTGAGATTTTTATGGAAAAATGCACATGGAAATAAGAATATATTGGATATATTCAAGATTTCTTGGAGATCAAGAAAAAATCTTTCCTAGCCCTTATTGGCCTCAAAATTTCGAACCCTCCCTCACTTATAAATAGGGGATGAATTTTTCATCCCCAACTAGTGTTCCATGTGTTGGAAATATTAGAAATTCACAAAGGTGGTGCAACAATTTTTTTTTATTTTCCTTTGTTTTATAAATCGTTCATTGGAGAACCTTCCACCGGGGTTATTGGACGAGGACTTGGGAATACTTGAGAAGGACTTTTGGTTGGTATCCGAGATTTGATCCTCGCCTCGCCTCTCGCATCGCCTCTCCAACGGATACGTTTACGTAAACTCCTAGAAATTCCACATGCTAGGATCTTTTACGTGAAATATTATTTGCATGTCGTTGTTGGATTAATTATTATTTGAATTCACTTAGGTTAATTCATGCTAGTAATAATTGTTAATTTAAATTTGTGTTTATGAGGTCATCCTGATAGATCCTGGCATATGTTATCCCAACAATATTAGTTGCATGTTGTTGTTGGATTAATTATTATTTGAATTCACTTAGGTTAATTCATGCTAGTAATAATTGTTAATTTAAATTTGTGTTTATGAGATCATCCCGATAGATCCTGGCATATGTTATCCCAACAGATGTGAGTAGCCTTCGGGCTTTCCATCAGTAATGAAAATCGTTTCTTTTTCCTCCCTTTATTGTGCCAACTTGATTTCCTTATGCGACTTTAAAAATTGCATGTGTTCTTGCCGTCTTATTTGGATGTAGCTTATTTATGAACTTTGCTTAGTCGTCTTACAAAGTCGGGGGAGGACCGCACCGCTAGGGTGGCGATCTCGCCGCCAGTATGTCGAAAGTCGTACCTCGTGAAGGCGTTGTTTTTTCACTCTACCTCTTTCAGTTTAAACACATAGGAATTTTGAAAAGAAAGATGACATTTTATTTGACTTGGCTAGACTAGTACAAAAGGACGACCTCCAATCTACTGAAAAATAGTTCATCGGGTGAGCCACATTTCATGGGTACTGAGTCTTTATGCCATATGAATTTTCGAGCTCGTAAGCTTCAATGGTGGAGAGACCTCTCGGCCAGTTCTTCTTGTTTGGGACGGTTAGGTGATTTGCGATCTCAAGGCACCAGTTTGTTGTCCTTTTGAGGTCGCTTGACAAACTCACTCAATAAACCGTCCTCATACAGCCTCCAAAGCTGCTTCAGCAGGTCCTTGCACTCATTTGTGTAGTGGCCTGTCTAGTCGTGGTAGTGGCAGAACTTGTATGAGTTCTGCTTGTTCTTATTCTTTATTGGGCGAGGTGGGAGAAGTAACCCCTGGCCCACGATCTTCGTGTAGACGTGAGTGGGTGTCATATCTAGGACATCCATCAACTTCACATAAATTGACTCTTAAATGGTTCGTAGTTGTTGGGAGCTTTTTGATGGCTCCCCTTTCCCTTGGAACCTCTCTTAGGTGTCGCGACTTCCTTTGCGTCGTAGAGTCGGGACTCCAAAAGCTCTGTAGTGAGTATCAGGTCGCCAGCCCGCCTCCTGAAGTCGGCGTAGCTGGTCGGATAGTCGGCGGTCATGCGTCGCCACATCTTGGTTCCCTTCTTGAGGCCGCCAACGGCCCAGAGTAATTTCGCCTCATCTCCTAAGGGATCTCCCTCAAGGATGAGCTTCACAATCCTTTCAAGATATGATCGATTAAACTAATTGTCACCCTGTTGAGCATTCATCAGGCACTGCTTGGTCGCTGGTCGGGGAGACATTATCGAGAAATGACTCAAGAATAGCCTGGCGAGCTGATCGAATGTGTCCACTGAGCATGGAGGCAGTGAAGTGAACCACATATGAGCAAGGTCACTAAAAGTTAAAGGAAAGAGCCTATATATGGTCGCGTTGGTTGCACCCATGGATGCCATGTAAGAGACATATCTCGATACATGAATCCATGGATCCGAGCTTCCATTGTAGCAATCTATTGCAGCTGTGCCGACTTTCCTCTGAGTAAGTGCTAAAGTGACTAGTGTACCAAATGGTGATCTCGGGATGACGAGGTTGGTGTTCACCCCCATCTGCCCGTTCTGATCGTCCATCCGCTCAAGAAATACCTGAATAACGCGGGCTAGTGCGGCGACTTGCGTGTCACGAGGATTCGAGGTCGGGAGGGCGCCCTGCCTGTCGCTGTGGTTGGCAACAGAGCCCTTTAGCACCATATTGTAAAGCACGGCCAGTGCGAGCGCGAGGTCGCAATCAAGCTGTTCGTCATTTTGGGGGTGAGAATTAGCCTCATCCTCTGCATTGTGTGGAGCTTTCTGTGCTCCAAGGTTTCCGAGGCGGTCGAACACACTGTTCGAACCCACTGGTCTTTCAGTGCGAATGAGCCGATAATCCTTAGTATTGAAGTTTCTCACCTCCGAGAAGGCCAGTTGGCCTCCGGACTGTCCTTTTGGGGTCAGGTGCCCCTTAACTTTTGAAGGGCCTGTCCCCTGGGTGATCCTCTTATTTTGAAGTAATTCTTCTGGGCCATCGAGGGAAAGCTGTCTGTTACGGAGGACAGACAGGACGACTTTTTCATCTTCGGGGGTCCAAATGAGATTGCCCCAGTCTGGGGTGGCTATAGTAACCCTTCGATTAGTGTGATGGGAGCTCAGGGAAGCTTCTGCCCCATCACGAGCGTCAGCTTCTCGTCTAGCAACCTCCTTCTGGTTATTCGCCATTGCGAATGATTGGATGGTGGGTTTTCTAAAGAATTTTTGAAAAATCAGTAGAATTTTCCCATAGACGGCGCCAATTGTTGTGCCCGATTTACGTTTTCCGGCCAACAAACAATAAACTTTGGATCAAATGAAAATTTAGACGATCAAAACAAGTAAAAGACACGAAGGTTGATTACCCAGTTCGTCTTTAAAAAGACTACGTCTGGGGGCGAACCAAGTCAAGAGTATTTTTACTATCTTCTTAGTTTTAGTACTGAAAATACTAACAAAATTCCAACCTTCCTCTAGTATGGCCATGGTGGCCTATTTATACAAGGATTCCAGTCTCTCGGGAGGGAATTTACATAAGGAATGTACAATAAATGTGGCTTCAATCCCGTTGGTCGGGAATTCCATCTCGTCGGGTCAAAGGTCGCTGCATTTAGTGCTCGCAAATTGCGGGGCGAACTTTGGGGGCAGATCTTGCGGCTTGTCGTGCGTTTTCCAAGTGTTGACAGGATCTGCGATCTCTGGCGGCCTGTGGGCTACCTGCGACCTGTGACTTGTGACTTGTGGCCTGTGACTTCGGGCAACTGGAACTACTCCGGCGACACAGGGCTCGCGACGTCACGACCTCCAAATTTCCATGGAGTCTTGTTCCGAGTCGCTCTTCCTGGTCGCCTGTAGCGACTTGCAATCCTTGCGACCTCTATGCAAGTCGGGTTTATTCTTCTCACAACAGGATGGTGAAAAAGTTGATTGATATTGTATTATCATATTATTATGGGTGTATTGAGATAATAAAAATGTAGGTAATGTGAGTGTATCGGGAGTATAAAAAATAGAGTAGTGACAGATAAAAAAAGTAAAGTATGATTAATAAGACTTCAAACTTCTTACGTTAAATCTCAAAACAAAAAAGAGTTTGAGATTGTAAAGTCCAAAGTCCTACTTGAATAGCCGTGAAACAAACATATATACTTGAGTGATTGGGATCTCACAGTATCATCTCTCCTCTCCACTCCATTGAAGGTGTGTTTGTAAACTTCCCTCACAATTTAAAAGTACTTTTTATTAATTAAAATTGTAAGAGGAAAGCTTTAAAAATAAGTGCTTCTAGTTTTTTCATCTTCCATCAAATCAAAGAATTGATGTGGAAATACCTGTAAAAAAGAAGGAACCAGAATGAAAGGACTGTGGATTTGTGATGAAATAAAAGTCAATTTTTTTATTTTTTTTAAGTTAAGGAAAAATTGGTAAATTGTCCAAATAAACCTAAACCACACTTATAAGTAAACACGCGTTTGTGATAATCAGAGAGCATAATCAGTTTGATTTTAGTTTTACCCAGAATAAACATAGGATAACATTGAGTATATAAACTTGACGCTACATGATTAATATATCTAGCCTAACGGTCCAGAGGCGGACGCAGGATTTAATTCCAGCCAAGGTACAATTAACTTTTTTTTAAAAAAATTTATATATTTTGTGTATGGTATTTTACTAAACCTTTGCGAAGAAGCAATATTTAGAATCATATCGACAATGTTTACTGGTGTATCAGTCAGATAAAGACAATTGTTTATCAATTGTATGAAAATACTTGCCAATAAATATGGTTCTATTGCAACAACAAAAATTAACAAAATGAGTAACTATTATGTGAAACTTGTTCACAATAAGAAATTGGTACAACTGATGAGGTTAAACAAAAATAAGAATTAATGTTTAGTAAAAAACACCTAATAATGACCAAGTAATATTGTTTAGTGAAAATTAATCACTGAAAACAATTAATATTATTGGATAAAAATAAAAAAATACTATTTAACAAAAATTATAATATTGTTTAGCGAAACAGGAAATACAATTAAAATATAACCATGAACAAGTTCCACATGATAGTTTCCAAAAGTATATGACAACTTAGACAAGATCCAAGGCATAGGGTAAATACAATATGAATTACCACAATTGTAAAAATGCAATCTCTAATTAACTAAAATTCAATCTAAAATCTACTTGCATCCTAATTCCTAACCTAAATTTCATGGTTGTTGCTTTCACTGGTTTAGAAAATCTCAATATAATGATCCAAACACCATCTATTTAAAACTAAAATATAAATGTTTATAGATATTAAACGGATTAAAAAATCTAAATTAAATTCTAAAAGTACACTACACTACGAGTCTACGACTCACTTAAAACGAAGTGATACACTGAAGAAGAAAAACTTTAACCTCTTACCCCTCTGTGACTCTGTCTCAATTTCAGTTGTTCTTATTCAAAAAATCCAAATAGAAATAGATATTGCCTACTGGCTTCTCGCTGGTTTAATTTTAATAATTAATTTTAAATGATTTTTTAGGGATATATATAGTATTTCACACAAAAATTTCAGGTGGGGCATTTGCCCTGGCTTGCCTGTGTGTAAGTCCGCCCTAACCTGATTGGTAAATGATAGGTAGCAAAATGTGCATGTTTTTAATATGATAGAGTACAATTTATTGGGCTCGTTTATGTTAGAATGACATGTTAGATTACTTATATGTGATTTGATCGAACAATTTCGCACTTGATCATTTTGTGTTTTTAAGTGTCTTTTTGGTGATTTTTTTTTAAAAAGAATTATTATACTAAATTGATGTTCTGGAAATCACACCTACTTAATTCCCAAGGTAGGCCCATGTTCCAGAATACTGTGGAGAAAGAATCCAGCATGTAGTTTATTACGGAGGAGATTTGGTCAAGATATGATGGAAAAATCTGATTTGATAATTATGGTTGGGATATTTGGCAAAGTCGGCCAGCTTGAGTAAGAAGAAAAGAGGAGAGAAGTGGGCCGGCCCAAGATGAACAAAAAGGGCGGTTGGGAGCCTTAATTGAGAGGAGACATTACAAGTAATTAATTAAGAGGTCGGCATATATATATATATTAGATTGGAGAGAGGAAAAGGCACGCAGCACTACTGGAGAGAAAAGGGGCAGAAGACGCAATCGCAGACGAGGAGGATAAAAAACTTTATTTAGAGGCTTTTCTGATAAAAAACTTGCGTATGATCCCATGTTATTTAGAGGCTAAACACGCTTTATCCCAACTCCTGTTTTTAACTATGATTATTTAATTATTTAATTCGGTACGCCATTTATATTTGATTTTAGGATTGTTTAATTCATCTGAATTAATTTCTTGCGTATTGGAATTAATTGATTTAGACTGATCACCTAGGTTAATTGTTTTAATATGTTTGTTAAGTCTAAGCATGTAATCCGTGTAATTGTTATATATGGAGACTCTTAGTAACAACTAGTGGAATCACTAGGGTGAATTAAATTGGATTCTTACCGGTCGCGCTAAGTGTACTTGGGAATTTGTTTGCTCTCTATCCTAGGAATTAATTCTTTTAATTGAGTTAAATCTACGGGCTAACCTAGACTGCTTAGCTAAAAAGGTTTTCTTGAAGGGACATCTTTTCATTTAAATAAACTTAAGGGATAGGACCGGGAAATCGAAGCGCTTTTGATTCCTGAGGGGCATTAATCTTGAAATCGAATAAAGTAAACGTTGAGGTTAAATTAGTCGTGTTAACATGGGGGATGAATGAACCGTGAGTTGGGGTATTTAATTCTCACTGATCTCGTCCATTAATCTTTAGTGCTATTATTTTTAATTGTTTCATCTCATTTAATTAGTTGCTATTTTATTTTTATCTTAGTTTTAAAAATCCAAACCAAACCACCCATTTTTGTGTGTTATCTCATTAATTCGTCAAGTTCCCTGTGGATCAATCTCGTATTTATCGCTTCTACAAGTTAGTAGGATAGTTCGGGTAATTATTAATTATTTTTTTGTCGCACCTCGACAGTGCGGTCAGTAAAGTAAACACATCCTATAATTAATGTATTTTTCTATTTTTTTAAGCAATTTTCTAATAATTATTTTCTCTTCAATTATTGCTTTTAGACTTTTAAAGCCTGTTTGGCACAGCTTATAAGCTCTTTAAAAAGAGCTTATAAGCTCCTTAATTTTGTTTGGCAAAATAAGATGTTTAACATCTTATAAGATCTAAAAAAAATCTTTAGAGCTTATAAGCTCCAAAAAAATAAGTTGGGATATTCCAACTTATTTTATAAAAATTATATAAGTTCTACCCTATCTCAACACATTTCGGCCCAAATTCAACTCAACTCGTCCCGTTTTCTGTGAAATAAAATTATTTTTGAAAAAAAATTATTTTTAGAAAAAAATATATTTTTAAAAAAAAATATTTTTAAAAAAAAATCTTTTCAGAAAAAAAAAATATTTTCGAAAAAAAAAAATTATTTTCGATAAAATATTATTTAAAAAAAGTTTCAGAAAAAAAAAGTATTTTTCGAAAAAAAAAATTTTCAAAAAAAAAAATATATAAAAAAAATTAAAAAATTATTAAATAACTTATAAGTTGTATTAGTCAAACACTTTAACAACTTATAAGCTACTTAAAAATTACATCTTATAAGCTCTTAAAACAACTTATAAGATATTAAAGCTTATAAGATGTTTAAAATAAGATTAGCCAAACGGCCCCTTCTATGAAGCCATAGTTGTTTGGGCTTAAACTCATTTTCTTTGGGGTTAAAAAGTACTACGCGATGTTTAAAAAAATTTATATAATATTAATTTTAAATTAAATATATTAATAATTGTTGAGAAATTTATATTTAGTTTTGATGGAAGTTCCAAAACAGTTTGTAATAGGACCAACCACAATCGTTAGTAGATGATGATGACTTAAGATCGAGGATAGGATGATCGAAATAAGTTGTATAGATGGTGATGTAAAGGATATGTCACATATTGAGGGGGAACTCAATATGGATAGGTCAGAAGTCAGAAGACCAGATGAGGTCAGAAGATCAGAAGACCAGATGAGGTCAAGATCGAAGGTCAAGATCCAAATTGAGGTCAAGGCCGTAAGACAAGTCGAGACAGAATACAAGACAAATCGTAAGATCGCATTTAAGTCGATGATCAAAGAAGACATGAAGCTCAAGTTCAGAAGACCTGAAGATCAGATGACTACCAGAAGATCAAGACCAGAAGACATACATCACGAAGTCCGCCGGGTTGAGCTAAGACAACTTCGCACTAAGACTTATCGTGTAGATCGATCAGCCATCCGATCAGTCACCACCTGTGTGTCAACCGATGTTACACCAGTCATACGCTGTCAATCGTAATAAGAAGAATGTCAACTTTAGTTGGTAGAACAAACACTGAAAAGTGTACTTGTTAACCAATGAGAACGAGATACGTATGTACGGAGCCGACAATGCGGGATTCGGCGCTGCAAAGTCAAACGGCTATAAACGGCTATAAAGGACAAATATACACGCTTTTCATGTCGTTCTCAAGACGCCAAATCAATCCTCAAGAACTACCAAAAATAGTCTGAAATTCAAATTGCTCTCCAACGGCTCTTTGATTTTGAGGTCTATAAATATGGGATTGCTCTTCAGAGTGAAGACACGAAAATTATCATCAAGCTCAAGTCATAAGCAAATTTCCACACGAAGAACACAAAAAATCAAGTTTATTTTATAAGTGTTCATCCCATTAGTTCTTAGCATAGAAATCTCATCCACTAGCTTTAGGCTACATAAACACTAGGATATATTTTCAGTTGGAACAATAACAAATTTTACTCAAACCCAAAAGTTAGGGTATGTTTGTTTTGCAAGATTTCAGACTAGGGTTTCTAGTTCTGATTTCTGGGATCGGTTGAGTGAGAACTCTTAAAACATCTGTTGGTTGTAATGTGTTGGACTAACACAATAAACTAAGTCCAGTTGGTTAAGTTGGTGCCCCTTGTGATAGGGAAGAGTGGACGTAGGACTGGTTGTCCGAACCATTATAAAAATCTTGTGTGTATTTACTTGCTATTAACTGCTTTACACTTGCACACAACTTGGTTTAAAACTGCATACATATTCTGAGTTGGAATCAGTCTGCATCAAGCAACTGATCTGATCAGCTTGACATTTCAATCAGCTGATTGAAAACAGACTTAAGAAACTGATCTTATAAAACTGGTTTTTCACACGGGTATAAACTAGCTTCCGCGACATCGCTTAAACCGATAGACAACGAATCGATATGCCAACAAAGTATCAAGAAGTTGGATATCGATCCAAATCGATTCACTCGACTGATCAGTAACATGTCATCACACTTGATCTTGCACGAAAAAGTTTTCAGAAGTCTATTCACCCTTCCCCTCTAGACTTCTGCCCTCACGAACCCGCTCGACCTAGAAGTTGGTATCGTATAAAGGGTTCTATGGACCACTGGCTTTGAATATCATCGGTTCTTGAGGAAGAACCTTTGTGGTCACTTGAACAGATCTTGAAAAACCGTTTTTAAAACTTCATCTATTTTCAAAACTCACTAAGCATGGATAATACATCTGGTATGTATCATGATCTACCCAAGTTTTCTATTGAGGAGTATGCAGATTGGGTCATACTCATGAGCAATCATCTGGGAGCTATAAGCAGCAGGATGATGGAAGTTCTTGAACAAGGACCTATCATTATCTACCACAACAACCCAAATTGAAGGTGGTGATCCAGATTTTCCAATTTGGTGCTCTGATCGAAAAAGAGCCCATATCCGATGGATCTTTGAAGAAAGGAAGTCACAACTGATACTGATTGATATATCAACATGAAGACGATGGATAAGATCACAAGAGAAAAGATCGAGTACCTCAACACTGCGAAGCAGATGTGGAATACTCTAGCTGAGATATGCGAAGGAAATGAACAGATAAAGGACAGCAGATTACAGGCCGAACTGGTTAAGTTCGAGAAACTCAAGATGTTGCCCAACGAGACAATCAACCAGCTAGATGGAAGGATTACCATGTCGATCAACAAGCTCAGAGAATTAGGACGTGAAATGACCGACAAGGATATCAACTACAAGATTCTGAGATCTTTAACAAAGAAATGGGATATGAAGGTTACTGTGATCAAGGACTGCCAGGATATAGCCAAGATGAAGCCAAGCAATCTATTCTTAAATCTGAAAGCCCATGAATTCGACATGATTGAGAGAGGGCAAGAGGAAGATGATGAGTCATCTGCCGAAACCACACCTCGCAAATAACTAAAAGCAAAGAGATTCAAAGAAAGCGGACAATGGCTCAAAAACCTTCTCGAGCCTATTGAAAATATTGTTACCAAGTTTAAAAGATTGGTCTACTCACCGTAAAAACTTGAAAAGATCAAACATTCAATTGGGAAAGTATAGAAGATTCTACAAAGACTATCGTAATAACAGAGAGAAGATATAGAAGATCGTCCCGACGATCGCAGAAAGAAAAAGATCCGATGACGTAAGAGACGACTCAAAGAGAAAAGAAAAGAGATGATCGTACGCCGAAATGACAAATCGAAAAGCGAGATATTCAGATCGAGACAAAAAGTCGAAGTCACCGATAGATCATACATGAAGACATGACTCAATTGGCCGAAGAAGTTCAAGAGAGAGAGGAGTTTGCTTCAACCGCCAGAAACTGTGTCACTACAAAGGTGCATTTCACCCCCCGACTCGACGCCAAAAGAAAGAGAAGATAAGAGGAACAGAAGAGAGCAACGATACAGAGACAGGAAAGTTATGTTTACTGACACTACAGGAATAGATGACTCTTATCTGCCATTAGAAGATTCTGGTTACTCATCTGTGGAAGACTTCTGCCTGATGAGCAATGCTGATGATTTCAACGATTACGATGATCTGATGTTCTCATCTGATGATGACATCTGTCTCATGGCTAAGGAAGAAGATCAATCTGAGGTATCTTCTAAATCTTCTGTGTTTTCTGTTTCCACACCAGTTGTGCTGAGCACATCTGCTGGAGAGATTGACTTGCAACTCAATAGTGAGCAATCGCTTGATGATCTCTCCAATGCAGTAGACACTTATACCATAGTGAAAGCTGAGAACGACAAGCTAAGGATAGAGAACATTCAGCTTGTTAAAGAAAATGCTGTCAGAAAAGTTGCTGAACTGAAATCAGCTGAAACTGCTCAGAAGATGACTGCAGAAATGGAAGTTCTGAAAGTCAGTTCTTCTGATCAGGATAAACTGATTAAGGAACAGCTAGTCATTAACAAACAGCAAGCTGATGATCTCAAAATCCTCCAAGCTAAGTTTGATGAACTCTTCCGACTGCATGAGAGTCTAAAAGTTGCTGAGGATAGTTTACGTAAGAAAATAGAGGTTTTTACGAAATCTTCTAAAACTGTTCAAGATCTGAACAACTATTTTCGTACGTCAACTAATAAGAAGGGAATTGGGTATGAACACCCTTCTGCATCCTCAAAAGCCTCGTCTGGTTCACTTCAGAAAAGTGTAATCAAACGAGTTTCTGATCAAGATACACGAAAAGCAAAATATGTATCAGATAAGGGAAAAGGATCAGCTGACCAGGAAGGCAAGTGTCTGATCAGAAAGGAAACAGAAATGGACCCCAACTGATCAAGCATCAGCCGAGGAATCAACAGAAGAATCATGTTCTTCTGAAGAAACCTCAACCTGATAGCAGATTAGGAATCATAAAAGACAACCTCTCAAAGGGAAATCTGATTTGAAACCTAATCAGGTCCAGCTGTCTAACAAGCAAGCAAAGGGTAAACTGCTAAGACCATCTATGCAAAAAGATATGAATCTTTTAATGGTAGCAGTCGTACCTACCATTACAATCAGAAACCTAGGGATGCTGCACCTGAGCCCCACTGGATTAAAAGAAGACAAATATCAATGAAAAATCACAAGTCTTCTGATTCATCCAAGGCTCACACTAATAATAATACTGACCAGATTGCATATGAAGAAACGTATGATTATGTAGATGTTTATGGGAGATAAATCAAGCCCTCTGTTTTCAACAAAGGTGTCAGATATGTTTGGATCCCGAAAGGTACTTCTAACCCCCAGGACCCGATTCTACTGGGGTACCTAAAGCCTGATTTGATTGTAGGTTTGCGTGGGTTTGACCAATAAAGGAGGTGTACAAGCAGCTATCTGGTACATCGATAGTGGATGCTCAAGGCACATGACTGGAAGCAAACATCTCCTTAGCTCTTACACAGAACAAGAAGGCCCACGTGTACTCTTTGGTGATGATAACTTTGGTTTTACCAGAGGATTCGGAACCTTAGAGAATGATGATGTACAAAATTCTTTGAGTCTCATGTCGAAGGTTTAAAGCACAACCTGTTATCAGTTTCACAATTCTACGACAACGGATTCAGTGTTGAGTTCTCGACTGATTAGTGCACTATCAAGAATCGAGCTACTCAACAGATTTTGTTAACTGGTTCAAGGAAAGGAACGATCTACACTGCAGATTGGAACAGTTGTCCAAAAAATGCATGCCTGATTGTTAAGAGTTCCAAAAGCAGCAGTTGGCTCTGGCACAAGAGAATGAGTCATCTGAACTTTAAAACTATTAACAAGATAGCAAGGATGTCTTTGGTTGAGGGTCTCCCGAAAGAGGTATTCTCTAAGGATCAGATATGTGTCGCATGTCAGAAGGGAAAACATGTAAAAACCTCATTCAAGGGAATCCCAGGACCAAAGATCCAAATAGAGAGTACTTCGTAATGCTCCATATGGATTTATTTGGACCAGTTACCCCACTTAGTCTCAGTGGACGCAAATACACTCTAGTGATCGTGGATGATTACTCCAAGTTTACCTGGGTGATTTTCTTATATAAGAAGAATGAGACTACAACAAAGATACCCGAGTTGCTCAATAAGTTACAAAATGAGAAGGGTGTCAGTATAGTGAAAATCAGATCCGATAAAGGTACAGAAATTCTGAACTCCTTTATTACTGACTTTTGCACTAAGTTTGGAATACAAAGATGATACATCACCGCAAGAACACCACAACAGAATGGAGTAGCGAATCGGAGAAAACAGAACACTCAAAGAAGTTGCTCAAGATTTATGTTAAATTTAACATGTCACTCCAAACCGCTTGTATGGCGTATAATCAACATTGCATGCCACACTCGTAACAAATGTTCTCGACTAAGGCTCACTTCAAAACACCCTATGAATCTGTGGAATGGCGAAAAACCTTGTGTTTCTTACTTCCATGTTTTTTTTGGGTGCAAGTGTTTTATACACAACAATGGGAAGAGCCATTTGAAAACCTTTGAGGCCAAGTCAGATGAGGGTATATTCTTAGGATATTCCTCAACCAGCAAGGCTTTCAGGGTGTTCAACAGGCGAACCCTAGTTGTGGAAGAAACACCTCATGTGGTCTTTGATGAGACATCTTCTGAACAAGAGAAATCTACCTCAGAACCAAAGAAGCATTTCAGATTAACCTGCAGACCGATGCATAGAAAATGGATCAGTTAAGTATCAAAGACAATGGATCAGATCACGTAGCAGTGTATGTCCCAAAGTTTGATCTTACTGATTCACCAGGTCAATCAGACCCAAAGGTACGCATAACCCGATGAATGAAGAAGTTCGTACAACCGAGATAAAGAATAACCGAACCATCTGGTTCAGAGGGAACACCAGATGTTCCTACGGACAGACATCAACATATGATGATTCCAACATCAGCTGAGACTTGTCCATGTCAAGTGGATCCTATTACTGCACCACTCCCACCTACTAGTGACTCAATATTAGATGAGGATGATGACATCCAAATTGATATACATCAGAAAAGAAGGACTTGGTTATCTGACCATCCAACTGATCTGATAATCGGCAATCTGAATGCCCGAGTCCAAACTAGACATCAGGTTGGTGAAAGTGACATGTATTGTTGTTATATGTCCTTGAAGGAACCAACCACCATTGATGAAGATCTACAAGATGCTAACTGGATTCTAGCCATGCAAGAAGAATTAGAGCAGTTTGAAAGGAATCAAGTTTGGAAACTGGTGGACAGACCAACTCATCAAGATGTGATAGGCACAAAGTGGGTATTCAAGAACAAGAGAGATGAGAATAATGTCATAACCAGAAATAAGGCAAGACTTGTTGCTAAGGGGTATTCACAATCAGAAGGAATTGATTATGATGAGACCTTTGCACCGTCGCTTCCGCTGAAGCCATTCATTTGTTTTAAGCATATCTTTGCTACGAGGATTTATTGTGTATCATATGGATGTAAAGAGTGCATTCTTAAACGGGGTACTAGCTGAGGAAGTTTATGTTGAACAACCTCCTGGCTTTGAAAAAGGCAACCAAGTGTATCGTTAAAGAAAAGCTCTTTATGGTCTGAAACAAGCTCCTCGAGCTTGGTATGATACACTATCTCAGTTCTTGATAGACAGTGGATTCACTAAAGGAACAGTGGATAGAACCTTATTCAGAATAGAAGACGGAGAAGATATTCTGATGGTTCAGATCTATGTGGACAATATCATTTTCGGATCTCCCAACAAGAGCTTATGTGAAAGATTCAGCAAACTGATGCAAGGGAAATTCGAGATGTCCATGATGGGTCAGATGAATTACTTTCTGGGTCTACAAGTTAAGCAAAGTACAGAAGGTATATTCATCTGTCAGGCAAAATACACTAAGAATCTGTTGGCTAAGTTTGGAGTTCAAAATTGTAAGGAAGCCAAAATTCCTATGATAACTGGATTCAAGATGGATCCAGATGAGAATGGTCGAAAAACTAATCGAAAAGAATCTGAGGCTCTCATTGGATCTCTACTATACCGATCGCCAAATACCCGGATATAACTTTTGCAAGAGGGTGTATGTGCGATTTCGAGCAAATACAATGCAAAGTCACCGGATGATCAATTAAGCGGCTTCTTAAGTATCTCGGCCGACAAGAAACCTTGGTTTATTCTACCCATCAGATAATAACTAGAGCTTAGTGGGTATTCTTGATTCTGATTATGGAGATTGCGAGAATAGACGAAAAATCAACCTCGGTACATGTCAGTTCTTAGGTAGTAAACTGATCTCTTGGTTTTCGAAGAAGCGACATCAGTTGCCACATCTACTATCAAGCGAGAATATATGGTCACGCAGGAAGCAGCGCTTGTTCCCAAATCGCTTTCGCTAAGTCGGCGGTGAGGATTACAACATTGTAGCTAAGAACGTACCTATATTCTGTGACAGTAATAGTGCTATTGTAATTACTCAGAATCTTATTTTACATACAAGATGCAAGCATGTGGATGTCAGACATCATTTTATAAGAGATCATGTTGAAAAGAAGAACATCATAATGGAAAAGATCCATACTGATAAGCAGAGAGCTGATATCTTAACCAAGCCACTAGCTGAAGTCAGATTCAGAGAACTCTGTAATGAGATAGGACTTCTGGATCTTGGAGAAAGTGCACCAGAAATGTTTGGTGGACTGGTCTCTAGAACCAGTTGGTTAAGAGACTGGCCAGATAGGCAGAATCAGTTGAGTAAGGTACCTCAACTGATCAGATCTGATCAGATAAGGAGGATCAGTTGATTAATGGTATCTCAACTGATCAGAAAAATCAGTTGGGAACTGATCAGATTAACAAGTTGCATAAATTTTTAAGACAACAAGGACAAGGCAAAGTTCACACAAGGAAATCAAGACAACACAACAATGGGTAAAATAGAATTTCATTGATAAAGACCCGGAGGTCGAAATTTTCATTACAATAGACCCGGAGGTCGAAAGATATACCCTAAACCCTAAGACCGATGAGACTTCTCGTTTTAAATGAACACAAGTGACATACATGTAATTCAAAGGATTGTATTGTAGAGCATCTTGGCCTGATCAAGATCGTATATACAATACTAAATCCATATTACATGTCAGAAGTTGCTCATCGTCGTGATATTGCTTGTCAGAAGTTGCTCATCGTCGATAACCACGTCATCTCGATCGGAACCCAAGGCACGGACGGCCACCTTCATGTTGCCGGCGGCAGATCCGCCAACCCGGTGGCAGTGAAGCTTGGCAATAGATGTATGGTCATTCTCCAATGAAGACGAGATCAGGAACCGGGAAAGCACAGGGTTGGACTGAGAACCGGAGGTCATTTGTGTAAGGTAGAAGAAGCCTGTTGCCGGAGGATTCGCCGGAATTTCTCATGTGCAATAAGTATGGTGAAGGGGTTGTGTTGTGTGTCTAAAGCCTTCGTCCTATTTATAGAGGAAAAGTAGGGGTAAAAATGCAAATTCTATTTTCTCAAGGCCTTTCAAAGAAATTGGCGTCGCAAGGACAGCGCGTAGCTGATACGCGATTGCTGGTTGGGTTAGTTCACATTGTATGACGTCACAGAGTGTCTAGACCATCATTGCGGGACTATCACATCACGCCGATTCAAGGAATCGAAGTGACCTTTCGACTCCTCGAGGATGAGGTTTTGGCGGGAGAGCAGATCCCAAGAACTGATTTGATCAGATTGGATCAGCAGATTGGATCAGATAAAAAAAGAAATCTGATCAGATAAGTAGGACATTGTTGGGAAATACTAAGGGATAGGCTACCATCAGTAAGGTCAACGATTATCAGGCCAACCAGATCATATAAACAGTTGTAACTGACTTATTACAATATCAGTCAGTCAGATACGTTTTCTGATTATCTTTATGCATATTCTATGATTAACTATTATTGTTCCCATTACTGAATGACGTCACGCATACAAGCATTAAATGCGAACGTGGGATTTTTGTGTTAAATACATTTATTGCGAACTTTTAAGTCCAAAAGTCTGTCGTTTTTAATCCCTGACCGCACGATTTAATTACTTTTCAACCACTCAATCTTGATCGTCCGATCAAGTCAAGGACATTTAAGTATTTTCAAATCTTTCGTGCAAAGCTTTCTTTTCCCTCTCACTTATATAAACCCTAAAATACCATTTCTGGAACCTTTTCACATTCTCTCACTCAAACACACATCTGTTTCCAGAAATTCTTCTAACACTCAAAATTCGAAGCGATCTTCTCTAGCTTTTGCAATATTTTTTCAAATCGCTTCTCTGGTAATTTGTGTACCTTCTATGTGATTTACTAGGGTTATTGATTATATGCTTATGGTACTTCTATGCGTATGTTCATATTGTGTTCATAATTCAATCTCTGCACTGTTGAATATTCTTTTTGAGGGATTTTATTTATGAAAACACAACACACTTTTTAAAGTATGTTGCATGAGTTAACACGAAAATAGGATATGAGAAATCTAATTTATTGTGCATATGTTTATATTTTTCAGATATATACAAATGGAAACATCGATAGTCTCCGTGGAAAGTTGTGATTATGCCTCAATGATAAAAAAACGTGATTGATGAAAAATACGTTCTATTTCACAACACTGATGATCCTGAATCTCTGGAAATTCTAGACTGTTTAAGGGCTTGTGGTCTTGAGCAATTCTGTTATCGCCACTTAAATAGTGTATGCATAATTGAGTCGCTGGAATTTCTGAGAAAGTTAAAGGAGACGGACAATAAGGAGTTATACTCATTCGTCGATGGGAACATAATCGATGTCACCAACGATGATCTAAGAAGGATTTTTGGTCTTCGATGGGCAGAAACTACCCTGATGAGTTTACCGCAGGGATGTCAGATAAAGAGTATCTTAAGAAAGTGCTGCTGAGGCCTGGGAACATATCCAACATTACAAATGTCAAGGTTCCCTACCTCCGAAGAAAATATAGGCTATTTTTCGAGATCGTCTCGAGGGTCATTCTGGGGATTGCTTTTAGCCCAGATGCCCTAACCCAGCAAAAGTAGCATGTAATGACTGCCATTATTGAGAAGGCCCCAGACATGAACTGGATGGGGTTGTTCAAGCATCGGCTGCTACAAGAAACAACAAAGTTCGTGGTGAATGAGCAGAACCAGGTGGTGCTGTCCAAAAATATATGCAACATTCACAAAGTCAGCATCATTCTTGCTGATAAGATGCCCCACTATCCCTGGTCAGATATTGGAAGGAAGCCATACCTGGAGAAATTCAAGGCTTTGCTTTACAAGGATGAGGAGTTGTCTGGGCAGCGTGATGATGACCCAGCCCCTTATGTGCCAAAGACTAAGGCGACATCATCTGTGCAGATGGGAGCAGGAGGCAAACCAAAGGCTAGAGCTGCAAAAAGGAAACAAGCTGTGAGTAAGCCTTCTGATGCAGGTGCGAAGCGTCAGAAGAAACTCACATCAATGCTGCCACAATAGGCTGGAATGCCTTCTGAGGGTCTGAAGGATCAGGATAGCGATGTTGAGATCCTGGAATCTGGGGGAGATAAGAAACTTCAGTTGGCTGGAGAAGAGACCGCTGTGAGTTCTGAACACGCGGTCAGTACGGGGCGCGGACTGGTAGTGTTGGAGGAGCCTGGTCAGGAAGAGGCTGGTAGAGATGCAGAAGAGAGTTTTGAAGAGGCCCAGGGCGAGTCTGAGCCATCTGACTCGGCATACCTGAGCTCCCTCTTCAAGGGTCACGAATCCATTCACTATCCAAGATCCCCTACACCAATATCCAAAACCCCCTCTCCCACACCTCAGAAAACATCCTCACCTGAACCTCATTCCTCTCATCCATCTACACCCGCACCCTCACCTCCCACACAACCATCTCTCCATACATCACCCCAACCTAAGCCTGCACCATCACCCCAACCTGAGCCCGCACCATCACCTCAACCTGAACCTTTCAGAGAAGCCACACCTGACATTCAGACTGCCCGACAAAAGGTCACCTTTGTTTCTGTGGCTCATAACCCATTTAACACCAGGAAAGTCTTCGACTCTCCTGAGCCATAAAAGCCTGTGATCAGATTTTTAAGGCAGCGAGTGGAAATTTTTTTGGACTCCCACTATCCCAACCTGGTTGACCATCCTGGTGCTCGTCAACAGGTTGCTGACATTCTATTCTGGAGGGACGTTAGACTACAAAATATTGAAAATTTTCGGATCGCATTGGAGGCCATTGGAAATGATGACTTTGTGGCCATGGAGCTCAAGATAAAACATCTGGCCGGAGTCACCAGCTCAGCAGAACTAGCTTCTGATGGCGATGTTGCCTGGTTGATAAACCAGAAGATGGGTTTTTCTGAACTGAATGAGGAATTTGAAGATGCTGCCGATGAGTCAGCTGAGGGTGGACCGGATGAGACCCTAGCTGAGGAGGCGTAAACATCCGCACCAGTTATGCTTATTCCGCTGGAGACCCTCGACCATGTTTCGACGACTATTCTGGATGAGGTCAAGGCGTCGGTGAAAGCTCAGTTTACAAATCTTGCCACCACTCTTCTGAGTCAGATGGAGGAGCGTACTCAGAAAATTGTTGAGTCTGAGAGGAATCTAACAGCTTCTAAACTGGTGGAGATGCACTCAGAAGTGGCGAAATCTGAGATGCAGAGAGTGGAGTTGTTGCTTGCAAAACTTGGACTGGAAGTCTCCATGCTTTCAGATGTTCGGGTACTGTTCGAGGAGGCCTACAAATCATTAATGCAAGCTGACTCCAATTTTGAAGCTGCAGTTAAGATATTCGAGAACTATATATCTATTGCAAAGAAGGCACTGGAAGATGCTGTGTCCAAAATGTTGGGTCTGACTCCTTCTACATCGAATGTTCAGATCCAATCCTTGGAGGTCGATGAGCTCAAAACAAAAATGTTGAATCAGTTCGCCAAGCTTGAGTCGACCATCCACAAGCTCCTTGATGCAACCAAAAAGGGGGAAGGTCAGACATCAGGAAAACATGACTCCCCATCTGCTCAAATGATCATTTCTGCATCAAGACCTGAAGTCCAGGACACTGAGTTGGCCGAAATATTCACTAATGTTGAAGAACACACAAGGCAACTGGACTTGCAGGATAAGGCCATTAAGGAACAGAAAACTGAATTGGTTGATCTGACCGCAAGGGTGGACAAGATCGAAGATTTCTCATCAACCATTCAGAGAAGCAGCTGATAGAAAAAGAAGCCAGAAGCCTTGATCTGGCCAAAAGACTTGAAGAAGAAGAAGCAGCTGAGGCAGAGGCAGAGAAGAAAAGCAAATTGAAGAGAAAACAACCTAAACGCCCTGCAACTCAGAAAACAATGGTCACCAGGTCAGAACTGCCATTATCAAAGGACCATATAAAATAACAAGAGGATTTGCAAAAGAGAAGAAAGATCATGGAAGAGGCTACCAAGAGAAAAGAAAAAAAAAGAAGCGAAAGAAAGCTAGATCGTGCCTTCTAAGAAAAAATAAAAAAAAAAGGTCATTCGCGACATACGAGACACAGGTAGAGAATGCACTTCCAGCAAAGTTAAATGAGATACTGATATGCAGAGAAGATCTCCATGACCCCTGGAGAATTATCAAGACAGACTGATTATGCGATGTGTTCATGATCCAGCGAGTCCCAGAAGAACAAGATGACAATCATTTCGATGAGATCTTTCTGGATTGGCTCGAAACCAAAAATCCAGTTTTCTACAAGGAAGTCATGAGGGAAGGATAGAAGATGACTTTGAGACCTTCTGCTCTGAGATTTGAGCATCTGATCCCTCATCTGAAGAAGAATGGGGATTATGATCCAGTGGGCTTCAGGAAAGCTTATTTTGATGCACTGGAGAGAGGCAATATAATTGAAGAAGAACTCCAGAAGGAAGTGCTGAGAAGAATGTATACTATATTCCAAGTTCCTGAAGGCTTGAGAGATTTGTAAGAAATCAGAAGATGTTCTCTTTTAGATCAGGTATTAGATAAATCTTGTACTTGTACTTCGAATCATTATCAATGAAACAAGTTATCTTTCTGATCTTAAGACAACATCTCATTGTCTTCTAATTTCTGTTGTTTATGTTTTTACTTCTCGCATGGTTATCTGTTTTTCTGATTAAGTGTTTTGGTTCCATCAAAAAGGGGGAAATTGTTGGGAAATTTATATTTAGTTTTGATGGAAGTTCCAAAACAGTTTGCAATAGGATCGACCATACCAAGTAAATGAATCGGGTGACTTAAGTATCGATAGGATGACCACCGAAAGTTGTAAAGACAGCTGATGTAAAGGATAGGTCACATATTGAGGGGAAACTCAATATGGATAGGTCGAAGATCGTAACACCGATGAGGAGGTCAAGATCGAAGACCATATATGAGGTCGAAGATCGTAAGACCAAATTGAGGTCGAAGGCCGAAGACAAGTCGAGTCAGAACACAAGACAAATCAAGATCGATTTAAGTCGATGATCAAAGTGAAGACACGAAGCTCAAGTTCGTAAGACCAAGATCGATGATGACTACCAGAAGATCAAGACCAGAAGACCTACATCAGTCGAGTCTGCTAGTTGAGCTAAGACAACTTGTACCAGAAGACTCTATCGTGTAGATCGACCGGGTTTTATTTGATCGTCACCACCTCTGTGTGTCAACTGATGTTACACCAGGTCATACGTTGTCAATCAGAACAAGAAGAATGTCAACTTTAGTTGGTAGAACAAACACTGAAAAGTGTACTTGTTAACCAATGAGAACGAGACACGTATGTACGGAGCCGACAATGCGGGATTAATCTCTGCAAAGTCAAACGGCTATAAAAGACAAATATACACGCTTTCAGCCATGTCATTCCTAAAGCACGTCAAATCAATCCTGCAACCTACCAAAAATAGCCTGAAATTCAAATTGATCTCCAACGGCTCTTTGATTTCGAGGTCTATAAATATGGTATTGCTCTTCAGAGTGAAGACGCGGAAATTATCATCAAGCTCAAGTCATAAGCAAATTTCCGCACGAAGAACACAAAAAATCAAGTTTATTTTATAAGTGTTCATCTCATTAGTTCTTAGCATAGAAATCTCATCCTCTAGCTTTAGGCTACATAAACACTAGGATAGATTTCCAGTGATAAAAACAACAAATCTTTACCCAAACCCAAAAGTTAGGTTAAGTTTGTTTTGCAAGATTTTAGACTAGGGCTAGTTCTGATTTCTGGGATCGGTTGAGTGAGAACTCTTAAAACATCTGTTGGTTGTAATGTGTTGGACTAACACAATAAACTAAGTCCAGTTGGTTAAGTTGGTGCCCCTTGTGATAGGGAAGAGTGGACGTAGAACTGGTTGTCCGAACCACTATAAAAATCTTGTGTGTATTTACTTGCTATTAACTGCTTTACACTTGCACACAACTTGGTTTAAAACTGCATACATATTCTCGAGTTGAATCGATCAATCAAACAAATCGATCCGATCACTTTGACATTTCGGTCGGTGATTGAAAATGATTTTAAAACCGATCTTATAAAACTGGTTTTTCACACGAGTATAAACTAGCTTCCGCACATCAGTTAAACTGATAGACAACGAACTGATATGCCAACAAAGCGATCAAGAAGTTGATATCGATCCAAACCGTTCACTCGCTTCTGATCGTATAACCCGCCATCACACCTGATCTTGCACGAAAAAGTTTTCAGAAGTCTATTCACTCCTCCCCTCTAGACTTATGCCCTCACGAACCCGTTCGGGACTTACAATAATTATTTGAGTGATGCTTGTGTGCACCAATTGCACCAGATGCAATTGGTGCAATTGAATTTAATTGTAATTTAGATGAACAATGAACCTTAAACCCTAAACCATATACCCTAAACCTAAACCATGAACCACTTGGGCCGGGTTCGGGCCGGACAATTTTAAAAAAAAACTAAGAAAACAATTAAACCCTAAACATGAATCATTCGAGTCGTGTGAACCATGAACCAGTCGGGCCGAGTTCCGGTCGGTTTGGACCCGGATCGGGTGAAGAAACTGAAAAAAGAATTGGGAAAAAAAACAAAAAAAAAAATCAAATTGCACCAATATAAATAATTTGAAATTAATATTGTGGTCCATTAAATATTTGTATTTCTTCAATATAAAGAGATGGAAGGAAAGTTGATGCAATACAAATCAATATTTAACACATTTTTATATGATAAAAATAGCAATGATATATATTCGTTGTGGGATATATAGTTTTCAAATTAAAATTTTAAGTAACTTTTAATAAAAATGCAAGAATTTTGAACGAAATAATCTGATTGAATTAAGTTTTATGTAGGTTAACGTGGTTGCACCTCATAATTAATCTTAAGCAGGTGTGACTTTATAAAATTCATAATATAATTATTTATTTATAGAATAAATAAATTGTTTTAATATACTTAATTCTTATTGTTGAGATTCTTTTAACTTTATAAATATAGAATTTCTTTAAATATCTTTCCAAAAAAAAAAAAAAAGCGTTTCCTCATTGAGATTCTGTATTCTTAATAGATTCTATATTTCTTTTCGAAAAAAAAAATAGATTCTATATTCTAATTAAAAAATACTGTATTTTCATATTAAAAAAGAATGTATTTCCAAAATCATAATGAAAATAGCTTTCCACAAAAACAAAAAAAAAAATCATAATGAAAGTATTCTCAATAAGAAATTCTAAAGTTTTCGTAATAACACTACTTGTTGGCACAAAGCAGAAAAAGATGAATGAAAAGAGTGGAGAAGAAGAAGAACTTGATTTTACCCTGTATGCATATAATGGTGGACGATGTTGCTTGGATTTTCCCCCTCTCTATTTGTTATAAATTCTAGTATAGTATGTGGTGCCAACAGAAACAATTTGTGTGATTTGTATATAACTGGGAGAGTTCTAATACATTATTAGGATATATGTTTGGTGAACAAGAGCACAAGTAAGCTATTGTACTTTCTTCATTCCCCATGATTTTGCAGTTTTATGGTCACAAATTTTAACTTTTTTTGGGAACTCGGAAGAGATTATTCTTGTGGTTGCTGGACCAAATTGTCAACATAGCATATATACATCACATTCTCCAAGTGTGTGTTTCAGTAGAAAATAGATGTAGGCTGCAATCTTAGTGATGTAAACTGGATACTGCTGTTTGGAATCCTTTGTCCACATCTAAAAATTGTTCAAGAGTAGCTTGATAGTTGAAGTGTGTCAAGCTCGAGTGGGGCATATTTGGAGTTTTTAAATGTTTGCGTGAAGCTTTTCTCTGAAAAATCTTGTTGGATTTTGGTTTTGTGACTAGAATGACTCTATGCTACGAAATTGTTTTCTGTGCACAAAATGTGTTGTTGATTCAATATGGGATAGGCTATTTAGGATAGGTAAAGTGAAATTCTAAGTATTAATTGAACTCATCCAGAAGTCTATGCCCCTTTTTCAAAATGACTGCTCTGATATGAATCTTTTACTACCTCTGTCCCAAAGTTATTTACCCATTTGCTTTTGGCAAGGTTTTAATGTGAGAGTTGTTTATTAGTATTTACTATTTAAAGTGATAAAATGGCTTTTGGTTGAGGGTATTGTAGTCCTTTCTTCTTTATTATTAAAGTAGATGATTTTTTGTGGGTAAAAGTAATGACATTAGAGATATTCGGAGAGGATAGTTAAAAAGGGTGTAGTTGCTTTATTGCATTTTATGGAAAAGGGTAAATAAGTTTGGGATAGACCTTTTGGGAAAAATGGGTAAATAACTTTGGGATGGAAGGAGTAGGTAATATCGTTTTATTTTTCCAGATCAACTTGTTACCTTGATCTCTGAGTCTTGATATATGCTTCTTCCTAGTAGCATACTTTCTGTGAAGTTTGATATATTCAGATTTGTCTGAATGAAAACTTCAAATAGATCACAAAAAGAAGACATATCCATTATTTTTTGTAATTGTAGGAGTACTGGAGTGCTATTATGAGTTATGGCCAACCTAGTTGTGTCATCCAGATATGGCATAAAACTTGAGTTACCTTCCCACTTGAAAATTTAGGTTATGGCACAGTTGCTGCCATATTCTTTGGCTGATTTTGGCCATCACACGCAGGTATCATCAACTCCTGAGTCTTGAATCCACTATAGAAGTATGGATTGTGATAACTGCTATATTCCAGAACTGTTATTTTGGTGTTACCTAAGCAAAATAGTGTGGTTAACTATGCTTTTTCCTAACATCCTCATTGAAATAGAAAGTTTCTCTTTTTTGGGGGGTTGGGGGAGCGGGTCTTTAAGTTAGTTTGTTACTTGTGTTCAGACGAGTTATATGCATGCGGATGCAGTACCATCTAGATAAAGGCTAAATGTGTCGAAAATCATAAATCATCATTTAAACATGTACATCAGTCTTTTCCGTACTTTTATGTATCTGTCATGTATTATCAGATTCACATTAGTGTTCTGAATGGCATTTTGTTCTAATATATTTTTGAAAAGTACGTTACGCAGTACCGAGCGATTTTTGTTGTCAATTGTAGGATAAAGGAGGAAGTGTCACAACTGGGAGATAAAAGGAAAAGGAACAAAAGAGGTTCCAAGACTGAAGCTGAAACGTTTAAACGTTTCTGCTGCTCAGTTTGTTCAACGGATGTGGGAGTTATTGATGAGGATGAGGTCTATCATTTCCTGAGTGCTATTCCAAGTGAAGCTTCATTTGCTTTTAGTTACTTGAGGTTTAACAATGATTTGGCAAGTTCCCCATGTGGCATGTGCTATCACATGAATATTTTTGCATGTAAAGTTTTTCTAAAGGTGCAATGTACTCTGTATTTTGCAGTTTGAATGATGAGAATGAGTGTGGGATACAGACCACTAGAACCAACTTAAAAATTGAATCTTAATGTGAAAATCTTCTTTTTCCAATATCATTGCACTATATTTTCTATGCAGAAGACAACTATTAACAAAAACGCCTACTATATCTTTTAAGATTGGTAGTGCGGAATGTACATTTTTTTTTTTTTTTACTGTTTTTCATTCCGCCAAATATAATTAGTCAACTGTGATTTCTCATACATTTTGCAGGCTACTGCACAATAACAGAAGTTGCCAAATGCACATATTCAAATAAAGACTGTTGATTCTTTGTAAGAGAAAAAATTGTCACCATGAAAAATTCCAAGAGCTGTAAAGTGTAAATACCCGCAGTAAAGAATAACAAGAAAATGATTTCAAAACACTATTTAAACCCCTACTATTTGAAGATTAGCAAACAACTATTGTGACTGTGAGGGAGCCAAAAGCTTCAATTTTGCTTGTAAAACTGCCCCAGCTTCATCTGCTATACGTTTCTGTCTTGTAGCCACCTGCATTTTACAAAAGCTATCATCAGAGATAGATTTGAGGGTAGAACATAGACTTAGCCCCACAAATTGTCCAAAATAACAAGATCCTTATTTTTTTAAATATGCGGTCCTAGTAAGCAACAATAGAATAGAGTTCCATTCAATATGGTAAATTGGTAATAAGCTTCTGATATATTGTGCCTAAGAATTGTGATATTAGGTTCCAAGCATAAAATATTTAATATAGTTGGTTTAAATATGCAAAACCAGATATTCAAATTCAGCATACACACTTATCTATAATAGGTCCCAAGTTAAGAAAAAATCGCCTATGCGTAATTTAAAATGCACAAGTTATTTCCCCTCGACTTCTGACAAATCACCTATAGGGTACTGAAAATGTATTCACAGATAGCAATGACAAAATTAGAAGATCGCAAAAGGTTGGTATCTTATTGACGAAACAAGGTCTAATAAAGACAACAACATAAAAGAATATTATGAGTATTTTCTATGTGGAAGTCAAGAACTTTGAAGTCCAACACCGGGGATTAACATCAAAAGTAGAAGAGGTAATTTACCAATGATTTTTTTTTGTCAAGATTTCATTTAATGGTGTCTGTAAAGAATTGTGAGATGTCATACAAACATACCTCAAGAAGTTGGTCGTAATTGGACTTGAGCAGAGCAATTTTACGTTCACAGTAATCCTTTCCTTCTACCATAGTTTTCTGTGTAGGGTTTAAACATAAGCAAAGTTTGGACTTAATATCGATAAAATAACAATAAAACTAAAAAATTAAATGTGCTTTATGTAGAGAAATATGCAAAATCAGATCATCAAGGAAGACTAATCACAAATGTAGATAATCAGACGATGGCATCAAAACAGGTTTACGAGCTAGTAGGCATCAAAGAACTCAAACCAAACAAAAAGTACTACTCAAATTTTGAAATCTCCATGCTATAAATTATACTAACAGCCATCTACAGTGTTTTAAAGGAAATAGCTTTGACCAGTGTGTCATAACTATGCCACTGAGAAATAAAAAGATCTGTAATTTGAGCTAAATTTACTTACAATATAAGAAAAAATGCCGTAAATATCAAAATAACGTAAGACCTCAACTTTTGACTAATACAACATATTTCTCATATAAAAAAAATATGTAAATTCCTATTATGATCTTCTCAATTCATCATTACATGGATCCAGATCCACTAATGATGCTCTAAGATTGTAGAATTAAGTCTCATTTGCTATTTGTGATCAGTTAATAAGACGTTGAAAGAAGGAAAGGGGTGGGAGAGAGGAAAAAACATGTAGAGATGTGTACATTATCTGATATCAGAGGGAAAAACATGATATCTCCCAAGGAGTTTGAACTTTGAAATGCATACATGGTTTTTCTTTTTCTTTTTCCTTTTCCCTTTCTTGTTATTATTAATTTATTTTTACTTTTTTTGAATCAACCATTACTTTGTTTCGGAAAAGCTTTTATACCTAAACTTGGGATAAATAACTGTTTAAAGAAAAGCACTTCCCTCCTCAACGTGACTGATCACAATCTTTTATTGATAGTAGAAGGACATTATTCATGTAAAATTGCTGGGATTTTATTTACTTCAGGAAACAATAATAATTTCAGTTTTTTGTTAATTTTTTGAAACAGTATCCTTCTCTATGTCATTCATGGTTTTGATTCATTCATAACGAGCTCATATTGACAATTTAATGCAGTATGCCTTTATGAATGTAGATTATGGCAAAGAAATTATGTACATTAACTCACAGATATAAAAATCACTTCAATACCCGGAAAGTATATGATCCACGCCTCATGCCTTACAGCTTCACCCAAGACGTGAGAAATATTGACTAACAAGAGCATTAAATTCGAGTGTAACACCAATATATTTTATGTGTATTTATATCATTAAATAGTAACACATTGAAATAAGATACAAGAAAAGTAAAATATCACTTCCAATAACCATTACTCAGTTCACAAGTTCTCTTTCTACTGAGATACTGACTGAGGCTAGAACACCAAAGTACAATAATACCCACATGGAAAAACTAACATAGGGTAAGAAGTATCAATATGAAGAGAACATTTTGTACTTCTTAAAGTGTTAATCTTTTCCCACCCGCCTCTCTGACTTCACTAGAAATGTCACATTACCCTCTTGGCCCATTAAGTTGACCCCAGATAATGGATTTTGCCATTTTTCAACAATGCAATATTGCTCCATTATTGCTAAGGTCATGAAGACATTTATATATACCATCTTTTATAGCTGACAGATCACCTCTCACACATAGAACTAATTGGCCCAGGGAAAGGGAAGCAATAGCAGCCAAAGAAGTTCAACACCCCAGTGATGACAACAAAAGCTCTTAGAAGTCTATGCTTTCAGTACTCAAATCTTTCATGTACATATAAGCAGCATCAACAAGTATTTCAATTTGTTCAGATACTTACAGACTACAGTTAACACAATATTAATAAACATACCTTAACAAGGTCAGCATACAAAAGTGGACTAAATCCCCACATTACATATAGCAAGTTACAATAACAATGTATCGATTTAACCATACCAAAGATATGCCTATAAACAATTGAATCACACTGACTAAGCAGCAATCAAACATTTCTTCAAAAATAAAAGATAAACCAAGATCCATTCAATCAGTTCCATTCATTCACATAAATTAGACAAGAAACGATGCATAACAGCATAAGCCATATCCTATGAAATTAACAATTCTGCTAACCTCAATGAAATAACCAGTGCCAACATCCACCAAGACCTTCTCCGAGTCATCCAGCTTTCCGGGAACGTAAAGCGACGCCGTCAAGGGCACCAACATTTGCTTTCCTGATCAAAAATTATAAAGCATCGAGAACTGAATAAGCAAATCATGATAATTTACTTTCATTCGGTTTGAAAAAAAAACATTACATAGCAGTTTTGAATTGCAAACCCTGGGGGCGGAGGGAGAGGTCGTGGAGGGCGGCGGCGGCGTTCTCAAGGCGGACATTGGCGGAGCGGATGTTATTGAGACTGTCTTGGAAGAGATTAACTTCGAGATCGGCCTGCTCTTTCACTGCCTTCAGCTGCTCGATGCTCATCTTCTCCATCTCCATTCGAGGTGCCGCCGCCATCTCTCTGCTTTCTACTCAAAATCTGAAATTCTTCTCCCATCTATTTTCGTCATTTTTTATTTTATATACCCTGGTTCTAATATAGTAATTATTTATTTAATAATTAAAATAACGCTTACAAATTAGCCCTTATAGCTCAGTGGTAGAGCGTCAGTCTTGTAAACTGAAGGTCCGTAGTTCGATCCTGCGTGAGGGCAATTATTTACTTAATATTTTATGAACTAACTCGGAAGTTTTGGTCCAGCACATTAGTTTCACATTTTGTTCTAAACTTATTTTCTTCAACCCCATCTTTTTTTTCTCTTCTTCAAATATGTTTTAATTTTTTCTCCTTTTAATTTACTTTCCAAACATAATAGAACTTATATACATGCTTTATGGGTTCTTTAATTGAAAGGCTCACAAAAATAATTTCCTTATAGTTAGATTGAGAAAGCTATTGGAAAAGAAACTTGCATAATCACTTAATATTATTTGTCCACCACCTTTTTGGGTAGATGTATAAGTCAAAAAAGTTCAATTGTCTATACATAATTAATCCTAGTACCTTGCCCATTTTGACATCCAGTCAAAATATTAAATCTTATCCCAACATAATCAATATTTGTCATTCTTAAAAAAAAAGAAAAAGATAAAGACAACCTCACATTATTTTCTTTTGTTGTTATGTATTTACATATTGGTCCCCAAAAATGGCATGTACAAATATGATTTAAGTGATTATCCGAGAGCTAAGTCTTTTATGCATCCAGGTGAATCGTGCACTCATAATATAATTTAGAATCGTATAACTTGTTATACTGAAATATGCAATTTATTTATATTGAAACGTGTAACTATTTTTTTCATATTAATAATTGTACAGTTTCAGTGTAAATAAATTGTCTCTTTTAATATAACAAATTGCATGATTCTAAAATACACTATAAGTGCACGGTGGTGCATCAGGATGCACATGAGACTCCACTTTTATCCGGGAGTCATAATTCTTCTTTTCCAATAACTTTCTCCAATCTAATTCGATGGACATTATATTTATGAACCTTCAATTAAATAACCTATAAAACATGTATATATATATATAAAAAAGTTGTATATATTGTGTTTGGAGATAAAATCAAGAGGAGAAGAAAACATTTTAAGAAGGAGAAAAAAGATGGGGTTGAAGAAAATGAGCATAGAACAAAGTATGAAATTAATGATTTTTTTTTTTTGGGAAAAATGGTAAATAGTATAAATAAATAGCAAAATAGCTGTACAGGACCAATACCCCGAGAGGGTGTCACAAGACAAGGACCTGACCAAAAGCGAGTAGGAGAGCCACACGCAACCTACAGCAGGAACAAGGACTACCTAACAAGCAACAAGGAAGCCCCACTCACAAGCCAAACGAGGTTCACAGAGTCACACAACCCAAAATAGGGCCGAGAAAAAATACATGGAAAACTGGGCATCCCCAGTAAACAGATACAACTTGACACCACAAAGTGGGTCGAGACAAAAACAGCAAATCCCACAGAGGGGAAGCAACACATAACAAAGATTAGAAAGTCACAAAATCCACAGAATAAAGACTGTAGAGGACACTGTACACCATGGATTTAATCTTCTTCACAACAGCATCACGGTTGAAAGTGGTAGAGTAAAAAACAGTTGTATTCCTCACTTTCCAAACTTGATAGATTGTGCACATGAATGCAAGTAAATGGCACGGACCATCACGACCCCAACACCGTGTTCTTTTTTTTTTTTCACCATTTGATTCAAGGCTTATGAATTGTGGTCATAGATTTGGATATTCCAAGCCAACTTCTAATCTCATCCCAAATTTCACAAGTATACCTGCAATTGAAAAAAAGATGAAGTGAGGATTCAGGTTCAGATTTACAAACAGGACATACCTTATCAATATCAAGATAGGGGAGGTTGTCTCTAGTTTGCAATCTATTCCAAAGAACCAACCACACAATGAAAGAGAATTTCGGGGGTATGAATCCCTTCCAAATCATGCTCTTCCAAGGGTTTTAACTCGCATGACGCCAGAAACCTATCAAAAACAAAGACCAAAGATCAAGTCCTTTGGGAGAGGACAGCTGAGAGCAAATCAATAGTAGCATGAGAACCCCTATACATAGTACAAAGATGGTCACGAATACCAGCGATACGCTTAAGGAGTAGGGAATCCCGAGTGTGAGGATTCCACACCCAAACAGAATCATTACGCAAGTAAATATGGTGGACCCATTTGATCCACGTGGAATCGGTTTTTCAAATGCGATTCCAAAGGATACGAGATAGGAGGCGCCATTCCAAGATTTGGCATCTCGAATACCTGCCACACCTTCATCCTTTGGGAGACGATAGTTTTCCACCCCACAAGTGGCCTCTTTCCACTCAAAAGAAATGTCCCCGCAAAGCTTAATAATACGATTAATAACAACATTAGGAAGAGGGAAAATCAGAAACAAAAGCACCAACCCCTCAAGGACCGAAAGCGAATGAGCTCCATACGGCCAGATAAAGAAATAGTGTTTGTTGTCCAAGAACAAATGTATGATGTAATCTGATCCAAAAGAGGAGCGTAATGCACCACATTCGGTTTTTTAGGCAGCCAAAGGCACTCCAAGATAGCGGACGGGAAAAGACCCACGAGGATAATCCAACAACTCCAAAATGTCATCCAAGTCCCTACCATATAAACTGCGGTAAAAAGATGTTAGACTTTGAAGCATTAATACCCAAGCCGAGGTGGCTTTGAACGTGTCCAAGCGAGTTAACCAAAATATGAATAGAAGGAGATCACCCCTAGCAAATAACATAAGGTCATCAAAGAAAAAAGCAAGGTGGGTTATTCGCAAATCGGCACATTGGGTGGTAATTAAAATCGGTGTTATCAATCCTACTCTTCAACAGCTAGAAAAGTAATCCATGCAAAGAATAAAAAGGACGGAGACATGGGATCACCCCGCCTAAGACCCCTCTTACTCGCAAAAAAAACTCATTAGGGAACCATTAAGAGCAATGGAAAAAATAAGAGTAGAAACACACTGCATAACCCACCCTACAAAGATAGGAGGAAAACCCAACCCTACAAGAACCTCACGCAAAAACGACCAAGACACAGTGTCATAAGCCTTTTGAAGGTCAACTTTGATAATACATCTAGGAGAGGAAAGCGCTTCCAAAGATACCCCGTAGAGAAGTTCTTGAGATAGAAAGATATTATCGGTCATGCTTACCACTCACAAAGGTCACCGAGAGCTTTATCAACAAGTAATGGAAGAATGGGGGCAAGCCTATCAGAAATGATTTTCGTAATTGCTTTATAAATCACATTACAACAAGCAATAGGTCTGAAATCCGCAATAGAGACAGAATGGGTAGTTTTGGGGACAAGAGAAATGATAGTATGATTAATTTGCTTTAAAATCCTACCATTTTGGAAAAATTCAAGCACAACCTCAGTAACATGACTACCCACAACACTCCACGATTTTTTGAAAAAACCGGAAGAAAAACCATCAGGACCCGGAGCCTTATCATCACCAATATCAAAAATAGCATGTTTAACCTCGGAAGGTAGTATGGGACGAATGAGGTTTACGATATCACAATCAGATAGGCGAGGGCCACACGAAAAAGACGTAGGATCGATCGGATACGATGAGACTCCACACCAAAAAGGTCAGAGTAAAACCCCTCAAATTCACTAGCCACTTGCTCGGAGGTAATGGTAGTAACCCCATTTCTGCCAATGATGGAGGAAATGTAATTCCGACCACGATTCCTCTTCACAATGCTATGAATTTTTTTTGTATTTTTGTCACTTTTGGTGAGAAAATCACACTTAGCCTTTTGGGACAAGAAACTTATTTCTGCTTCCGCGAGAAATGAAGCCTTAGCCCGAAGGGCCTTGACATTCTCACGGGCGACGTCGAGAAGGATCCTGGTCAAGAGGTAGTTGATTTTGCTCAAGTTCAAGAAGTGATGACCTAAACTCTCAAGTGATGTGAGAGAAATGCAAATTATCAAGGGATTTCAATTCACCTTTTAAAAATTTTAACTTTTGACAAAGAGTAAACTGGGAGGTACCATAGACAGTAGTACCCCACACATCAGAGACTAAGGGGATAAAATCAGGATGGGAGGCCCACATATTAAAAAAAATTTGAAAGTTTTTTTTTTTTTTTCAAAGCGCTATGTTTAAGAATGTAAACAACAATCGGAGAATGATCCGAAAGACAACGAAGAAGCAAAGCCTCGTGAGAAAGGCAGAAAGAGCATTTGCATGCCAAACAGGATTGACAAGAGCCCTGTCAATTTTGGACCACACCACATTATTGTTCCAAGTGAAGAAACAACCAGAAGATTGAACTTCACTCAAACCTAAGGCAAGACAGGTATCCCGAAAATCCTTCATCTCATAAGCAAAGACACACCCAAGACCCGAATCCTTTCCTGAGCTTTTATTGAATTAAAATCCCCAAGGATCAACCAGGTTCCGATCATGACTCACCGATCTGAAGGAGAGACTCCCAAAGATCACGACGGTTAACCACAAAGGTTGAAACCATACACAACAAGAACCAAAAAAGGAAACATGCGTTTCTCTAAAAACAATTTTGCAATGCACATATTGAGGAGACATAAAAATCACATATAAATCAATTTTGGAAGGGTTCCATAAGATTAAGATCGCTTCACCCCTGATGATATCGGGTTATTCACTTGATCCCATCTAGGAAGGTGTTTTCTCATCAGCAAATCCAACATAGGGAGTTTCAATTTGGTTTCTACAACACCCAAAAAATCCAAATTATGTTTTCTTAAAAAATTAGGCAAACATTTTTGCTTAAGGGACTGATTTAAGCCCCGAATATTCCAAGAAGAAATCCGCATGGGAAAAAGAAAGTGGAAAAAGTGGGGGGGACCTAATGGTAAGAACGACGCCCACCATTGCCAACATGGGGTTGCCGCCCCACAGGCCTATGCACGGACGAATTACAAGGCTTTGCAGCCTTGTCACCACCATGCAAAACCACCACCTTCCTATTGGACTCAACCAAGGTAAACGGGACCTCCACCTCCCTAAGTTGAACACCATCCACTTTACCAACATTCACCACATCAACATACAGTTTACCATTTTCAAGCATAGGCGACAAAGGTTCGAAATTTAAATCACAAACATCACCAACCCTAGAACCATTAGGGTTCGACCTATGCATAACCAAAGATGAACAGGCATGATTTTGATATTATTGATTGGTGCGAAAGATTGTTCAGCAACTTTTCCAATGTGTTATGGGCCTTATGGCAAATGCGTGCTTCCATGTGCAATAGGACCAAATATTCCGTGTGCTTTACAATGTTTGGTCAAATGTTTTTATCAAAGAAAAATTACTAATAAGAAAATATATTATTGTAATCTTGGTTGTGCAGCTGATCTTTGCGCTAAATATGTCAACGGTATGCAATTTTTTTTTATTAATCGAAATATTTTCATATATTGTTACCTTAAAATTGAATTGACAAAAATATCATCAAATTGCTAATCATGTCTTTTGATTTTACAGATACAAAAAAGGTACAAGCTTGCATAGGTACTGAATGTGAGAAAAAAATATGCAATACTAAATTTGCCTTAATTAATTGAGGTTGTAAGTTTGTAACGTCCTAAGGATTTCTATGCTTCAGGAATATCAAATAATTAAACTCCATTTAAATCCATTATTTAATTTTATATTGGATTATGAAAGGTTTAAACTTGTTTATTTATTGGTATTTTTCCCCTTCTGTAATTGACGAGTTGAGCTTTTGAATACAAACCAAATATTTAATTACAATCCTTCTACTCATTTTTATCATTAACAAGTACTCTTCCGTGAAACTTGTTTATACTATAAAAATGATATCATTACACTTATAAATTGATATTATTACTCTTATAAATTAATATTTATAGTATTAATGGTGACATTTGATAAGTATTATTATATCAATTTATTAGTGTAATGATATAAATTGCATAGAAAAAAATTACTAATAGGTACAAAATTTGAGATCAACTTAATAATATGTACAAAATGGATTGCATATGCAGCTTAAAGTTGCACATGAAAGTGCAAATTTGCAAATTTACATACATATTTGTAATCATTTTGTACATATTAGTAAGTTGCAATCTCTGAAATGTATATATCAATAAATCTCTCAATTTCATACTATGAATACGTTTAATCGAAATCAACTATTTATCATTTGGTGTTTCGAATATTATATTTATTGATGCTGTCGAAATATATATTGAGTAACACTTGATTGCGCCAATTAAATTATACATTTGATGCACACATGGTACTCATGATGAATGAAATATATTGAATTAATTAATCACTAAACTATCATAATTTCAATTATGTTTTAAAAAAATAGAAACAGGCATCGATTCGAACAATTTTAATATTTTCGGTCCGATCAAAGTTTGTATATTATTAAAGCGGTTGAGCATATGTAATGTCACAATTATATAATCTATCATTAAATATAAACTATAGATCATTATTGGGAGGATAGGATCGGGAGGAAAGAAGAACGTAAAATAGAAATGAAAAATAGGTCTAGGCCATCAATAAGTAATCAAAAATTGTAAACAGGCCCTCAAAAAATTATTTTCTTTTACACATTTATTCGTATGATGAGTTGATTGGTTCAACAGGTCACCATATCGTGCCACTTTTCCCATATTTAGGCAATTTATTTGCAGTTTGAAAGTGGAGTAGTCTAACGCTTTGAGTCGGTTTGATATGCTTGCTAAGTAGCGCTTGGACCGGTCCATAAGACCTGTCCCAACATATTTTTAAAACATAGATTGTTACAAGAAACAACCAAAGCAATGCACAATGTCTTTATTTACAATATTCTTGATAGAATATTATAAGGTGGCAGCAAATACATATCTAGTAAAAAAAAAAAAGATAAGATGGTATATATTTTCAAGTGGGGGAGGGGGCACAAAATTGGTGGCTTCTATAATCTCTAAAGTAATTTTTCTAGTGATGATGACTATTAAGGCCTCCCTACAAAAATATATTACAGTTATTTCAGTGATGCCTATTACTTTTAGATTCGAATTGATAATTCTATTAAAAGGTGAAACATATCACTAATATAAATCTTTGAGAAGTCCTGTCAAAAAAAAAAAATATCTTTGAGAAGTTCTTTAAAGATGTGGACATATATACATATATATATATACCCATTGAGACATATTTACATTAAAATGAAATATAATTTAAGCATGTCGCTTTAACATTTAAAAAAAATTATATTAATATGATTTTAATTTATCCTAATTTATATTCCGTCTTATATGAATTTTTTTTATCCATCTACTTTTAAGTTTTAAGTAGACGTATATCTACCTATAAGATTATAACTATAAAAAATAAAAATAAAATAATGATATGTGAATTTTCATTAGAGCTAATGGAGCTAATTATGGTGTAGCGTTGAGTTTCACGTCCTCTTTACCAAAAAGAGTGGTTTGCTTTTACCAATTAAATTTTTACTAATAATTGCAATTTTCAATATGATTTTTATTTGAAATGTATTTTTAGCACACCTTATGTCAAGTTAATTGTCTTTTAATGACCTTAAATTTTAACATAAATATTGCACATGTAAAAAAAATAGATTAAAAATATTATTTATTGTTCAAAATGTATTTTTGTTGATCTTAATTATATGAATTGAATTTAAATATTTTTATTTTAGATTATATAAGTTTGGTTGAATTTTAATACCACTTTATAAATTTTAGTACTTGCTGTGAATTTAGAACACAATTTAAAACTATATAATTAATTAATTATTAATTGTAATATGTTCACATATACATATAATTAGAGACGGACCCATAAATCCTTCACGGTGTTCATAATGGGGGGCAAAAGGCTGGAGCATATGAAGATAATTTCATTATAATAAAATATTTAAATAAATAAACAAAACTGCAAAGTTTTGAACATATGACCTATATAGATATCAAATCCAATCAAGCAAAAGAGGAACCAACTCAACTATTCAATATCCTTGATATAAGATACACCATTTTATATTAATTTTCATTAAAATAATAATTCTTATAAAAAATTCATACTTTACCTAAATATTCTGACAGTTAAGTTTTTTTTTTTAAAAAAATCCATACTTCACTTAAGTTAAATTTAAAATTAATTTCATTTGGAAAAATAATTCGTATATGTACTAAGTTGGGGAAATAATCACATTCGTGTTGTTAGCATGTCAAAATACATGCATTTCTTTTTTAATAAATAATTCAAAATTGAAAAGAACTTTGCATCATGTTTGCCGCCGAGCTGTATCAGTTCCACGTGTAAGAATTATGAAGCGTTGATAGGAATCCAACGGCGAATATTCAAAAGGGTCAACAAGTTGTGGCATCTCTGACTCCCTCCTCACCGTCTTTCTATTATTTAATAAATAAATATGCTATGTTGTGTTATATTTTTTTTAAATTAATTTGAATTTAATTTTAATTTAAATAAAATATTTTTTTTGTTGATCTTAAAAATTATAATTCTTAAATAATGAACCCTAAATTATATATAAATTATTTGGATCGAATTTATACAATAATTATTCTCCATAAACCATTCAATTTAAGTTAGGGTTCAAAAGGCTCAAAAAAAAAATCTAAAACTGAAATTAAAGTTAAAAGAAAATTGAAAAAACAAAAAAACTAAAACTAAAATAAATTTAAAAAATAACTCCTAAAATTAAATTACACCAATTTTATTAATGCATGTAGTGCACATGATAATTTGCCTATGTTGTGTTATTGATTATAAATTAATTGAGTAATTATTGTCTTAATAGTCGGAGACAAAACTGCGAAATTTGAAATTGTTAAAGTAACTGAATTTCTTATTGAATTTATACAATAATTATTCTCTAAAATTCAATTTAAGAATTCATAGATCTGCATTAAAACAATTCAAATGATAGCAATCAAGAACCACATAAATACGTATTCAAATTTATGGATAGAATCATGTGTGTAACTTTTTTGGCCCCCATTACTCGAGACTGAATGGATTAATTGTGATATAATTAGTTAACATTGGACTAAATTGAATTGTGTGAATCAAAATATATGTTGAGATTGCAGAATTATATTTTTCTTATTTTATATTGAAAAATAATACTCAAGTATTTATTTTTAAATTGAGGGATTATGTGAAAATTAAAATGTCATAAAAACTCTTAAATTAAATTAAAACAACCGTAATACATTCTTGTCAATCTTGAATCTTGTGCCCGTCCTTCACTTGGGATAGATTAGTCTCTCACTGTGGGGATAAAATACATATTTGTGCTCGGACTGAATATGTATATTGTGTTCTCGCCTAGCGAACTAAATAATCAATTACTTAGGATTAGACCTACCATGCCTATCTCGCGAATAAAATGGGCTTTAAGACATTAAAAATATTAAAAAATTATCCAAAATAATTACTCACTCATATTCTAAATAACTGTTAAATTAAGAAATAAATTTTGTTTATAATCAAGTGTTGTTTTAAACTTTTTTTCCCTCTTTTACCTAGGTTAAATTCACTTGTTCCATTCCGTTTTATGTGAAAAAAAAATTCAAAACGTATATTTTTTCAGATTTTATCGAAAAAATGCCAAGCTTTCAAAAATTTATGGATTTTTAACAAATGAATTCAAAATATGATACTTTGTTGGATACTTTTTATTATTTCACGTTTCATTCATCTATATTATGTAATACAATATGTAACACTAATTATATAACAGGTGATCTCATCCCCTTTTAGTCCTACCTCAATCCCACTAATATTTCATATGTTTAAATTAGAAATGTGTATTTATTAAAAATATTACTAAAATAAAGTTACATTTGTTATTTTATAGTGTTTCTCAATTTTACTCTCAATTTCTAAAACGACATTTATTTAGGATTGGAAAGAGTATAAAATACAGAAAACAACGAACACAAAAAATTGAAAGAAAAAGAACAAATATAGGAAAAAATATGAAATATTTTCAAATAGACAAATAAAAACGTTTCCTCCATAAAAAATATAAAAAAAGATTTCAAAATTTGTTTGGTGCCCAAAATTTGAAAAATCACCGAATGCTATCTATCGAATTACCTGCCTTTAGAAGCGTCCATTAACAAAACACCAAACTCATATCCCCAAAAGAAAAAGAGTAAAGCAAAAGCTGCTCTCTGCTTTCTCTTCTACATCTTGAAAAATATTTCATTCCATTTTCCCTCTCTTCTCTTCGGATTATTATATTGCTTCTCCCTTGTTTGTTTCTGAAACTCGTGTAATCTCATCTTGACTCGTTATTTACCGCATGCAATTTGATTTGAAGTTGCCTGTTTACTTTTTCGTAATTTAATGCTCCATTTTTGTATGCTTGTTCTTTAGTCCATTGCTTCTGGTCAATTTTTCGGTGATTTCCACGACTGCTGATTGATCGGGGGCCTGCTTCGGCTCTTTAAGGAAAATCCAGAATCGCGACTTGTTTTGACAGGAGGAAGTGCTCCAGGATTTGAGTTGCTTTATCTTTTTCGCTTTCTTTCGTATTACTGTTGTGAGGCTAAGGATCTGTTGAAACTTGAAATTGGCTGAATTTGCAGTTTCGGGATCCCATTTTTGGGAATTTTTGAGTGCTCCGGGAAATTTGGCAATTTTCCCCCAAATTTGTCGGAGTAAGTTTTAAGCTATTTAGGTTTGGTTTTAGGATAATTGGAAGGGTGACACTGTTAGTGAGGAGTCATTGAGGGTGTTCTTTCGGTAACATTATGGTCCCCTCCATTAAATTCGGCAGCTAAGTCTGTGGGGCCATTGATAGAAAGTTGGATTCACTTTTCCAGAGCTAAAAAAGGGAGGAAAAAGCTTCCTTTTGATCCAATTATAGTTGTCTGAGTGCGATTCATTGAATTGGAGGAGGGGAAGAAGGGCCCTATTTGAATAAAATGCAGAAAAAGAGTCAGGATAAGCGTTTCCAGACAATCAAATCATTGCCTGTGGATTTCAGGCTTGTAGGTGATGCTGGTGGTGATAGGATGGTGTTGCCTGATACAATTTCAGAACATGTTGATGCTGCAGTAGATACTGCTAATGGTAGGGGTCATGTTGGTTCAGACAGTGATGAATCACCCTATTGTAGTTTGGATATCTCAGCCAAAGATGGGGCATCTTTGGGTGATGATAGTGATGGTCTCAAGGATCCCAGTACTCCTGAGCGATCACTTAAACGATCATATGGTGATTCCAAGTGGAGTGATACCACCCCATATGCCTCGAAGAAGGTACATTTGGAGTATTGTCTTTCCTTTTTTTTTTTCCCCCTAAGGTGTCGATCTCTATTACATATTTTGAAATGCACTACTTGCTTGATGAAGCAGTCCAATGTTATTGATTGTATTTGTTTTGTTACTTATTCATTTACTCTATTCATATTGCATCTGTTATTGTGCACTGAGCATATTATGTTTTTTCCTGCACAATAAAAGGGTCAGTGGAAATACAAGGGGAAGTTAAGTACACCAGTCTTGCTTAACTTTTAGGATCTATAAATGGGTGTTTGAGTTCTGGTGGAACTTGTTTATCATATTGCATCCTGAGGTATTTGCGAAGACAATTAGGTATTTTTAGATTAGTGAATCTTATAGTCACTTGATTCAGTATATTGTGTAGCTGAAATACGAACACTGTTCTATGTTGCTTCAAGCATCCATGGAATTTTTGTATATTTCAATATGCGCTAGAGAGCTTATGAGCTATATTTCTACAACTTTAATTTAATCCTCAGTTAAAATCAGGATATGAATATAGGTTCTTCTATGTAAGCTTGCTAGCTATGAATCATAGTTGCAGACAAACTGCATAATTCAACTGTTGAGGGGTTATGCCTCAAATTTTCCCAAAATTACATATTAGTAGGAATCCCCTTTATAATATGTATAGTTATAAGTTAACTTCATATGAAAAGCATGTTAATAGCCTAATTACCTGTAACATGATTCCTAATTGGTGAGTTTTTTTTTTTTTTTTTTCAGAAGCTCCAGTCATGGTTCCAGCATCCTGATGGCAATTGGGAGCTGGGAACAATTATTCAGACTTCTGGTAATGATTCAGTAATATCATTGCCTGAGGGAAAAGTAAGCTTTGATTTAATCTTGCCTTGATGTATTTTTTTAAGTTATTACCTTGCATTCTTCTCTAACCATTTTCCTTTTCTAGGTTCTGAAAGTGATAACAGATTCTCTGATACCAGCAAATCCTGATATACTTGATGGTGTAGATGATCTTATGCAACTTAGTTACTTGAATGAACCTTCTGTATTGTACAATCTCCAGTATAGATATGATCGAGATATGATTTATGTAAGTTAGCATCTTTGGTTTTTGAGATTCTCTCTAAATTATGTCTTTGTTTTCTGATTTTATTGTATTTTGCTTTCTCACTTATGAGTTCATTTCAGACCAAAGCAGGCCCAGTTCTGGTTGCAATTAATCCCTTTAAGAAAGTGCCATTGTATGAAAATGATTATGTTGAAGCTTACAAGCGAAAATCTTTAGAGAGCCCACATGTATATGCCATTACTGATACAGCTATGCGTGAAATGATCCGAGGTAATTTAACATCAATAAATTTTAAGTATTTAAATTTTGCAAACAGTAATTTAACATTATTTGGTGTTCCTTTTGTCTGCAGATGAAGTTAACCAATCTATTATCATAAGGTCAGTGGAATAATCATTAATTTTTGTGTACATTTAGCTTCTCAATGTCCTCGTAATTTGTTACACAGCATTGTACAGCCCTCTTGTTTGAACCAAATGAAATGAAGAAGATTCCCGTTTTCAATTATAGACTATTTACTTTTTTTCTATTACTTGGACTAGGGTGGGTGGTCTTAATTTTAGGTAGGTGCTTTCAGAAGTCAGAACCATTACATGTAATGAAAAAAAGAAAAATAAGAGAAAAGGGGATTGGGGGAACAAGTCACATATATTTTGGCTGTGTACTTGTATCTCTGATGTTCTTCATACCTAACAATGTCAAAAATTAGAAGTACCAAAGTAGGAAAGTTTCAAGCATCCAGAAAAATAAGTAGAAAGAATGATCACATGGCTTTTGGGGGAGGTTATGAATGATGATGAACGATAGCTAAAGTTTTTTCTACAATACATCAAGATTACCAAATTTCAGTCACAACAAACTGTGCTAGATTTTAGCTTGATATATTGTTTGCTGGTCTTTTCAGTTTTTAAGGATGATATGGTATTACTGTATAACATTTGTCTGGCACAAATATAGCCATCATCTCATTCGGTTTTCCTGCGACATTTTGTTGGTGTTTGTTGATAAAAGCTTTTGTCCTCAAATCGCTAGCAAAGATTTGCCGCATGGCCTAATTTTTGGATTTCAGATTATCTGTCTTTTGTTTCTCTGTGAGATCATGGCCTAAGATCTTCTGCTATCTTTCTGACTTCTGAGAATCTTTGCTAATAGCATAAGATTCATTTCTTATAACATTTTATGTGAACATGCTATAAACCAGAACTGCATTTATTCCACAACATTACTTTTTTTTTAATTAACCCAAAACCCAAGATTGAAGAATTTAATCTACTCTGCTGCATCTCAGTTAATACATGCTTTATCTTAAGTCTTCACAACCAGACTCTTCTCCATATTCGTTTAGGTGATGTTTGTTTTGGGTTTTTGAAATCTAGATAACTAGTAAGGTGTGTTTGTTTTAGGTTTTTGAGTAGGGTGAGATTTAAATTTATGTCAAATCAATGTGTAAGAGTGAATGACATTGTATTATTATATTGATTGTTGAGTGTGAGTTAAATGATTGAATGATGTGAATTAAGTTTTAAATATATTAAAATGTATTGAGAGAGAGTTGATTGGATTGGAAAGGGTGATAGTAGGTTAATAGGTGTTGTTGTGGTTTTTTAAAACCGATTTTCAAAATCCCGAACTAGAACCAGGTTTAAATTTCAAAGCCGAAAACAAACGTCACCTAAATTCTTTAATTAGGCGTTTCTGCTTAAGGTATTTGTTTATTTATATTTGTATGCCATGATAATGCTTAACAAAATGTGGTTCTGTTCATCTCTTTCTATCTAGTGGGGAAAGTGGAGCTGGAAAAACCGAAACTGCAAAGATAGCCATGCAGTATTTGGCTGCCCTGGGAGGTGGCAGTGGCATTGAGTATGAGATACTGAAGACAAATCCAATTCTGGAAGCTTTTGGTAATGCCAAGACCTTAAGAAATGACAATTCTAGTCGATTTGTAAGTTGCTTTCCTTGTTCAATTCCCTTTGCTCAACTTTGTGGAGTTACCTGAGGTCTTGCTTGACGTAATTTTGATTAAATACGAACTATCTGCAGGGAAAGCTGATTGAAATTCACTTCAGTGAAACTGGAAAAATATCTGGTGCCAAGATTCAAACTTGTAAGATTGCGTTTGCGTCCACCATTTCAATCGAACTATAGCATACCGTTTCAAAATCAGAAAAAACTCATCTAATATATGTCCTTTTGTTTCTTTGTCAAATGGGGTTCCTTGTCCACTACAGTTTTATTGGAGAAGGTAATCACTGATCTAAATCTAGTATGATTTAAGATAGTCTGCTTTTGTGTACAACAGACTCAGATATGTTCTTTTTTTTGTTAACAGTCCAGAGTTGTTCAATGTTCGGAGGGAGAAAGGTCATATCATATATTTTATCAACTATGTGCTGGAGCTCCACCCAGCCTAAGAGGTGTAGTGTTGCGATTATCCCTATATCTTTTGATACTAATTTCATATGTTTTATATTATTGGGATGTGCTTTCATGGTCACCACATACATAATTGTTCTATTCTGCTAGCATTAGTCCATGCTCAATATTAAGTAAAGTTGCCTTCCGTTGTATTTCTTGACATTGGGCTACATTTTCGTTCTTATTTTATGCAGAAAAATTGAACTTAAAGAATGCAGATGAGTTCAAATACCTGAGGCAAAGTAATTGCTATACAATCTCTGGGGTTGATGATGCTGAACAGTTTCGTGTGGTAAAGGTATTGTTATGGGCTTAATTTCATCATTCTCACCCGTTTAACCTTTTTTTGTTCTTGCGACTTGCATTGTGGACTGAAACCAACTTAGCTATATATTTTCTTCCTAAATACAGGAAGCTCTGGATATTGTTCATGTAAAAAAGGAAGACCAAGATAGTGTGTTTGCAATGCTAGCTGCAGTTTTATGGCTGGGAGACGTCACTTTTACTCCGATTGATAGTGAAAATCATGTTGAGCCAGTTGTTGATGAAGGTGAGAAAATGTCAGGATGAAAGTGCTAGGTGAATGGTGATACTGCCTGAATGTGCTCAAAATTTGATCTGGTTACAAGAAAAATAGACCTTTATCCATTTTTATGAATCATTTAACTCAATAATGATGCAAAATTTGAGCTATTTTTCTATCCAGTTCACTTAAAACGAAATTTTCTTAATTTGAAGAAAATTTATACTTGTTCACTTAAGAGTTTGTATGTTGTTTTTAAGTTGCACTTAGTCCTATGTTTTAAAGTGTATTTACTCTCATAATAGCATCGCAAGACCTGCATAGGTACATGAAGTTTGTTCACAATGCATGTCTGATTTTCAGGCCTAACTAATGTTGCTACATTGATTGGGTGTAATGTTGAGGAACTAAAGCTGGCATTATCAACTCGAAAAATGAGAGTTGGGAAAAGAAATGATACTATAGTTCAGAAGCTAACCCTTGCACAGGTTAGGCTGTTCTATGGAACTACTTTATTTTGAATACTAATGACATGCTTTTCTTTTTTACATACTGTTTATACTTTCATAAATCTCGCAGGCCATTGATACAAGAGATGCATTGGCAAAATCAATTTATTCTTGTTTGTTTGACTGGTTAGTGGAACAAATCAATAAATCACTTGCAGTAGGAAAAAGACGCACTGGAAGGTCCATCAGCATCTTGGATATTTATGGTTTTGAGTCATTTGAGGTTAGCTACAGTTTCTTTTTGATTTCTGTATTTGTCTTTTGTTCATACTATTCTGATTATCATTTTATTTTTTTCTATAGAGAAATAGTTTTGAGCAGTTCTGCATAAATTATGCCAACGAAAGATTACAACAACACTTCAATCGCCACTTGTTCAAATTAGAGCAAGAGGTAACCATTTAATCTTTTTGCTAGCAATAAATGTGATTTATTTACCATGTTTCATCTAATCATCTGACTTGGATTAACGTATAATAGTCCTATATATTTTTGTTTTAATACATCTATTCACATGCTGAACATATTATTCTGCAATGACATGGAGAAATTCTTTGTTCCATGAAACCCTTTTGATTTTGGATCTTTTAAACCCTTTTCCAGGAATACATTCAAGATGGCATTGACTGGGCAAAAGTTGATTTTGAAGACAATCAAGACTGTCTTAATCTGTTTGAGAAGGTATGCAAGTCAATTTTGTCTTCATGTTATCAAGTAATGATATTAAATTTGTCTCTGCTGAATGAGCTTTAAATCTTTGGCATTCTATTAAACCTTTTGTTCACTGGATCTCCAACTTTTAGTGTGTGATAAATTTGAAAAGTAGGACAAACTTTACCATTCTTATCATAGTCTTAAGTGAATCATACTATTATTGTCTGTTCTCCATTTTCTGTCAGACCCTTTAAATACCTTTTCTTTTTTTGGCAGAAACCCTTAGGCTTACAATCTTTGCTGGATGAGGAATCAACCTTTCCAAATGGCACAGATTTGAGTTTTGCCAATAAGCTCAAGCAACATTTAAATTCTAATCCTTGTTTTCGAGGTGGAAGAGAGAAAGATTTTACTGTTTGCCATTATGCTGGAGAGGTATTCAATGTTAATACTGTATCTTGCACGGACTGATAAATGCTGATCCATTCCCCCTTCCTTCCTTCCCTCTCTCTCTCTCTCTATAACTAATCAGGTAGTGTGAAAAAAGTGAATCTTTTCATTATTTATATGGTAAGGTGAGTTGAATTACTCTAAGATTTGAACTCACTAATACAACTTAGTAATTGAACAATGATTAATGGTTATTCTAATTTGTATGACTTGGAATTTTTTGATCATTAATAGACTTATTCAACATCTCCAATCTCTGCTAATTTTATTCATTTCAACCTTTCCCCCTTCTCTCTGTGATGACTAATTTTTTTTTTTTAAATCTCAGGTCACATATGATACCACTTGTTTTCTTGAGAAGAACCGGGATTTACTTCATTTGGATTCCATCGAACTTCTTTCTTCTTGTACTTGCCACCTTCCTCAGGCTTTTGCGTCCAGCATGCTCACGCAATCTGAGAAGCCGGTAGTTGGTCCACTGCATAAGTCTGGTGGAGCAGATTCACAAAAATTAAGTGTTACAACAAAATTCAAGGTATAAATCGTCTCTATGTAACCATTTCCATACTTCTCAATGATCTCCAGCACAAATATATAAGCAGTATTAGTGGCCTTTGCGAATTTTGATCATGTGTTTGTTTCGCGACTAACCCACCTGGTCTTTGTACTTTGACTCCCAAACCCCCATTTGTTTCAGGAGTCAAAGTAGAATTTTGAAATCCTATGAAATCTAACCTTACAACACCCTACAAGAAAAACTTTATTACGTACTACCCACTCTCCCTTTTATTCTACCAATAACACTCACAATATTACGTATATTTAAATCACTTAAATAATATTCAAGCACTTTTCATATTTGATAACAATATCATCCTTTTACATTTTAACAATTTATCAAGATTTTCAAATAGTCTGCATTGACGGAGATCGTACTACTGCAGTTCATTTTTTGGTAATTGTTGATTATGATACACTATTATTTGGTGTTTCAGGGCCAACTTTTTCAGTTAATGCAACGTCTTGAAAGCACAACTCCACATTTCATCCGTTGTATAAAGCCCAACAACTTCCAGTCTCCAGGTAGCTACAATCAAGGTCTCGTACTGCAACAATTGCGGTGCTGTGGAGTCTTAGAAGTTGTTAGGATATCAAGATCTGGTTTCCCTACCAGAATGTTACATCAAAAGTTTGCCAGAAGGTAAATTATTGTGTAAAATTTTCTTTATTTTGTATTTAATTACCAGTCGTTTGATCTCCTTCCTTCTTCTATCAGGTATGGTTTTCTTTTATTAGAGCATGTTGCTTCTCAGGACCCTCTCAGTGTTTCAGTAGCAATTCTTCACCAGTTTAACATTCTCCCTGAGATGTACCAAGTTGGATACACAAAATTGTTTTTCCGAACTGGACAGGTTAGAATGTTTATTCCCCTTATTTTCATCCTTCCTCCATATCTGGGCTGTATCACCAGTTATATCGTGCAATTCAAGTGCTTTTTTAAATGGTATTAGTTGATTTACTAAAAGGTATTAGTTGGTCAGTGTTAGTTGTTTTCACTGAACAATATTAGTTTTTTTTATTAAACAATAGTAGTTCTGCACCAATTGCACGGTGCACCCAAGCGTTACTTCTTTCTCTTAGGTCGTGGAAGCAGTGATTAGTTATTCTGATCAATGAGTAACCTTGTTTTAGTGGCAAATAAATTTTGATAGATGAGCCATAATTTGAAATTGCTTGCCTTCATGACACTGACATATTTCTGCAGTTGTAGTAATGGAGGTCTAATTAAGTAGATTTTTTGTTGAATTGCAATATGGAAAGTTCTGCACCATATTGCAACATTAAAAATTATGGAGATACAAAAAGAACCCTAAAAATTTTCTGTATCCAAAATATGATTCAATCTATGTTTGTCCCTGGGTTCCAGAAAGATCAACATTAGAGAATGTTCCACACTTTGCTGGCTTAAATCAATTTTAGGCCATCTTTTTTTCCTCTTCCCTCGTTAAAGAGAAGTTTAACATAATCTGGATTTTGATATTTATCCTTTTATCGTCTTTTTTAAATTGCTAATTTGTGGTATGCTATGAATTACATTAGATCGGGGTTCTTGAAGATACCAGAAATCGCACTCTCCATGGAATATTGCGTGTTCAAAGTTGCTTTAGAGGCCATCAAGCTCGCTGTCATTTAAGGGAGTTAAGGAGAGGGATTGCTACCCTTCAGTCATGTAAGTCTTTATAGATGTATGATGGCATTCTTTAACCTTATAAATCCATCTGAGATATGGAACGTTTCTGTGCAGTTATTCGTGGTGAAAAAACTAGAAAGGAGTATGCACGCATATTAAAAAGGCATAGAGCAGCTATATCTATCCAAAAGCATGTCAAAGCAAGGATTTTGAGGAAAAAATTCGAAAGATTAAACGGGGCATCTACTGCATTACAATCAGGTAATACTTATCTATACTGTTCCATCACAAAGCTGACACTTGATACATTGTTAAATGTTGTTTGGTTTCATTTTCATTATCTAGAGAATAAAATATGTTGGTTTTTTAACGCTTTTTCAGAAGATATATATCGTTCTCCCAGAATATCAATTATCTTGAACTGCCCTAACTAATAGGAAAACAACATCGATTTAAAACGTCCCCAAGTATCACGTCATTTTTCCAGAAAAAACATCCAAATACATAATCATTATGAACGCATGCTAGTCCTCACAGCATTTAAGTGTTTGTGCATTGAATTTGGAAGTGAGAGTGTAAATAACAAGTTCATCTGGACCCTCTGTTTTCTTTTCTAGTTATTCGTGGCTGGTTGGTCAGAAGATGCTCAGGCGATATAGGATTGCTGCAATTTGGAGGGAGAAAGGTACTCACAATTCAGGCTATACATTATCCGATCATATATGATGTGGTAGTTATGTTGTGTAGAAAGTAGGCATAATGCATTAAAAAAAGGTCCCTAAACTATTTCTTTTGTTTGTTTAAAAAGCCCTTTGAGTATTTAGATTTATTTCACGAGTCCCTCGAGTCGTAAATTGTCAGTTTTTTCCAGTTCACCTTAATGGTTCGTTAAATAATGTACTACACATTAGCTTTATTTAATTTTAATTATACACAAAAGTATTTCTCGCTAACCATTTTAGGCACCCATCATTCAAAGTAAAATGACTTGCACAAAACAATCGAAAATTTTCCATCAAATTGGGTTTCGAAGAAGCTCGTGAAATAAAAATTCAATACTTGAAGGTTTTTTTTGAAACACAAAAAAAAATAGTTTAAGGACGTAATGAAACAAAGGTTAATAGTTTAGGCCATATTTGTTTTTGGCTTGGGAGATCTAGATGGGGGATGGGCTTCCCTCCATCCCGGCCACTTTTTGGATTTGCACATCCCATCGTCCATCCAAATACACATTCATCCCTATTATACATCTACATCCCTAAAACTATCACATTACTTTTTTTCTTACACCAACTCATTCTCTTTTCCACTTTTCTTACACCAACTCATTATTTCTCATACTCTTCTTTCACTTTCCTATCATATAATAATTACTCCATTAACTAACAATAATAAAAATAATACATCATCATCATTAAAAAGTATTGATTTGACATAAAGCCCCATCCACCCTTACCACATCCAACACAAAACAAACAAATATTACTATTCATAGGATTTGCACCATCCACTTTTTTTCCCCACCTGGATTTGCCCCATCCACCTGCCGAAAACAAACATGGCCTCAGGGACCTGTTAATGCATTATGCCTAGAAAGTAATTGAGTCATTGGTGATTAACTGATAATTGTACTCCCTAATCAACTATCAGCAACCCTTTCTCTTCAACATTTAAGATAATGGGAGTTTTTGCTTGAACTTGACAAAATTCTGTTCTGAATCAGGGAAATGAGCCTGAAGAAGTGGTGGTAAAGTCAACATTCCTTGCTGAATTACAACGCCGTGTTCTTAGGGCTGAAGCCGCCCTGAGAGAAAAAGAAGAGGAAAATGATATCCTTCACCAACGTCTGCAGCAATACGAGAATCGTTGGTCTGAATACGAGCTAAAGATGAAGTCAATGGAAGAGGTATGGCAGAAACAGATGAGATCACTGCAATCCAGCCTCTCCATTGCAAAGAAGAGCTTAGCATTTGACGATTCCCAGAGAAACTCTGACGCATCAGTAAATGGGAACGAGGAGTCTAGCTGGGACACAGGTGGCAATATGAGGATTCATGAGAGCAACGGAGGAAGATCCACTACTGCTGGGTTAAGTGTCATCAGTCGATTGGCCGAAGAATTTGAGCAAAGGAGTCAAGTATTTGGAGATGATGCCAAGTTCTTGGTTGAAGTCAAATCTGGTCAAACTGAGGCGGGTTTGGACCCGGATCATGAGCTTCGAAGGCTGAAACAGATGTTTGAAGCGTGGAAGAAAGATTATGGATCGAGATTGAGGGAAACGAAGGTGATACTCAACAAGCTCGGAACGGAAGAAGGGTCGGCTGATAAGGTGAGAAAGAAATGGTGGGGAAGGAGAAACAACACGAGGATGAACTGAGTTTGTGTGATGAGCAAATACGTGATACTGTCATTTTATCAAGAAATGATGTTTTACAGGTAGTTGCCGTTGTATATTTTTTGGTTTGAATGTTTTTTTTTTTTTTCCAAAAAAAGAAAGTTACATGTGGTTTACTTACCATATCGTTTCTTTGCACAGTTTGTTCTCAACTTGAAATGGTGATTTTTTAGTTATTTATGGACCTTGATTAGAATGCCGTGCCTCGTGGCATTCCCTAATTTTAAATTATTATCTTGGAGAAAGGATTGATTTTGCTTTGCAAATTGCAACAATGGTATTGTAAAGTTGTAGCATGCTTTCTCTCTCATCACAGTTTTTGGCTCTTTTATTCTTCACTCGCGGTTTATGATGTTTTTGTTTCTTGTGTTTGCATCCAGAATTTGATATCGGATAGTAAAGTAAGACATGAAAGAATTGTTAGATTGAATTGACAAAAATGGCAAATTATAGGGTGAATAAGTTTCACATGAGAATCCGTGAAATTGGTTAAGGGATATGATTAAGGGATAATGATCGTGATAATTGAAGGCTATTGATTTATTATTATAGAAATTGTATTACTTGTGATATTGAAGGATATTGACTTATATTACAATAGGATGATTATTCCTCTATATACTAATAGATAATTTTGTTTTATTGATGTATAGCCAAATAATTTTGGATCATTTTGAATTTGGTCCTGCACATTTCAGAATTTAATTTAACCCCTGCATGTTTCAATTGTTTTTTAAATTAGTCCATGAAATCGGTTGGTGCCAGTTCCCTATCCAGTCACAAGTCCAATTGGATATTATTTTCATTTCTTTTTTTTTTTGGCCACGTGTGTATATCTTAATTAATTTATACTTCATCTGTCTTATTATAAGTTTTTCCATTTATAGAAACATGAAACTTATTGTGGGATGAATGAAAAAAGAAAAGGAGAAAGAATGTCGCTTACTACTCCACTCATTACTCTACATACATAATCAGATGACTTAACACACCACCACTGGACTCTTCATTTGAGTGAGAGACCCAGATTCGATTATCTCTGGTAACGATTTTGAGTTATAAAAGTTATAAGGTGGATTGACGATTTCGTGGAGTATTTGGGTATTTGGTGTACTAACTACTAACAACTAACTTTGCCCGATAAAAAAAAAAAAAACTCTACATACCTTTTTTATCTCTCTTAATACCCACAACTATCATTCATTTTTTATTATTTTATTATTATTCCTTAAATAAAATAATAAAAAGAAACATAAAATTTATATGGAGACGAAGGGAGTATATTTTTTAAATCACTTATGTAGGCGGGTTCCGAGTTGGGTTTAGGGTTTCAGATATTCGGGTCGAGTTTTAGGGTTCCAAGATGGCTTTCCACTAAACATCTTTCGGTAGCGGCAACCACCGTGCTCCACCCCTGTTCAAAATGCTCAAGACGCTATTGAAAAGAGGGAAGAAGCAATCCCACAAATTTGTTTCCAAAAAGTCTTAACTCTATTCATAAGAAACAAAAACATGAATCAAAAAAAAAAAAACAGTCTCAACAATACCACCCGAGTTATCAGGCGAAGATGAAGAATACGAACAAATCAAAGAAGGCGAGGATGTTAATTTCAGCTTAAAAGGCTCAGCTCAACCCCACTCACATGGAGTTCAACCGTTGGAAAATCTCTATCTCAGCTCAACTCTGATTGACTCGTTGAATTTTGAGGCTGTCTTAGCCGGCGAGTGAGGTGTCGGCCCTTAGGTTTCCGTCGCGCTTCCAGATTTTTGTAAGTGTCAAAAGTGAATAAAAAAAATCAATTAATATATATACATGTTAGCGGCTGAAAATTAAAAGAGAAATGAAAAGAAATTCCAACTCAGTACTGACCGATTGACCAATCGATTTGATTAGTTTTCAAGACTGATTTAAAAAATTATCGAAACATACAAGGGTTAAATTAAATTCTAAAATATGCGGGATTAAATTCAAAACGATTCAAAGTTATTGGGCTTCAAAAAACTTAATCTCCATTCATTTTGTTGATGTGTCATATTTTTTTAAAATGTGTACCTAAGTGTCATGATTACATGAAATGAAAGAGATGATATGTTAATAATTAACGAGCATTAAATATTATTAATTTCAATAGTTCTAATTTTAATTTTTATCTTTAAAAAATAAAATTTAATTTTTAAAGAACCAAATAAAGTGAAGAAATATTTTCTACAGATTAATTCAAAATAAAATAAGAAATTGAATTAATTCTTATAATGTGTTCTTTTTAAAAAAAAATTAGTACAATTTTTACTTTTTTTTTAAAAAATTTAAATATATTGCAACAATGTATGATTAACTTATATATATTAATTTTTTTATAAAATACTTGTGATACTAATTAGTGATAATTGAAGATTATGATTTAAATTGTAAAATAATATTAATTATGATAATTGAAGAGTTTGATCTATAAATATAAAACCAATTTTATCATGAACAAGTTTCATAAGAGATCTACTCGATCAAAATTAAGTAGAAAAAAAATAATGTATTCAAAGTTCAGTTTTTATTCGATGAAAAAGAGACACACTTGTGTGAGACGATTTTACGGTAAAACGAGACATATTTTGGGCATTGACGCTTTAACACTTTAAAAGGGGTGAGTGTTGATTTGTGATATGTTGTACCCCGTCTCATGTATGAGACTGTCTCGTACAGACGGAATAATATACACCCCAAAATGAGCACAAAAATTAAGAAAGTGTAATGTTGAGTATATAGTTTTGAGTGGTAATTTTGTAAACTTTTATTTATAAAATAAATAAAGCAGTTGAGTTTGTGTATGTGTATGGGGCCAAAAGTAATGACATTTTGTATAATATTACGGATATTGTGAGAATAAAAATTATGAAGAATTTTCTATTTTTGGAGTGTGCATATTATTATGGGACGGATCTAAAAAAATATATGCACATTTTATCTTAAATTTTGCATGGTACTTTGATTTAAAAAGAGCAATTTGTTTGAGATGCGATAGGTTTTTTCATGATCAAACTGATTATAATTCATAAAAATTTATGCAATATTGCATACAAGTGATATGTACAATTAAGTAGAAAATAATAATAATTAACGTATTCAAAGTTCAGTTTTCATTCGATGAAAAAGAGACACACTTGTGTGAGATGATTTTACGGTAAAACGAGACATATTTTGGGCATTGACACTTTAACACTTTAAGATGGGTGAATTTTGATTTGTGATATGTTGTATCCTCGTCTCATGTATGAGACAGTCTCATACTCCCTCCGTCTAGGGATAATATAACACCCCAAAATGAGCACAAAAATTAAGAAAGTGTAATGTTGAGTAGAATTTTGAGTGGTAATTTTATTAACTTTTATGTAAAAAATAAAGAAAGCAGTTGAATTTGTGTATGTGTGTGGGACCAAAAGTAATGACATCTTGTGTAATATTACGGATATTGTGAGGATGAAGATTATGAAGAATTTTCTATTTTTGAAGGGTGCATGTTATTATGGGACGGACCTAAAAAAATATATGCACATTTAACTTAAATTTTGCATGGTAATTTGATTTAAAAAGAGCAATTTGTTTAAGATGCGAAAGGTTTTTTCATGATCAGTCTGATTATAATTCACAAAAACTTATGTAATATTGTATACAAGTAATATGTACAATTAGCCTAAATCAGGGCTAATTTTTATTTCACATAGTAACACATATCATTTTTATAAATATCACATTTTTTTATGTAGTAACACATAGATGTAGTAACAAAAAAATTAAAAATAATGTGCTTAATAAGAATTGAACCTGTGACCAAATACATTAACAACATACCTAAACTACTAAGTTACAACACATATTTGACAAAGATATCCATCTATAAATATATATGCGCTTCGCCCGCCCAACCCACAACCTTGGACCGCCGCGCCCGACCTGCTTCTGACTCACAAGATTTTTGAGTAATTTGCTTTAATTATGATGTATTGCACATATCAATAGAGTGCAATATTTCACAAGAACCCTACTCATTATAATTTATAACAAATAGATAATCAACATAAATGACAAATATTTACAAAATAACAATATATTTTTATTTGAATAATCAATAGAATAATGGGTTTTCTTTTTTAAGAAAGAAATATTCTTGTACGCATTAGGTGCACAGTGCAATTCTTGTAGTTTTTGACAAAAAATGTGTGAACTCGAGTTTACGATTTCTTCAATATACGAACTATTACTCTTATGCATAAATACTAGCGATAATGTATGCATAACAATGATAGAATTTGTGCATAACAGTAGTAATATAGTTCATGTGTATAAATTTTGTTAACATAAGTGTTACTCATACTTTTTTAACAATATTAATTATTTTTACTGAACATTATTAATTATTTCTAATGAACAATATAAATTGTTTTTAGTGAGCATTAATTCTTGTTTCACAAAATAATATTATTAGACTATACTAAAATTTTTCTCAAAACAATATAAATTATTTCTATTAAAAATTATTAATTATACATTAATTACTCCATTCAAAAAAAATATACATTAATTACACTGTACAATCTGCACCCACACAAGTGTTACTTTTGTAAAAATTAGGTGCAATTTAGGTTAATATGAAATTTGAGCACAAAATTGAATTAAGAAAAACTAACACTGAAAACAAACACCGGGGTAATCCCTTCTTGGTGGATATTTTAGATCTTTTTTGCTTCCGTGTGACTTGGTGATACAATCTTCTCATATTAATCGGTAGTTGAAACCCTTTCATGGATAAGAATTGAGTAACAATGGCCTAGCAATTCTCGTAACAGAAGAAGAAGGGGTTTCTATAAAACCCAATCACACTCTTTGGAGGAACAAAGCTGGCTTCAGAACAACATGATGATGAGTGGCTATCGTATTTCGCAGCAGTTGCGAGAGTACAATCCACGCCAATTTGGGATTCTTAGTTCTGGTGGCAGAAAACGCTGCGGTTTTTGCTCCGACCAAGCTCCGTCGCCGCCGCCTCTGCGTAGATTTCGTTTAGGTATGAGGCAGAATCCGTCTTCCAAGAGGTTTTCGGCATTCAAGTTACTGAGCACCAGTGCTTCGTATTCTTCATCTTCGTCTCTTACCAATGACGATATAGATACGTCTCAGGCGCCTCTTACATCCGATGTGAGGTGATATTTTAATGCTCTTAATTTTCGTTAATTTTGTGTATGCGTGTGTTCTTGTTTTGTGTACCTGTACATGGTGTTGGGATGAAGACATTTAGGGGAAGATATACCTTCAATTGAGAAGAAATAAGAGTGCCGATTTTGGAACCCTAAAATTATTCGATTTTGTGAAATTTGGTACTTCCAATTAGTGAATTTGGGTTGATGTTAGCTTCATCAAAGTATTGGAGAAATGACTGTGAGGCTGGAATTTCTTTAGAAAGATTGGGTATGCCATACCTAATTCGATCATGTCAAATTTGAGAAAATTGAGCTCTTTCATCAGTATAAGTAATTTCATTTCAAGAATGCGATCTCAACTCTTAAATAACCAGGAGTGCAGATTTAGCTGCGTTTTGCATCCTTTTGGACTTGATTTATGATAAACTGCCAAAGGGGGTTCTATAATTTATTGCTTTTTCTGAGTCTTTCAGGTTCTGATTTGTACTTCCTTTTCTAAATTTAGGAATAGCCCAGCTGACATTGGTGGGGATCCTCCATCTGAAAAAGTAACCTCGGTAGCAGGTTAGTTCTTCAAAGCCACTCAAATGTTGTATAATGCTAAAGATTACAATGCAAATTGAACTGCTAACACTAGTTGATATCATTTGCATAAAGTTTTCAAGTAGACTATTGGATAAGTTAAATGTTAGGAATCATGTCACTATTCTTGCTGCTAGTGATTAGGCAATGTAAGAGGAGATGTCCTCCCATCCCCAACCCCCACCCCATAGCAAACATCTTTGGAACAAATTGTCTTTCTTTCTTGTTTGTACATTTGGTGGTGGATTTACCATATCTAGTTATGGTTGATTTGTCACTTCACTTATGTTAAACAGCTATATTAATTGATTTTTTTTTGTAATTCGAAAAGTGCCCACGTTTCAATCTAGTATAACAGGAAAATTAGATTACCTTTTCATCGCATTGAGAAAATTTGTTTCCTCAGTATATGTTGTGCATCATTTCCATGTTGGAACTGTGATGTATTACCATTGTCTTCCTTACTGTGTGATCTTTTGACCCAGTTGACTTCTCATTTCCTGCACTGTTTTTCCTCGACATGAGAGGCTTGAAACTTTTTTCGTGAAATTTATGTATTTAGAGCAGTTTGTTTGCTGGACTGTAATTTTTGAATAACTAAAGCATAAAACCTTCAATAAATGATGTCTCATGCTGACCAATCTCAGATGAGATGATTCAATGTCTTAATTACCAATAAATTATTGACTTTCTTTGACTCTTATAATAGGGGGAGTCGTAGCACTGGGAAAGTTTGATGCTCTTCATATTGGTCATCGGGAACTTGCAATCCAAGCGGCAAAGATAGGAGTTCCATATTTAATGTCCTTTGTTGGAATGGCAGAGGTACTTGGGTGGGAACCTAGGTATGAGATGCTCCCTTTCTTCTCAACTCATGAGCTATTGGAATGGCTCTTGTTGTGTTTTGGCTTGTATTATTAATAATATCTTATGCCAACATTAGTCTGGATAATGGAAAAGTAGTTTTGAATCTCTTTCATGTTTATTATCGAACAGGCCCCCTATAGTGGCAAAATGTGACCGGAAGCGGGTTCTCTCCTCTTGGGCTCCATTCTGTCGTAATATTACACCTAAGGAATTCGAGATTCAGTTTTCACAAGTTCGAAATCTTAGCCCACAAAAATTTGTTGAGAAGTTGACGGAGGAGCTTGGAGTATGTGGTGTTGTGGCAGGTATGTTGTCTTCTCAATATTATTTGAGTAACACTTGGGTGCAACTGGTATACAACTACTACTGATCAACTATTTTAAAATGCCCTTGAGTTGCATGGTGCAACTGATGCATATTAGTATTTTCCTTTTTATTTTATTAAAGATTTAAGAATTAGTAAGGTTGAACGGTTATATGGCAGGTCAAAACTACCGGTTTGGATACAGAGCTGCTGGCAATTCGTCTGATCTGGTTCGACTGTGCGAGGAGTATGGCTTGAAAGCTCGTATAATAAATTCAGTCATGGACAAGAACCAAGAATCTAACGAAATAGGTTCCACCAATTCGAACGAGCAAGGCCAGGTATCATCTACACGAGTTCGCCATGCGCTCGCCACTGGGGACATGACATACGTTTCTCAGCTGTTGGGACGCAAACATCGCCTTATGGTAATGATTAAAGACGAGGAAAATCTTTTTATAGATGGGAAGAGGTTATCGGCACCTAGGTCTTGTTTGTTGAATCTTCCACCAACAGAAGGAATCTATGAAAACTGTTCCTTGATAATTGGTGATGAAACTGTGGCACCGTGCAGATTCAGTATCGATGAGAGTGAGATTCATTTGGAATTCGATGAATTAGCTCCTCTTATAGACATTACTAGTCAAAGCGTATTGGGTATCGATTTTGGTGACTCCAAAGTTTGAAGTAGGCTAGATGTTTTTGTCTTGGCAATTTATTTTTGGACAAGTCCATGGATAACAAGTTTATATCGTCTCATACTGGTAGGTATTTTATCCTTAGCAGGAGCTAGGATTGTTAATGTTTCTTAACAGGTTTATAATAGTGAGAATATTGCATTATGTTTTGAGTATCTTGAGCCTGGTTTCTTGATGCACATTTGTGTTATGATACGTCCATGTTTTTTTCGAAAAAGGTCTCGTGTGAGACGGTCTCATATATGACATGTAGCTCCATTTTGATAATAGAGTCATGCTTTATGAGATTTGGTCTCATGTACGAGGTCGTCTTATATGAATTTTTATCTATTTTTGTATGTTGCCATCTATATTGATCAAGGTATCTATATTTTTCAACTCTGCTCTTATCTGAAGTATGCACATTCGTTTTCAAATGCTAATTGAAAATAAGAATCATACCTACCTTTTTTTTAGGCTAAATTAGCACTTTCAGCTTTCCATTTCTTTATAAACGAAGTGAAATTAGTTGATTGTTTAATTTTTCTTTTTCATGGGAAAGGGTCAAATAGTCTAATTTTAAATAAAACTATTTTAATTTTTTCCCTTTTTCATGGGAAAGAGTCATATAGTCTAATTTTCAACAAAACATTTTTATTTTTTTTTACTTTTGTTTATGTTAATAAAACAATGAAAAAGAAGAATAATCGTAATGATGGATGTTGGAGTATAATATAAACGAGGGTAGCAGTTGACTCAACAAACACAATCATAATCATAAGATGCACCAAACAATCATACAGTTACTATAATTACAATTATAATAACAGGCACAACGGAGGGCATTCAAGTAATTTAACTACGTGCCAGACTAAAGTGTGTTTTGAAACACTTAAAAGCTTCCAGAAGCACTTATTTTCAAAGCTCCCCAACGTACATGAAAAACTTCCACTTTTGCTTCTTAAACTCTCAATTTACAATTTTCACTGGCCCGAAAAACCCACAAATGGAACTCGCTTTCCAGCCCGAAGAAGGCGGCGCGTGCATTAACGACAGGCTGGGGGACGACGAGCTTCGGGCCGTCCTGTCGAAGCTGGATCACGACAAGGACAAGGAGGTGTTCGGGCTCGTCTGCAAGCGGTGGCTCCACCTGCAGAGCACGGAGAGGAGGAAACTCTGCGCTCGGGCCGGGCCCCATATGCTCAAGCGCATGGCGGACCGCTTCACGCGCCTCTTCGAGCTTGACCTATCACAGTCGGTATCGCGGTCATTCTATCCCGGCGTTACTGATTCCGATCTCTCCGAAATCGCGGCCGCCTTCTCCGCCTTGCGAGTTCTCAATTTGCAGAATTGTAAAGGTATGATGATACCAGTGATTTGTTAATTTTGAATCATTTTTGTATTTGTTGCTGATGAGTAGTGGAGTGACAGTGAGCTCAAATCTTTGCTGGTTTCTGTTTTTAGGTGTGTGTTTTCGTGGATAATTGTTTGAGAAGACAAAATATTGCCCCTTTGTTTATCTTGGCGTTCTTAAGGCTCTTTTAAGCTAAATCAGGTATTCCACCAATTAAAAGAAAAATTCTAGTATCTTGGTCCTTAGAAATGCACAATTGAAATTACGAGACTGAGAGAACTGAGTTACATCTAAAACCTAAGGAGGGATGCTACAAGAAGGCATAGTTTTTTTTTTTGAAAATGCTATTGTTGACTGCAAGTTATTCTCTGCCAATTGAAGTGTTCGGCATCATCAATAAGAGATTCATCTAGTAGCATGGTTGAATATAGAAATGGACCACCTCGTACACCTTGAAACAAGTAATTTATTTTCAATAATTGTGTATGCCTATCAATTTATAGATTTGGTATATTGATTTGGTTGCACCAGGTTGGGGTAGATTTTATCATCATAATTCAAAAGATTATCTTTTCAAATAGGTAATGTGTATAATGAATCTAAATTGCCTGATTCGTGGGTTTCATTTTTCTTTCCCCTTCATAATAACATATCACCATTCTTCAAGATTTGTATTAATTCACTAAGAACAATGAGGAATGAGACCACGCCCATGGGTTGAATTAAAGAAAAGTAGAGGAGTGGTGCATCATTGGCTAAACCTTTTCTTTAACTTCTCTTGTATTCTGTAAGATTATTGACTTTAAGTATCCTAACAATATCGTCCTATAGAATATTGATCATATGAAAGAAATAACAAGGGCTTGTTTGATATGGCTAGATCTAGTATTGATTCTTCTGATTCCTGCCTCACTACTTTTGCGTTCATTCTGTATATATTATAGATGTTTGGTAAAAGTTAATTAGTTAGATGTCAATTTATTTGGGCTCACTTTGTTAGCTAACTTGGGCTTGCATTTTTCAATTTGGGCTTCAGCCCCCCCATTTTTCTTGTTGGTTGATTAGTGTTCAAGGCATCTTTTGAGTTTTTGGTTCTTGTTGTTTTTCTTTAGCCTTTACTTTATTATTTTGGCTTATGGTCAATTTAGGTCCCTTTTTACCTGTACCTTTTTGGTGATGTTTTCCTTCTACCTTTGGGCCGGGTTGTGGGCCCCTCCTATTTTCATTTTTCTTTTAATAATACTACTCATTTGCCTTACTAACTCATATCTGTAGCTTTAAAGCTGGCTCTGTTAGAAGATGGCAGATATGATGAGTTATTTGTGTTCAACAGGTATAACAGATAAGGGAATGGCCGCAATTGCATCTGGGCTTCCTTCTTTACAGTCACTAGATGTATCCTATTGCAGAAAGCTAACCGATAAGGGGTTGTCATCTGTTGCCAAGGGTTGCCATGACCTAAGAGTATTACATGTTGTGGGCTGCAGATTTGTCACAGATGCCTTACTGAGTTCCCTTTCCACAAACTGTAATAATCTAGAAGAGTTAGGTCTACAAGGATGCATTAACATAACCGACTCTGGTCTCACTGTTCTTGTAGAGGGTTGTAAGAGATTGAAACATATAAACCTTAATAAATGCAGTAATGTTGGAGATATTGGCATATCGAATATATCAAAAGCATGTTCTTCTTCCCTACTAACTCTGAAATTGCTTGATTGCTATAAAATTGGGGATAAGTCCGTATTTTCCTTAGCTGAACACTGCAAAAATCTAGAGGAGCTCGTAATTGGGGGTTGTCGGGACTTATCTGATGAATCGATAAAATCGGTGGCTTCTGCATGTTATGGAAGTCTCAAGAATCTACGCATGGATTGGTGCTTAAACGTATCAGATACTTCGTTGGATTGCATATTTTCTCTTTGCAGGAAGCTTGAGGTTCTTGATGTTGGATGCTGTGAGGAGATCACAGATGCTGCTTTTCGGGGACTAGGAAATGAAGATTCTAAGTTGAATTTGAAAATTCTGAGGTTAAGTAACTGTCCTAAGATTACAGTTGATGGAATTGGGAAACTTTTAAAGTCATGTGAAGCTCTTGAGTATCTTGATGTGCGTTCATGCCCTCATGTAACTGAAGTGAGATGCAACGAGGCTGGATTGCAATTTCAAGGGGGGTGTAAGGTGAATTTTGCTGGGAGCTTAGCGGAGCCAGATGTGTTGCGCTGAGAATATATAATTGGATTTCCTGGTGAGATCTGTTTGTTTCTTATGGAAATGGTCAAAGGGATAATTATTCATTTCTGGGTTCGGAAGAAGTTGTCACTATGGATGTAGATTACTCATCACTTTCCATGTCTTCTTGTTAAGTTAGTTATGTTATGAAGTATATATCTTTCCATTGAATGTATCATTCTTTAGACAGCCACCACTGTGCTTTTGTACAATTTTCTTAATTTGTGAATTCGGTTAAGGCCGTTTTGTTTATCAGGCTGTTCTTTACCTTGACAGTTATAACTGCCATTACCCTTTTGTTTATCAGGTTGTTCTTTACCTTGACAGTTATAACTGCCATTACGTAATTTTGAACTACTGCTATTACTATGTTTGCTTGTTCTTTATAATGTACATTTATGTGTTTTAAATTCCTTGTTTCTAAGCATTGCTCCTCTTAGTAATGGCCTATTTTAGGAGGATTTTATTTTTTATTTTTAAATTTACTCGATAATTCTTTTAGATATCTTGAACAGCAACAAGATTTACTAGTTTGTAGTTTGGGTGTGCCAACTGAAATGGATTCTGCAAAAGGTGATGAATCTCATGGGAAATGAAATATGCACATTATGGACTGTTTCTCTTTGCTGTCGTTACTTACACCATAGAATTTTAGCTTAATGCATTTGATTTTACTCCAAACGAGAAGACATCTATTTAGGGAAAGAATGAACATAGCTTGATCTTTCACCAAGAGGGTGAACTCAATAATTGCTACAGAATACAAGTATTTCATGAATTGTACAGAATAGAGTATCACTCTGATTACACCTATATATCCTGGGAGGAAAGAAAGAAGAAATACTAGATTAAAATAAAAACATCATATGCTATGAATTCATCTTGCTTGATGAATTGCTTGTTGGAGATACTTCAATGTCCTTTGGTGGTTAAGAAACCCCATGAACCAGAAATCATAATTGTCCCCTGTCACTAGATGCACATACTTCTCCGTTGGTTTTGTCGCGTTTTCACTTTCGTGGGCTCTCTTTATTTTCCTTAGGGGTATCATAACCTGCATATATAGGTCAATTTACAAACATCAGTTCCAATTTTCTTGCTGAGACATAAAAAAAATTAAAATTAAGTGGTGAATTTACTATAATGTACCTTGTAATGTGCTTTTATTAGTTTCCCAGTTGGAGAAGAGACCTTGATGGACCTCTCACTGCAGAAGGCAACTCTATCAGTCGAAATGAACAGAAGCCCTGCAATCGGCCCTGCTGTCGTTGATAAATAGCACTGACAAGCCTTCACCAGTTTTTCGTCGTCTGAGGTATTGAATTTCTGCTTGAATACTTTCTCCACTCCTCCCAACTGCAGGATTCTTGCACCTAAACTCAACTTTCCCTTAACCGTTTCGCTCAACTTTGATCCTAATTTCACTGCATGAATTATGAATTATCAGAACATGGATATATGGTCAAATAATCTGTTATATATAACTTGTTCTAGTAACTTACCATGCTCTTTGATTCCTTGAGCAACAACGTCCATGGTTTTACCGAGTTTGATCAATTTAGCAATCACAGAATTTCCTCTTCCTGCATTTCCATAAAAAATCTCATAAGTAAAAAATTCATATTTCCATCTTGATCAGGTGTAATCAAGAACGAAGGGCTTACCGGTTCTGATATTGGAGTAATGCTTGGAAGGAGACGGGAGAAGTTGGTATTGAGAAGCAGGATCAGGTAAAAGTTGTACCGAACTGCTCTTAAACATAAACACATAGTTAACTGAGCTGATTGGAATCCCAATTGCGTGTTCTTTGTGCATGTTTTTCTTTACGAATCTTGATCTCCCGTGTTTTAGTTCCATTCTCGTTCCTTGCTTTAGTTCGGATACAACAATACAAATGAATCGACTATAAAACTCCGAGCGCCAGTCCTTAACCAGAATCTTGCTGTGATATGATCATGTTTCTTGCTGCTATATATAAGGAAACAGAAGCAGTTGCTTGATCTCTACTTTTTGGCTGCAGGACTCAGCTTTGTGTCATCAAATACGAAATCATCATCATAAAGTTAGTGTCTCTTCTTTTTCTGCTTTCTTTATTTCTTTATAGTTATTTCCTGTCTAAAGTAATGAAATTTATGGTTAGGTAATACTGAATATTATCTTTTTCATTCTTCTTTCTATTTTCAATGGCTGATCTCTGTGGACCATGGCACCTTTGTGATGGATAGAATCCATATTCATAAAGTTTTATGATTTATTTATTGAAAAAATGTGTGTATAATAAAGTTAAGATTAGTTGTAATTGAATAGTAAGAGGAATAGTGATTAGTGAGTGTGTGCATATGTCTTGTGTACGCTTTTTGAGCTGTATTTCCTCCTTTCTGATGCAACCACCCACCCTACCACTTTCATTTAATCACAGGGGTGGGGGGGAAAGTCTCAAATTTAAGCATTTATCAAATTTTTTATTTTCGTTGCAATCTGCCTTTCCAAAATCGGAATGGCCATACCTATATTGGATTGTTGGCTGTATAATAGTAATTAATTAACATTGTCTAATAGAAGGGAAAAAAGAAAGCTACAAATTGATGCCATGCATACCAGCTAGATCTTCCGTCATCTTGAAATAAAAATCCTGTTATATTACACAAAAGATAGATGCAATTTTGTAGTCTTTTATTTCATTAAAGTGAAAATAGGGTTTTTCCATTATTAGTCTTGTAAATTTTAAAATTTAAAGATAGTTATTATTAAAGAAGTGATATTTTTGTAAGTTTTTGTTGATAGTCTAAATTTTAAAATATTAAAAAATCAGCAAAAGTATCACGTCTTATAAATTTTTGTGCACATCAAATTTTACATGTGAGTCTGTGACGTCAAGTTTTTGTGTGTTTGACAATTTAAGTATTTTTAGTATTTTGCATTGTTTCATTCGGTTATTTAGAAGTTTTTAATGCATGTGGGTGTGGTTTTATTTAGTGCAGTTCAAACACCAGTAAACAATGTTTTTATTTATGCAGAAAAGCCCAAAATTGCTCCTAAAGCAATTTGTTAGTTTGTGGGGATAGACTAGCTAGCGAGAATTGACTAATATAATTTCTTTTTGGATAAATTAACTGACTATGAATTATTACTATAATATTATTTTTGACAAAATTTTGTATGCATGACTCAAATGCATTTTTTAGGTATGCACTTTATTTTCATTAACATGCAAGTGTTTTTTTTTAAAGCAATTTGAATATTTTAAAAATGCATTTGAATTGTGCGTTGTTGCATCGGATGCATAAGATACCTACTCTAATATTTTTGAGGACTCTAATAGCTTTATCATCAACAACTTAGAAAATAAAGTTGGTTTTATTTATTAATTAAAAAATGATCAATTTATAATAAAATAATTAATTCTATTATTTAAAAATACACATAATCTAAATTAATTAAGAGAAAATCTTGTGTGAAATATTACACACCAGTGTTATATACAATACAATATTAATAAGATAAAAATGTTCTAATATTTGCGGGCCAGGGTGGGTCGGGCACGGGCAAGGCGGACATGAGTTATGAGTTGTGGGCTTCAGGTTGGGCGGACGAATATGTATTTATAGAAGAATATCTTTATCAATTATGTGTTGTAGCCTAGTGGTTTAAGTTTGTTGTTAATGAAATTGGTCGTAGGTTCGATATAAAATTTTGTGTGTGTTACTACATCTATATATAAGTGTTACTACATTATTATATTGAAAAAACTTCATATTTTACGTAACACGTATTAAAACAAATCATAACACATAAATATTCATAAGGTAACATGGGTCACAAGGTTTCACATTATTTTTCATATGGTAACACATGTGTGTTCGCATAGTATTACGACTATATGTGAACAATGTTACATATTACTAAAAAAATGTAGAAATCATGCGAATACGTCTAGATTCTGCTTGAGGAAATCTATCAATTGATCTCGCAGGTCGCTAGGAATTCGTGTTCCGATGGTCACGCTTAGTTCTGGCCGATCGAGGTCGACTGGGATTGTTTCGAGCTCTTCGATAGGGGTTGCTCGTTGATCATTTCTTCTCGTTCTTGGATCAAGGTTGGATTCTCGTTGTTCGGAGTCGACCTCCATTGGCTCGAAACCAAGGCGAGGTTCCAAGTCTGGTAACTCATGTGCAGGTTTCTCTTTAGCGGCGATGTCAACTTCCATAGGTGTTGCATTCATTTCTATTACATTATCTATCTCCATTTTATCATTTTCTTTTTCCTTCCGGGGTGGAGTTTGACTCGTACAACTTAGTCTCACCTCGGGTTTCCTACCGAAATAAAAAGCAGAATTTAAATCGACACAGGTGTAAGTTAAACATTTTCTTGCAGCGATTTGGTCACCCTTAATGGTGCCAATTTTCCCGTCAGATCCGGGAAACTTAATACAATAGAAATACGACGAGGTGGCAGCCCCGAACTCATGTTCGAAAGGTCTGCCAAAGAAAGCATTAAAGTTCGAGGGGGCATCGATGATCACAAAGTCCAGCTGTCTCGTCGCCTTCACTTCGATGTCCAAGGTCGAGGTGATTTCCACAGATAGGCGAATCATTCCATAGGCTTCGACAGGTTGGTTTCTGAAACCTCGAATTTTGACCTCACAGGGCTCGATGTAAGAGTGGAAATCGCCGAGCAGGTCCAGAGTCTTCTTGAAAAGGATGTTGCAGAAAGCCCCATTATCGATCATGATGCGATGAACTAGAGCCCCCATTATTCTGGCCGAGATCACGAGTGGATCCCAGTTCGGGAAAACTACCCCATCCTTGTCCTCCCGGTGAAGGTGAGCAAGCTTCGATTTGGGGCTATGGTGTTGATTGAAGGCAACAAAGACAAAGATTATCGAGAGCTCGATCTCGGTCTTTTGAGGTCCGTTAGACAGGAGGTCGCCGGGAGGGAAACCCCCCAAGGTCCCTCTCAGAGGGCGATCATGTGGATGACCTCGTTCCGCCCATTGGATCTGTGTACCTTGCTTTCCTTGGTTGGGCTGATTTCCTGGCGGTGGTGCTTGTCACGGGTTTTGCTGGTGCCTTGGCTTAACAAACCTTTCTAATTTCCCTTCTTCGTACAACTTCCAGAGCTCCTTTTGTAGGTCGCGACAATGCTCAGTGGTATGTCCAATGTGTTGGGATTATACTGGAAAGTATGCTTTTTACTTTGTATAATCAAAACTGAAATTCGGACTTATTTACTGAAATAAATTGTTTATCATCGATGCTTTAAATATTATCGAATGTTACATATATTTATTTGCATAACTGCTCAATAATTCGTGACGTGTTACATTGTAGTTAATTTAGTGATACCGATCACAAAAGATTAAATTAACAAATCCTTTTGTAACTAAAAAAGTACGCCATTCACGACCTAGATGGAAATGAACAACCCATCGTGAAAGGTTGAAATGTAAGGCTCGGATTGGCTTGTCTTGACCAAGAGATTACACTAGTGCATGACCGATGCCTTTGAATAGGACCTCAGAGGAGGACAAATTCTTCGTAATCGAACAAGGAAGAATTAGACCTCGATGGTTCGTTATTTCTTAATCTTCGTTCCTTAAATAGGATCACGTGTGATTGTTAACTATTGCTTTGACTTATCATGGGTAGAGAATCAATGAGATTCAATACTTTTTATCTTGGGCAATATTATTGGTCACATGTGATTGCTAAGATTTAATACTTGAGAATCATGTGCAAGTACGCTTTGTTTGATTTGCCCCCTTGGGAGGTTCATAAGCTTTATCATACCAAATCTTGCAAGTGGAATTAGTTTCCTGTATGGATAATAATGTTGAACCGCTTCCTTGACCAAGGACAAAAAGATATTGATTAACGGAAAACTATTTCAAAGGGCTTGAATTAATTAATGGGCTAGATAATCTTAAACACGGAAATAATATCCTGGAGCCATATTGACCGTAATATGGGTTAAGATGGATAGTCTTGATATTAATTATGTAGTGAGATTAATTAATATTTATGGGCTTGAATAATATTGTGGCTCAATATTGATAATTCAAGATTCATTGGAAGGTCCAATCTTAATTCTCCTAAAGGCCCCCGAAAGCCCAAACATATAGTCCAATAACTGAAAAAAGGTGTTTAAAATAAAATAAATATTGTTGCTTATTTTTCCTAATTATTTTCAAAATTTATGGATAAAAGGGGAGAAAGATTTTCTTTGAATTTTGTTATGGAATGAAGATATGTATTCTTGGAATACAAGATTATCTCATTAAATTCAAGAAATCTCCCACTTGGTTATTTATAAAGATAATTTTGAAATTTTTGAAAGATAAAGGGCAAGAAAATTTTTCTTGATTTTCTTGAAAAGATATTATGGAAGATATGTATTTCTTGAAATACAAGAATATCTCATAAATTCAAGAAGATCCAAATCTTGGAATCTTGCCTATGTTTTTCGAAAATTACTCCATAACAAAGAATAAGTGGGATTTTGTGGAATATTATAATTATGGGAAAAAGAATATAAGAGATATATTCAAGATTTCTTGGAGATCAAGATAAGATTTTCCCACATTATTTTTGCCCACAATTTTTGACCACCTATGCTCTATAAATAGGGGATGACTCTTTCATTCCCAAGAACAATTCCATGTGCTGGAAAAATTAGTAAATCAACAAAGGTTGTGCAACATAATTTATTTTCCTTTTGTTAATTGTTCACAAGTCCTACCACCGGATAGTCGAACAAGGATTAAGGGAATACTTGGGAAGTTCTTTTGGTTAGTCTAATCAGCCAGACTGTTGCCATCCCAAGAGGTACGTTCACGTAAACTCGTAGAATTCCGCATGCGTAGGATTTACGTGAATTAATTATATGCATGATTTGTTGTTGGATTATTATTTGAATTAATATAGGATTAATTCATGCTAGTAATAATTATAAGAATTAAATTTGTATTTAAATATTCACCCCGAATAGATCTGTGCAACTTATTCCCCAACAACTGGTATTAAAGCCACGGTTTCGGGCTCTGAATTTTAAATTGTAATTTAATTTGCTGACATTAAATTTGAAATTGGATAGTAGAATTGCTAGATCTGTTTTGCAGGTATCCAATTGTCATGGAATTTAATGTGTTTATTTATGCATGCATATAAATTGTGGTTTTTAATTTGATTCGTTCGGATTCGTTTTGCCTCGTGAGAAAATCCACGAGTAGATTAGGATTTGTTTGATTTGATCAATTTAATAGACTAGTCTAGATCTAGGTTTATTTATTTTTTGTAAATAAATTGTAACCGGATCCAAAACGAAGACGGAGACGAAGAATTAAAGGATAAAATCCAGAACCGGGCGTAGGTGGCGTGCGTCGCGCGAAACGTGCCTAGGGAGGCACGCGACTTCGGCGTGGACGCCTGAGCACTTCGACGGGCGTGGGCGAGGCCGAGGGCGAGCGCAGGATCGGGCCAAGACGGGCGGGCGCGACAAAGACGCGCATCGCTGAGCGGATTGGCGCGGGCGGAGGCGAAGGCGACGCGCTGCTGCCCCAAGAGCGGGTGGCGGTTCGCCCGGGCGAGGCGGCGGGCGAAGCGCCGCAGCGAATGCGCTGGTACGCTGGCCTCCGAGGCGAATCCCGGACCATACTGGGGTCTTGAGGCACGACGGGCGGGCGATACTGGGCGAAAGCAAAGGCAGAGGTTGCCGAGGCCGACTTAACAATGGGTCGGCCGGATCTTGGCGTGCATCCCGCCATGCGAGCTACTACCAGGCGTGGCGTTTGACAGACAGTATTTTTTCGAGACGACGAGTGGGAGAAATTCAAGACGGCGTTTTCTTCAAGATCAAGCCAAGAAAAATCAAACCATGACAATTGGATAATTTGTGCCCAATATGTTTATTTTTCTCGCTTTTGCATTTATTATTGTCTTTATCTTATCCTTTATTTAATTTGTTTAAATGTGTTTGCATGAGAGTTGCCCAAATGAAAAATCTCACAATCAAAAAATTACTAAGTATGTTTAAATAACTAATTGACAATTTTATTCCTGATAATAAAATTGAATTAATTTTGACCTCCATGATTTATTTATTTGTGAATTCTTTTGGAGAAATTCCCCCACCGGACGATCAAAAGTTAGCTTTCACATGAATAAATTCCAAATGGATGATTGTGGATTATTACTAGTGGCGATTTATGACCCTCCCCACGAGGCTCGCTTCAATACGAAATAATAATCTCAGATTTAATCATGGTTATTACTTAGGTATAAAATTGATATGCATATACTTCCTCAAGTCCTGTCAATTTTATATTGGTCAAGTGGGAGCCAACTATTAATCTGGATATTAAAGGTTTGTAAATCGTTTTGTTTGTAACTCGCTTGAATGTGTTTAAATAATGACCCACCCCACGTGGCTTATTTAAACTGTTTTTGAGATGTTGGTGATGCATGTTCATATTTTTTTTTGAGATTTTAATATGATGCATGTGATCGAATCTTGTGATATACTTGTGCTTATGCATATAGTTATTTATTTCAGTTCAACATGTCGTAACCTTTTTAATCCACTGTTAATATACTTAAAGTCAATACAATATGGAAACTATATTGATTGGAAACGAAAAATTATAATTGTCCTAACTGCACAAAAGCACAAGTGGATTCTTGACACACCAAAAAATCGATGAGCCAACCGATGAGTCAAAAATCACGGGACTCGTCGATCACCTTCATGAGAGATGTAAATGTCGTCACGAAAAATGGTGGAGGGCAAACCCGTAAGGGATTACGTCCTCAAAATAGATGGCCCATCTGAACAAACTTGAGGTTCTGAGTGTAGATTATAATCTGGAGACTCAGATGAATTTGGTATTTCACTCTCTGCCTAAAAGTTTATGAGCATTTTGGCCTCGCTAGCTGATTTGTTGCAAGCTTTGGTCTCGGCAGAGATATTAATGGGGCACCAAACTCAAGCTTTAACGACAAGTGGTAAGTCTTCATTTTCTAGGCCAAGGGAAGGCAAGAAAAAAGAGAGGACCAAAAGCCATAAGCAATAAAACTCAAACCGTTGCCAAGGGCAATGGTAAGATGAGGAATGCTTGTGGTGTCAAGGAAAATCCAAAGAGGAAGTGCTTAAGCTGCGTGAAAGAGGACAATGGAGGTTTGTCTGTTCCAACCCCAAAAGGGACGGAAAGAAAGGTAATTCTCACGCACTAGTTGTTGAAACTTGTTTAGCGGCGTATACTTCTCATTCATGGGTGGTTGATACGAGATCCACTAATCATGTTTGCTTCACGGGTTCAAACTGATCCGGCAACTTAGTGGCAGTGAGATCCTCATCACACTGGGCTATGCTACTTAAAGTGGCAAAATTGAAGCGATGGGAGAAGTGCACCGATCTTTTTGAAGACGAGTTCTAATTTTAAGAGATGTTCTTTATGTTCCCGGTTTAGAAAGAATTCACTTTCGGTTTCTAAAATTACATTAATAGACACTTAGTTTCTTCTAATAAGAATGAAATCATTTCTTGAAATGATGAGTGTATCTGTTCTGCAGGACATTGATGGAAAATCTCTATACAATTAATCGCACACCACTCACGAAATGCATCCTATAACACATTAACTATTTCCGATAAAAGAAAACGTGAACGAGACACTTCTATGGCATCTAAGATTGGGACATATTAATCCAAAGAGGATCCAAAGGTTGGTAGAATTAGGTTCACTCCAAGTTGAACCAATTCCAACCTGCGAATCATGTTTGGAGGGTAAAATGACAAAGAGGGCATTTGGAGCCAAGGGGAATAGAGCCAAAGAAGTGTTAGAAATCGTTCACACAGATGTATGTGGTCCAATGTCAACCAAAGCAAGAGGAGGTTATGAGTATTTCGTCACTTTTATTGATGACTGCTCAAGGTACGGTCATATTTTCCTTATGAAGCATAAATCTGAGACCTTTGAGAAATTCAAAGAATTTAAGGCTCAAGCAGAGAATCATAGGGAAAAACGTATCAAGTCTCTACGATCCGATCGTGGGAGGCGAATACCTCAAATATGAGTTTTTGAACTACTTATTCGATGAAGGGATTGCATCCCAAATTAATCGCACTTTCGGAACCCCTCAACAAAACGGGGTTGCAGAGCGAAGAAACATAACTCTTTTGGAAATGGTTAGATCTATGATGAGTTATGCAGATCTTCCCAAGTCGTTCTGGGGTCATGCCTTGGGAAACAACAGCTTACATTCTGAACTTGGTGCCATCCAAATCGGTTCCCAAAACTCCCAAAGAATTGTGGACCCAAGCGCAAGCCTAGTATGAGACACATGAGAATTTGGGGGTGTCCTACCACGTGTTGGACAAGGAAGTTTAAAAATTGAATCCTCGATCGTAATTAAGGTTGTTTGTAGGATACCCCGAGGAACAAATGGGTGTATGTTCTATGGTCCCAAGATCAAAAGGTGGTAATAAGCACCCACTTTAGATTTTTGGAAGAAGACTATATGAACGAAAAGAAGACCCGTATGAGATTACCTTAAATGATCTAAGGGGGCAAACCTCAATGCCAATCTGATAAGATGATATACCAAACGACACACTTACACAACCGGAACCTCGTCAGTAGTGGGAGGGTTGTGAAACAGCCCGAGAGATTCATGGGAATAGGAGAGTCCTCGGACTTGATTCCCTGACAAGATGAATCGCACTCCATGGACATATGACGAGGCAATCCAAGACAAGGATCAGATTCTTGGCAAACAACAACGAAAAGTTTAAATGGGTTCTATGTTTCATAACAGAGTGTGGGAGCTAGTCGAACCACTTAATGGGGTCAAACCCATTGGTTGCAAGTGGGTGTATAAGAGAAAAAGAGGACCGAACGGGAAGGTGGAAACCTTCAAGGCAAGACTCGTGGCGAAAGGTTATACTCAGAAAGAAGGGATCGATTATGAGGAAACTTTTTCGCCCGTAGCCATGCTTAAGTCCATCCGAATTCTCTTATCGATTCTTTCTCACGATATCGACTTTGAAATCTGGCAAATGGATGTCAAGACAGCTTTCCTTAACGAAAGTCTTGATGAAGAGATCTATATGCAACAACCACAAGGCTTCATTGAAAAAGGCTAAGAACACCTAGTTTGTAAGCTCATGAAGTCCATTTACGGACTCAAATAGGCATCCAGAGCTTGGAACCAATGTTTTGATCATGTTATAAAGTCTTATGGGTTCGATCAAAACGAGTTCGAAAGTTGTGTGTACAAAATGTATGTCGGAACTGCATTGGTATTCTTAGTACTATCGTGAGATTTACATTCGATCATTGGGAATGATGTAAAGGTGTTATCAGACGTAAGGGCATAGCTTTCAAAAGCAGTTTGATATGAAGGACTTAGGGGAAGCCGCACACATCCTTGGGATCAAGATCACTCGAGATCGCAAGAAAAGGATGATAGGCTTGTCGCAAGCTTCATACATAGACACATCGCCTTGAAACGATTCAAAGATGCAGATTCCAAGAAAGGCTTCGTACCTTTTCAGACATGGAATCCATCTATCCAAGAAAATGTGCCCTAAGACACAAAAGGATATAAATGATATGAGAGGCATTCTATATGCTTCGGCTGTCGGAAGCCTTATGTATGCAATGCTATGTACGAGACCGAATATCTGCTTTGCCGTTGGCATGGTGGCAAGATATCAAAGTAACCCGGGGGAAGGACATTGGACGACAGTTAAAAACATTCTGAAGTATTTGAAAAGAACTCGGGATAGAATGTTAATTTATCAGTCAGATAGTCTAATCCCCATAGGCTACACGAACTTGGATTTCCAATCAGACTTAGATTCCAGAAACTATCTGCCTCAGTTAGTGTGTTTTCATTTGGGAAGTGTAGCCATCAAATGGACGAGTGTGAAGCAGAAATGCATCACTTACTCAACCATGAAGCTCGTAAGTAGTCGCTTGAAGCGTTGAAAGAACCAATTTGGCTCTAGACCTTCTTAGTGGACTTGGATGGAGTTCCGAATTTGTCTAGCAATATTTGCTAGGGGCAGTTGCAAATTCAAGGGAACCAAGAGTCCACGAGTCAAACAAACACACTGAAGGAAAGACATCTTATACGAGAAATCATTAAGAGAGGAGATATAGAGGTGCCATAGATCGCGTCGAAAGACAACCTAGCAGATCCATTCACAAAGGTGAAAGGTTGGCTTGTCTTGACCAAGAGATTACACTAGTGCATGACTGATGCACTGAATAGGACCTACAGGAGGACAAATTCTTCAGAACTGAACAAGGAAGAATTAGACCTCAGTGGTTCGTTATTTCTTAATCTTCGTTCCTTAAATAGGATCACGTGTGGTTGGTAACTATTGCTTTGACTTATCATAGGTAGAAAATCAACGAGATTCAATACTTTTTATCTTGGGCAATATTATTGGTCACATGTGATTGCTAAGATTTAATACGGAGAATCGTGTGCAAGTACGCTTGTTTGATTTGCCCCCTTGGGAGGTTCATAAGCATTATCATACCAAATCTTGCAAGTGGAATTAGTTTCCGGTATAGATAATAATGTTGAACCGTTCCTTGACCAAGGACAAAAGATATTAATTAACGGAAAGCTATTTCAGTGGCTTGAATTAATTAATGGGCTAGATAATCTTAAACACGGGAAATAATAACCGGGAGCCATATTGACTGTAATATGGGTTAAGATGGATAGTGCAATATTAATTATGTAGTGGGATTAATTAATATTTATGGGCTTGAATAATATTGTGGCTGAATATTGATAATTCAAGATCCATTGGAAGATCCAATCTTAATTCTCCTAAAGGCCCCCTGAGTAGCCCATCATATAGTCCAATAACTGAAAAAGGTGTTTAAAATAAAATAAATATTGTTGCTTATTTTTCCTAATTATTTTCGAAATTTATGGATAAAAGGGGAGAAATATTTTCTTTGAATTTTGTTATGGAATGAAGATATGTATTCTTGGAATACAAGATTATCTCATTAAATTCAAGAAATCTCCCACTTGGTTATTTATAAAGATAATTTTGAAATTTTTGAAAGATAAAGGGCAAGAAATTTTTTCTTGATTTTCTTGAAAAGATATTATGGAAGATATGTATTTCTTGAAATACAAGAATATCTCATAAATTCAAGAAGATCCAAATCTTGGAATCTTGCCTATGTTTTTCGAAAATTACTCCATAACAAAGAGTAAGTGGGATTTTGTGGAATATTATAATTATGGGAAAAATAATATAGGAGATATATTCAAGATTTCTTGGAGATCAAGAAAAGATTTTCCCACATTATTTTTGCCCACAATTTTCGACCACCTATGCTCTATAAATAGGGGATGACTCTTTCATTCCCAAGAACAATTCCATATGCTGGAAAAATTAGTAAATCCACAAAGGTGGTGCAACATAATTTATTTTCCTTTTGTTAATTGTTCACAAGTGTCCTACCACCGGATAGTCGAACAAGGATTAAGGGAATACTTGGGAAGTTCTTTTGGTTAGTCTAATCAGCCAGATCGTTGCCATCCCAAGAGGTACGTTCACGTAAACTCGTAGAATTCCGCATGCGTAGGATTTACGTGAATTAATTATATGTATGATTTGTTGTTGGATTATTATTTGAATTAATATAGGATTAATTCATGCTAGTAATAATTATAAGAATTAAATTTTTATTTAAATATTCACCCAGAATAGATCTGTGCAACTTATTCCCCAACATAATGGAGTTGTGGTAATCACAAAACTTCTTCGGGTTGAGTTTGGAGGTGTCTTGGTACATTTCTTGGGCCGGAGGGATCTGTTGTCTGCCCCTGATCCTGAAAGATCTGAGCCGCATTCATGGTCAGTTTTTCTATGAGATTCACCTCTAGGGAGTTATCGATCGGCTTGAAAGTTCCCGGAACTCGATAGTTCGTGGACCCAGGTCTTCTGAAAGGTTTCTCGGATTTTGGATCAGGCTTTTTGACTTCGACCTTCACCTCGCTTGGTCGCTGCTTGCCCAATCTTGAGGCCATATCTCGGCATTGGTGATCATAATCCCTGCTCGGTATCAGAAATCGGCGTAGCTCGATGGGTATTCCTTGTTCATCATTTTCCAGAGTTTGGTTCCCTTCTTCAACCCATGCACTATCCCCAAGACTTTGGCTTCGTCAACCAGCGGCTCGCCTTCCATAATGAGTTGGTCTATGCGATCAATGTATGCTCGGTCCGACTCTTCCTCGAACTAATGGATGTTCGCCAGACGCTACTTGGTTCCTTTGTGTGGGGTCAGCGAGGCGAAGTGGGTGAAGAACAATTGAGCCATCTGATGGAAAGACTCTATAGACGTCGGCGGTAAGGTATTGAACCAACGGTAGGCCTGGTCGCCTAGCGTGAGCGGGAAGAGTCGGCACTGGGTGGCATCGGTCGCGCCCATGGAGTTCATGTAGGATGCGTATTTGCTTACATGATTGATCGGATCGGTGCTGCCGTTGTATTGTGTGATGGAGCTGACATTGATCTTGATTTGGACAGGGGCGAGCATGATTGTGGGTGATAATGGCGAGATGGGTATCTTTGTGGTGAGAGGTACTCCCCCTTTGTTCGCCAACTGTTCCTGGAGATCTTTGATATTCTGAAGGATGGTGGCCATTTGTGGAGATTCGTTTCGTCCTGTGACCTCGTCGCGATGATGGCGAGGTAAAGAGTTTCTTTCTTGTCGGCGAGGTGATGGGGTTCGACGACGTCTGTAGGGTGAAGGAGTTCTTTCCGTTCTGCGTGGTGAGGGACTCCGTTCGAGTCGATCTTTCACCGATATTCACTGTCTGGGTCCGCCTTGGGCTACCGATCCTGAACACGAACTTTCGGGTCCGGCATGATCGCGCTGCGTCGGCCTGGGCTGATCTCGCTGGGGCCCGCGACCTCGATGCAGACCGCTATTGAAACCTTCTGAAAATAAACGTTTGTGGATGGGATTCGGCCCTTCGTTCGGATTACGCCAATAGACTGGAGTACATTGCGTCCCTCGAGAGTTGGCTTCTTGACTTCCCTCGCGGTGAGGCCCCTCTTGGCGAGGTTCCTTGCAGCGAGGTCCTTCCTGGCGAGGTCCCTCGCAGTTGGCTCTTTTCTTGTAAGACTCTTCGCGGTGGGACTCCTCGCGCCTCTGGCCTTTGCCCTTGCTTTGGGCCTTCCGGTTCAGGTTGTGACGTAAGTCTCCGTCAGGGATCTTCATCTAGGCTTGCTTTCGGCGCAACTCTGCGATGGCCTCATCAATGTCTTTAGGGGTGCGGATTTGCTCGAGCTTTTGAGCGATTCCGGTGGCGGGTCCTCCGGCGTTGCGGTTGCTAATGGCCGGGCCACTAACCCCCGCCCCACCGGAGCGACATGAGGCCGAAACAGCCCTCCCTTTGGTGATCAAGGTTGCTTGAGACATGCTTAGGAAATGTTGAGAAGGATTTTGAGTAAGTGTGGGGAATTTTGTCGAAGATTCGTGGGGAATACTCCAATGAGAAAACACTAATACTTTTAGCAATATTTTTCTTGAAGAGTACCCTTCTTCTAGCGCCAATTGTTGTGTACTAAAATATGAGGATTATGATTTAAGATGTGGCTTAATGATCTTAGTGACACAATCAATAAATGTGTAAAGTGGATTGCATTTATGTGATATGTTTGCTTGAGAGAATAAGTGTTGAGCAATAAATTTGCAAGAGGTTTGGTAAGATATTGATTTCTCTCTCCTTTTCTTGGTCATAAATGACTCATATTTATAGTATTTGGGAGAGTGGAGCTCACTCTCCCGGTTACAAGTACAAGGGGCCGAAAGTGGCTCTGTAAAACATTTAATGCTACAAGATTGATGTGACTCAGGTCGGAAGTCGCTGGGACGTCGCTCGAGACAAATCCGGATAATCAGGGATTTAGCCGTTTAACTACTCCTAGCTACTCATCATTACCGCCCTTTACTGACGCACCTTTGACTTAAGCCCACTCTAGGAGAGCTCCTCAGCGCCGCCTATCTGACATTGGTCAAATCATAGTTAATGCTCTGCATTTGTGTTAGCCCGAGGTCGTCGATGTCGTCCAGGTTGCACTTCGCTCCAATCGGTCTGGTCCTTCTACTCAGAGGCCTGCGAGGTGTGTCACTTGGCGGGTTTTCTACTTTTATTCCTCCCGGGTTGTGGGTCGGGGTGACCTCGCGCAATATGCACACAACAATAGCCCCTATCTCGTCTCCCTGTGCTCGCAAAGGGGGAACGAGCTACCCCTTTTGTCCTTATCATGAGTGTGATGTTCGAGGTCTCGGAAACATCTCGAGTATGCCTGAGCAACGTCTTGGAAATTGGGGTGATGACGACAAATACCTCATTCAGGCCTATAAAGGTAGAGCAAATGATGGCGCGTGGAGTTCACGCGCCAGATGTGAAAGGTCATGAGCAGAGTCACGCGCCCTACCCTCTCTCTATAAAACCCCCATCTCTATTCAGATATTCACTTTTCGCATTCGAGTTTCTTAGAGCTTCCAAAATTCCCGGCGATCCCCCACGATATTTTGGCGATTCGAGTCTTTCACAGGTAATCTTCATTTATCCTCTTTCTCATTTCTTCTGATCCGTGTGGGAAATGTCGTCTGGATCGGAGTCCGGGAGTCGGAGTCGGGCCGCCAGCGTGGCCAAAAGTTCGGCCCCATCAGCCGCATTCCATCGATCGCCGGGTTGTAAAACATCGGTGGTTGATGTCTCGTCGGAGACGGTTAGTGAAGCACCGGTGTTGGCTCGTGATGAGGCCACTTCTAAGAGACACCGTCTCCGCCGCATGGGCGACAGACCGCTGGTCCAAATCCGAGTATCCACTGAACCGGAGGTTCAAATAATGGAGGAGACGAGAACCGCAAAAGAGGCGGGGAATGTGACGGGGTCCACATGTTCTGTTGACTCCTGTGAATTTGAATTTTTGTCGGATGAGGTCATCCCCGATGCCCCGAGCGAAGATGATGAGGTCGACATTGTCGACTGCAGGTTGAGGTTACAAGAGTGTCTGGGCAATCAACCCCGTGGTGAAATCGCAAGGCCGACTCGGGTGAGGTCGGTGAACATTTTTGGTGTGAGGCACGTGAAAAGTACGGTCTCTGAGGCAGATCTCTTTTTATGGAGGGACAGATTCCAGGCCCTCGGCGATGTCCGCTTTTGGGTGCCCGAGAGCGAGGTCGATTATGCCGATCAAGTCCCGGAGGGGTACGTCGCGATGAATTACGATACCATGATGGCAGGGGTTCATTTCCCGCTTCATCCCACGATCACCGATCTGCTCTGGTTTTGGGGATTGGCTCCGACGCAGATCACTCCCATTGGGTGGAGTACCATTATTGGGATTCTTTCCCTCTTTGGCCGCATACAGCCCCGGGCGTTTCCGACTGTCAAAGAAATGAATTCCTTGATTTCGTTGGCGAAGTGGCAGAAAACCGAGGGCTATTATTATGTGAAGGCCCGGCCGTACATGAAGGTGATTGAAGACCTTTCGAATAAAGTCCAAAACTGGAAGGAGAAATGGTGGATTGTGGGTGGAGCTTGGCAAAGCCCCGTGTTTGCCTTGGGTGCTCTGGGATATCGCGAGATACCTCGCGACTATGTTATCTTCAAACGTAAGCATTTTTGATTTCGTGTTATCCGGTAATACTGATTTAACTTTTCCTTTCTATTGCAGGTCCCAAGATTTCTAAGCGCTCAGAGATCTCCAACGCCTTCTTAACTATCTTGATCCAAGTGTGCTTGATCGACTCCGACAAGCGATCTCTTCATGTGCTTCAAAGGATCAAGTCTTGGAAGAAAGCGGGGTTGATTGTTCAAGCCCGCTTTTCGGTGGACGCGGCTGTTCCTGGTAAGCAATGAGATAACTTTGTATTTGCTCCCCCGATGTGACTCTGCATTGATACTCTTTTGATTTTTCTTTCCTGTTTCTTTCACCGAACCCATCCGATTTTCCTCTGCCAAAGTCATCGAAGCTATGGACAACTTGAATGCCAAAGAGTTGCGAGAGAAGGTGGCCCGGGCCCTAGAGCTGTCTAGGGGGTGAAACGAGAAAAAGGGGCAGCAAAAGAGAGGGGAGGCTGCGTCCGAGATGCCAGAGGGAACCTCCCATCCGAAAGCCAAGGTTGATATGTGCAGCCGACATCAGAAAAGGGGAAACACCGAGACCCGCACTCCCGAGGAGAGTTCGGCAAAGCATTTCCGGCCTTCGGTTGACATGGACGCTTTGCGGAAATCTCCGAGCGGGAATATCGTGGTCACGGGATCTGGAGGGAACCCAGATACAGTGTTCGAGCTCACAAGTCATCGAGATCGTGAGGCTGGCGACAATACTTTCCTCGAGTGGAGCCCGGATCATCACCGGAGGTAATGTCTGGTTTTCGGATTTGATTTCAGATAATATTGGCGAGGGTTATCCCCAATATTTGCGGTTATTTCTGCAGGCACAAGTTGGATGATGGTGTTTTCCGGGGGGAGGCCACACATAACTATCTCTGGTCGCGACTTTCGGCCACCAATGACGCCCAGCCCTCCTACCTACGGCGCATCGCCGATGATGCCCCAAGGTCCTGGACCCGCACTCTTCATGAGGAGGCCCAGACCCAACATTTCCCCTAGAACATGACCTCGAGAGTCGCTCACTTGTGCCGCTCTCTATGTTGGGATTATACTGGAAAGTATGCTTTTACTTTGTATAATCAAAACTGAATTTCGGACTTATTTACTGAAATAAATTGTTTATCACTGATGCTTTAAATATCATCGAATGTTACATATATTTATTGCATAACTGTTCAATAAATCGTACGTGTTACATTGTAGTTAATTTAGTGATACCAGATCACAAAAGATTAAATTAACAGTCCCTTGTAACTAAAAGTACACCATTCACGACCTAGATGGAAATGAACAATCCATCGTGAAAGGTTGAAGTGTAATGCTCAGATTGGCTTGTCTTGACCAAGAGATTACACTAGTGCATGACTGATGCACTGAATAGGACCTACAGGAGGACAAATTCTTCAGAACTGAACAAGGAAGAATTAGACCTCAGTGGTTCGTTATTTCTTAATCTTCGTTCCTTAAATAGGATCACGTGTGGTTGGTAACTATTGCTTTGACTTATCATAGGTAGAGAATCAACGAGATTCAATACTTTTATCTTGGACAATATTATTGGTCACATGTGATTGCTAAGATTTAATACAGAGAATCATGTGCAAGTACGCTTGTTCGATTTGCCCCCTTGGGAGGTTCATAAGCTTTATCATACCAAATCTTGCAAGTGGAACTAGTTTCCGGTATGGATAATAATGTTGAACCGTTCCTTAACCAAGGACAAAAGATATTAATTAACGGAAAACTATTTCAGTGGCTTGAATTAATTAATGGACTAGATAATCTTAAAAACGGGAAATAATAACCGGGAGCCATATTGATTGTAATATGGGTTAAGATGGATAGTGCAATATTAATTATGTAGTGGGATTAATTAATATTTATGGGCTTGAATAATATTGTGGCTCAATATTGATAATTCAAGATCCATTGGAAGGTCCAATCTTAATTCTCCTAAAGGCCCCCTAAGTAGCCCAACATATAGTCCAATAACTAAAAAAGGTCTTTAAAATAAAATAAATATTGTTGCCTTATTTTTCCATGAAATTCGAAATTTATGGATGAAAAGTGGAGAAAGATTTTCTTTGAATTTTGTTATGGAATGAGGATATGTATTCTTGGAATACAAGATTATCTCATTAAATTCAAGAAATCTCCCACTTGGTTATCCATAGAGAAAATTTTAGAAATTTTTAATAATTAAGGGAAAGAAAGATTTTCTTGAAAATATATTATGGAATATATGTATTTCTTGAAATACAAGAATATCTCATAAATTCAAGAAGATCAAAATCTTGGAATCTTGACCTATATTTTTCGAAAATACTCCATAACAAAGAGTAGGTGGGATTTTGTGGAATATTATAATTATGGGAAAAAGAATATAGGAGATATATTCAAGATTTCTTGAAGATCAAGAAAAGATTTTCCCACATTGTTTTTGCCCTAAAAATTCGACCACCTCTACTCTATAAATAGGGGATGATTCTTTCATTCCTAAGTACAATTCCATGTGCTGGAAAATTAGTAAATCCACAAAGGTGGTGCAACATAATTTATTTTCCATTTGTTAATTGTTCGCAAGAGTCCTACCACCGGATAGTCGAGCAAGGATTAAGGGAATACTTGGGAAGTTCTTTTGGTGTGTCTAATAAACAAAGCCATAGCCGTCCCAAGAGGTACGTTCACGTAAACTCGTAGAATTCCGCATGCTTAGGATTTACGTGAATTAATTATATGCATGATTTGTTGTTGGATTATTATTTGAATTAATATAGGATTAATTCATGCTAGTAATAATTATAAGAATTAAATTTGTATTTAAATATTCATCCCGAATAGATCTGTGCAACTTATTCCCCAACAACTGGTATCAGAGCCACAGTTTCGGGCTCTGAATTTTAAATTGTAATTTACTACCTCTGTAGTTTACTAACCTTTCTACTTTGAGCTTTCTGACTACCTCTGTAGTTTACTAACTCAAACTGGACTTATCACCCTCTCAGGCTCGCCTCTGGACTTATCACCCTCTCGGGCTCGCCTCTAGATGTTTAACGAGTTCACACTCCAATGGGACTTATCACCCTCACTCGGGATTTCCTAACAACTACCTCACTTCACCACTAGTTATCTCTTACGAGAATGGGGTTTGGGTTTGGTGTTGTCTCCAACTATGGTGAGATTTTCCCTTACATTTGTTTAGCCTCAATGCTAAGGTTGGGAAAATCTCTCTAAGCTTAGGATACATCGTGGGTTGCTTAGATTGGGTTCTAGATTACTCTTTGAATATATTTGTATCTCTATAGACTTGTGTTCTAGGGTGGGAATGCTTGACTATAAGGCTCTTGGATCTGTAGCATCTGGTGCATATTCTCCACACTTAATTTGATGGAAGATCTTGTATTTATAGTGTGGATTTGAATGTTACCGTTGGAGAGAATCACATTCAAATCCATACTATTCTTTGTAAGTTCTGCAACTTTTCCAGGCTGGTTGTCTTCCTCTCATTGGTCCACGTCAGCTGGATTCCAACTGCTATATTCCTCAGTTTCTTCACTTCGGAACATTCAGGTTTATACTGAGTATTCAGTAATTACTGAGTCTTCAGTAATTACTATGCCTTCAGGATTCTCTGAGTCTCAGTGTCTTCAGAGACATACGGAGTCTTCAGTTTCTCAGTTTCATACTGAGTCTTCAGAAACTTCAGTTTCATACTGAAACTTCAGTTTCTTCAGAAACTTACTGAGTCTTCAGAATCTAACCTGATCTATATCTTCCGACTATACACGGTGCAGATAACATTCTGAACACTCTAAAACTGAATCCTTACTCAACTATCAAGATTATCCTGAACCCTGTTCGTGAGAAGGAGGATCTTCCGATCAAGGACCTGGCTACCTTCGGGGTTGACTTCGGATACCTCCCCCCTAGAGCCAATCTTTATGATCCCGAGGAGCTTCTCGGGTTGCTGAATGACGAGATGGAGGGTTGCCAGGATGGCGGTGATGGCGAGATTGTTGGCGGTGAAGATGGTGGAAATGGTGAAGGGAATCGAGCTGGTGTTGAGATTCCCGAGGTTGAACAAGTTGTGTCGATCAACCCTGTTGAGGGGACCTTGGATGCTCCGCCGAGCTGATTCCTTGGATGGTTTTTCTGTGGCAGTATGCCAAAATGCGTTCGGACATTCTGTGTAATCGCCCTTTGGGGTTTTTTAATCAAGTTGTTCAGTTTCCCTTCGGGGCGTGTAAGTGTTTTTGCTGCCTCTGGGCAATGTACTTTGTCGCCTTCAGGTGTTTATCAATGAAACTGTCGTTGTTTTCTTATTTTTATCTTTCTCGCTTCCTCTTTGAAATACTTTAATGTCGGTGAGTTCGTGTATCTTGTCTTCTTGAAAACCTGTATAATAATAAATAATGATGAAAGATCTATTATTTGATAATTATTGCGACTTGATTGTCGACTTAGATAGGGCATGTGACCGAGGTCGTCTTATAGATAGTATGCGACTTGACTGCCTTTAAGTATTCTTGGCTTTGTCGACTTAGATATGGTATGCGACTGAGGCCGACTTAGATAGGGTATGCGACCGAGATCGACTTAGATAGGGTATGCGACCGAGACCGACTTAGATAGGGTATGCGACCGAGATCTACTTAGATAGGGTATGCGATCGAGGTCGACTTAGATAGGGTATGCAACCGAGGTTGACTTAGATAGGGTATGCGACCGAGGTCGACATAGATAGGGTATGCGACATGATTGCCTTCACGTATTCTTGGCTCTGTCGACTTAGATAAAGTATGCAACCGAGGTCGACTTAGATAGGGTATGCGATCGAGGTCGACATAGATAGGGTGTGACCTGATTGCCTTTTCTAAAGACTTTGGACATATGATTTTTTTGAAATGACTTCTCATGATATCGACACTTTATCCCCCTGTCCCTAGTCTTTAGAAAAACTTTCTGGATGTTTGACTTTATCTTTTTCGTTTACGAATCTATATTTTTGATCAAACTTGTGAGAGGTCGGGGACCAGTCCCCCAAGTTCGTAAATGTAAAAAGTTGCACAAAATAATGATAAGTTTTATCTCGTAAAGTATTTCAGAAAAAGGTTATTTTATTTCTAACTTTGACAAAGCTTATGTAAAATATGATGCATGACTGAACATAAAATAGTTACTGGTAGAACTTCTTTAGATAGGTCGCATTCCAAGGGTACATCGCGGGAATGCCCTCCATGTCATCGAGCTTGTAAGCCCCATTTGGCAGACACTTTGAAATTTTTATGGGACCTTCCCAGGCCGGGCCAAAAACTCCTTTTTGGACCCCAAGGATCTTTCTTAAAATGAGGTCGCCAATCTTGAATCTTCGGATTGTTGCCTTTGAGTTGTAGTATTTCTCTGATTTTTGTTTGTAACTTGCATTTTTCAAGTTGGCTTCCAGTCTTTTTTCTTCGAGGAGGTTGAGGCTGAGAGATATGGCCTGATTGTTGTCCTCCGTGATTGTTTGCGACGTTCGATGGCTTCTGATGACAACCTCAGCTGGTATGACTGCCTCCGTCCCGAAAGCCAAAACAAAAGGTGTTTCGCCTGTTGAATTTCGGGATGTGGTTCTATATGACCATAAGATGCTCGGAAGCTTGAAATCCCATAATCTCTTTGACTCAATGAGTTGAGTTTTTAGGGTATGTTTGATTATCTTGTTCACAGCTTCAACTTGTCCATTGGACTGAGGGTGATAGGGGGTGGAGAACAGCTTCGCAATTTTCCACTTCGCAAAAAAGGCATCGATCTCGAAACCGTCGAATTGCTTGCCATTGTCCGTGATGATTGCTTGCGGGAGGCCAAAATGACAAATGATGTTTTTCCAGATGAATCGTATGATTTTCTCCTGGGTGATGGTCGCTAAAGGTTCTGCTTCCGCCCATTTGGTGAAGTAGTCTTATTTGGCCGAAAAGGCCATGGATGAATTTTGAATGCCATCCCCTTTGGGAAAGGACCAATCAGGTTAATCCCCCACTTCGCGAAAGGCCATGGGCTGTAAATCGATGTGAGATCCTCCGGAGCTCGCTTAATTGTTGGGGTGAAAAACTGGAATTGCTAGCACTTCTTTGCGTACGCAATCGCATCTTTCCTTAAAGTCAGCCAATAATAGTCTTGTCTGATTGTTTTGTAGATGAGAGATTGACCTGCGGTGTGATTTCCACAATCTCATTCGTGGATTTCTTTCAAGATTATCTGGCCTTTTTCCGGGGTGATGCATTTCAGCAGTGGTAATGAGAAACTTCGCTTGTAAAGTTGCTTGTCGATCATGGTATACCTCGCTGCTCTTAGAGGCTTGCCCGAAGGATTACTTTCCAATGCCGCATACCGACCTCAATGAGGCTTTCCCGAAGGATTACTTTCCAATGCCGCATATCGATTACCTCGTAGATAGCACCGCTGGGCACGAGATGATGACATTCATGGATGCGTTCGCCGGATATCACCAGATCGCCATGGACAAAGATGATCAACAACACACATCTTTTATGACAGAGAAAAACGTGTATTGTTGGAAGAGGATGCCATTTGGATTGAAGAAAGCAGGGGCAACCTACCAGCGTTTGGTAAATCGAATGTTCGCCGACGAGATTGGAAAGACCATGGAAGTATACATCGTCGACATTGTGGTGAAAAGTGAAAAGAAGGAGGACCATCTGTGCCACCTCATCCGAACCTTTAACATCTTAAGAAAATACAACATGCGCCTAAATCCCAAGAAGTGCAGCTTCGGAGTTGGTTCGGGAAAATTCCTGGGCCATATCATCAGTCAGCGAGGTATCGAAGGTAACCCTACAAAAATTAAAGCCATCATGGACATGAAACCACCTCGCAACATAAAAGAAGTCCAGAGGTTGACTGATTGTCTCGCGGCTCTCAATAGATTAGTATCCAGGATGTGGGATAAGTGCAAGCCTTTTTTCGAAGCCATGAAAAAAGGGAAGTTCTCATGGACCCCGCAATGCCAAGCCGCATTTCTGAAGCTCAAAGTGTATCTCTCCGACCCCCAAATCTTGGCAAAACCCATACCAGGCGAGAAGTTGTTTCTATACCTCACGGCCTCGGAGTCCGCCCTCAGCGCAGTATTAGTGCGGGCGGAAGGTCAGTTCCATTTGCCTATATACTTCGTCAGCCAAACCTTGAATGATGCCGAGCTCAACTACCCGCCGCTCGAGAAACTCGCCTATGCCTTGATTATGAGCGTCCGAAAGCTACGACAGTATTTCTTCGATCACCAAATAGAAGTCTTAACTACCATGCCACTGAGACAAGTTTTTCACCGACCTGATACAGCCGGGAGGTTGTTGAAATGGTCCATCGAGTTAGGTCAGTTCAGGATCACTTTCGCACCCCAAACTGCGATCAAAGCTCAGGTCCTCGCCGACTTCCTCACCGAACTCACCTTTCCAGAGAAGACGCCAGAGGCAGTCGACATCCTATGGACATTGCACATCGATGGCTCCTCAACGAGCACTCGAGCAGGGGCTGGAGTGGTCCTAATTAGTCCCGAACAACAATCTTTCACCGACTGTAAGCTTTGATTTTCACGCCACCAACAATGAAGCAGAGTATGAGGCCTTGATAAATGGTCTGGAAATGACAATGGCCATTGGTGTACAAAAGTTGAAGGTTTACAGCTATTCCCAACTGGTCGTATGCCAGATGTCAGGAGAGTATGAAGCACGGGGTGAACAGATGGTGAAATACCAGCAGATAGCAAAAAACCTCGTTGAAAAATTCGAAGAAGTGCAAATAGAGTTGATACCTCGAGCAGAAAACACACGGGCAGATGCTCTAGCTCGCTTGGCCACATCGGAAGGCACCACATATATGGTCAACATAGCAGTTACTAAACCCAACACCCCCTCAACAGGTCGCGTCATCATCGACATAAAAGAAGTAACCTGGGCAAACCAAGCAAATCCATCAAACTCGCGAATAGAGGTTTTTCAGATCGTTGCCCTGGAAGAGAATTAGATTACCGAAATCAAAGACTACATCGAGAAAGGAACACTGCCAGAAGATAAGGTCGCAACTCGCCGATTACAATTAAGAGCAGCGAGGTATACCATGATCGACAAGCAACTTTACAAGCAAAGTTTCTCATTACCACTGCTGAAATGCATCACCCCGGAAGAAGGCCAGATAATCTTGAAAGAAATCCACGAAGGAGATTGTGGAAATCACACCGCAGGTCAATCTCTCGTCTACAAAACAATCAGACAAGGCTATTATTGGCTGACTTTAAGGAAAGATGCGATTGCGTACACAAAGAAGTGCCAGCAATGCCAGTTTTTCGCCCCAACAATTAAGCGAGATCTACAGCCCATGGCCTTTCGCGAAGTGGGGGATTAACCTGATTGGTCCTTTCCCAAAGGCCCCAAACAGTTCAAAATTCGCCGTGGTCGCAGTAGACTACTTCACCAAATGGGCGGAAGCAGAACCTTTAGCGACCATAACCCAGGAGAAAATCATACGATTCATCTGGAAAAACATCATTTGTCGTTTTGGCCTCCCGCAAGCAATCATCACAAACAATGGCAAGCAGTTCGATGGTTTCGAGATCGATGCCTTTTTTGCGAAGTGGAAAATTGCGAAGCTGTTCTCCACCCCTTATCACCCTCAGTCCAATGGACAAGTTGAAGCTGTGAACAAGATAATCAAACATACCCTAAAAACTCAACTCATTGAGTCAAAGGGATTATGGGATTTCAAGCTTCCGAGCATCTTATGGTCATATAGAACCACATCCCGAAATTCAACAGGCGAAACACCTTTTGCTTTGGCTTTCGGGATGGAGGAAGTCATACCACCGAGGTTGTCGTCAGAAGCCATCGAATGTCACAGACAATCACGAAGGACAACGATCAGGCCATATCTCTCAGCCTCGACCTCCTCGATAGAAAAAAGACTGGAAGCCAACTTGAAAAATGCAAGTTACAAACAGAAATCGGAGAAATACTACAACTCAAAGGCAATAATCCGAAGATTTAAGATTGGCGACCTCGTTTTAAGAAAGATCCTTGGGGTCCAGAAAGGAGTTTTTGGCCCGACCTGGGAAGGCCCCATAAAAATTTCAAAGTGCCTGCCAAATGGGGCTTACGAGCTCGAAGACATGGAGGGCATTCCCGCGATGTACCCTTGGAATGCGACCTATCTAAAGAAGTTCTACCAATAACTGTCTTATGTTCAGTCATGCATCATATTTTTCGTAAGCTCTGTCAAAGTTAGAAATATAATAACCTTTGTCTGAAATTCTTTACGAGATAAAACTTATCATTATTTTGTGCAACTTTTTACATTTACGAACTTGGGGGACTGGTCCCCGACCTCTCACGAGTTCGATCAAAAATATAGATTCGTAAACGAAAAAGATAGTCAAACATCCAGAAAGTTTTTCTAAAGAGTAGGGACAGGGGGATAAAGTGTCGGTATCATGAGAAGTCATTTCAACAAAATCATATGTCCAAAGTCTTTAGAAAAGGCAATTAGGTAACACCCTATCTATGTCGACCTCGGTCGTATACCCTATCTAATTCGACCTCAGTTGCATACTTTATCTAAGTTGACAGAGCCAAGAATACATGAAGGTAATCATGTTGTATACCCTATTTATGTCGACCTCGGTCGCATACCCTATCTAAGTTGACCTCTGTCGCATACCCTATCTAAGTCGATCTCAGTCGCATACCCTATCTAAGTCGATCTCGGTCGCATACCCTATCTAAGTCGGTCTCGGTCGCATACCCTATCTAAGTTGGCCTCGGTCGCATACCCTATCTAAGTCGACCTCGGTCGCATACCATATCTAAGTCGACAAAGCCAAGAATACTTAAAGGCAGTCAAGTCGCATACTATCTATAAGACAACCTCAGTCGCATGCCTATCTAAGTCGACAATCAAGTCGCAATAATTATCAAATAATAGATCTTTCGTCATTATTTATTATTATCCAGGTTTTCAAGAAGACAAGATACAGGAACTCACCGACGTTAAAGTATTTCAAAGAGGAAGCGAGAAAGATAAAAAGAAGAAAGCAACGACAGTTTCATTGATAAACGCCCGAAGGCGACAAAGTACATTGCCCGGAGGTAGAAAAAACACTTACACGCCCCGAAGGGCAACTGAACAACTTGATTAAAAAACCCCGAAGGGCGATTACACAGAGTGCACGAAGGCATTTTGGCATACTGCCGCAGAAAAACCATCCAAGGAATCAGCTCGACGGAGCATCCGAGGTCCCCTCAACAGGGTTGATCGACACAACTTGTTCAACCTCGGGAATCTCAACACCAGCTCGATTCCCTTCACCATTTACACCATCTTCACCGCAATAATCTTGCCAACACTGCCATCCTGGCCACCCCCCATCTCGTCATTCAACAACCCGAGAAGCTCCTCGGGATCATAAAGGTTGGCGCTAGGGGGTAGGAATCCGAAGTCAACCCCGAAGGTAGCCAGGTCCTTGATCGGAAGATCCTCCTTCTCGCGAACAGGGTTATTACACATGTAAGCGATGAGTCCCTCCTTCACAACCATTCGGGCCCCCTCGAGGTCGCCTGCCCTGTGAACGACCCAGACATCGTTGGAATAAGAGTGGATGTAAGCGATGTTGGAGGCATGATTGCGCTCCAACTTGATGGTAGCGGGAACCTACTGAACCTCAGCCTCCAAGCACCGGACCCGATCTTCTAGCTCAGAGATCCTGGACAGGCTGGCTTTCTCTTTCTGACCTCGGAGATCGAGATCCTTCTTTTGCTGTTGGATTGTTTTTCCCATGTCATCTCTCTCTCTGACCACCTCTTTCAGCTTATCCTCGGCGGTGACCTTGGCAGTGATAGCGAGCTCCCTCTCTTTGGCATGCCTTTCCAGGTCTTTTCTCATCAAGACGCAGGCCACCTCTGCTTTTTGAGCTTGCAACTTCGCCGACTCATACTGGTCACAGCTCTTCTCAAAGAAGGCCAGAGAGCGGCACAAGTGAGCGACCCCCGAGGTCATGTTCTCGGGGAAATGTTGGGTCTGGGCCTCCTCATGAAGAGTGCGGGTCCAGGACCTTGGGGCATCATCGGCGATGCACCGTAGGTAGGAGGGCTGGGCGTCATTGGTGACTGGAAGTCGCGACCAGAGATAGTTACGCGTGGCCTCCCCCCAAAAAACACCATCATCCAACTTGTGCCTGCAGAAATAACCGCAAATATTAGGGATAACCCTCGCCAATAATATCTGAAATCAAATCCGAAAACCAGACATTACCTCCGGCGATGATCCGGACCCCACCCGAGGAAAGTATCGCCGCCAGCCTCACGATCCCGATGACTCGTGAGCTCGAACACTGTATCGGGGTTCCCTCCAGATCCCGTGACCACGATTTTCCCGCTCGGGGATTTCCGCAAAACATCCATGTCAACCGAAGGCCGGGAATGCTTCGCCGAACTCTCCTCGGGAGTGCGGGTCTCGGTGTTTCCCCTTTTCTGATGTCAACTGTGCGTCGCAACCTTGGCTTTCGGATGGAAGGTTCCCTCTGGCACCTCGGACGCAGCCTCCCATCTCTCCTGCTGCCCCTTTTTCTCGTTTCGCCCCCTAGACAGCTCCAGGGCCCGGGCCACCTTCTCTCGCAACTCTTCGGCATTCAAGTTATCCATAGCTTCGATGACTTTGGCAGAGGAAAATCGGATGGGTTCGGTGAAAGAAACTGGAAAGAAAAATCGAAAGAGTATCAATGCAGAGTCACATCGGGGGAGCAAATACAAAGTTATCTCATTGCTTACCATGAACAGCCGCGTCCAACAATAGCGGTCTGGAACAATCAACTCCGCTTTCTCCCAACACATGATCCTTTGAAGCACATGAAGAGATCGCTTGTCGGAGTCGATCAAGCACACTTGGATCAAGCGAGTTAAGAGGCCTTGGAGATCTCTGAGCGCTTAGAATCTTGGGACCTGCAATAGAAAAGAAAAGTTAAATCAGTATTACTGTATAACACGAAATAAAAACGCTTACATTTGAAGATAACATAGTCGCGAGGTATCTCGCGATATCCCAGAGCACCCAAGGCAAACACGGGGCTTTGCCAAGCTCCACCCACAATCCACCATTTCTCCTTCCAATCTTGGACTTTATTCGGAAGGTCTTCAATCACCTTCATGTACGGTCGGGCCTTCACATAATAATAGCCCTCGGTTTTCTGCCACTTTGCCAACGAAATCAAGGAATTCATTTCTTTGACAGTTGGAAACGCCCGGGGCTGTATGCGGCCAAAGAGGGAAATAATCCCAATAATGGTACTCCACCCATTGGGAGTGATCTGCGTCGTAGCCAATCCCCAAAACCAGAGCAGATCGGTGATCGTGGGATGAAGCGGGAAGCGAACCCCTGCCATCATGGTATCGTAATTCATCGTGACGCACCACTCTGGGACTTAATCGGCATAATTGACCTCGCTCTCGGGCACCCAAAAGCGGACATCGCCTGAGACCTGGAATCTGTCCCTCCATAAAAAGAGATCTTCCTCAGACACCATACTTTTCACATGCCTCGCACCAAAAATGCTCACCGACCTCACCCGAGTCGGCCTTACGATTTCACAGCGAGGTTGATTGCCCAGACACTCTTGTAACCTCAACCTGCGGTCGACAATGTCGACCTCATCATCTTCGCTCGGGGCATCGGGGATGACCTCATCCGATAAAAATTCAAATTCAGCGGAGTCAACAGAACATGTGGACCCCGCCACATTCCCCGCCTCTTCTGCGGTTCTCGTCTCCTCCATTATTTGAACCTCCGATTCAGCGGATACTCGAATTTGGACCGGCGGCCTGTCGCACATGCGGCAGAGGCGGCGTCTCTTAGAAGTGGCCTCATCACGAGCCAACACCGGTGCTTCACTAACCGTCTCCGACGAGACATCAACCACCAATGTTTCACGACCCCGGCATCGATGGAACGCGGCTGATGTGGCCGAACTTTCGGCCACGCTGGCGGTCCGTCTCCGACTCCCGGACTCCGATCCAGATGACATTTCCCACACGGATCAGAAGAAATGAGAAAGAGGATAAATGAAGATTACCTGTGAAAGACTCGAATCGCCGAAATATCTTGGGGGATCGCCGGGAATTTCGGAAGCTCTAAGAAACTCGAATGCGAAAAGTGAAGATCTGAAGAGAGAGGGTAGGGCGCATGACTCTGCTCGCGACCTTTCGCATCTGGCGCGTGAACTCCACGCGCCATCATTTACCTACCCCTTATAGGCACGACAGTCGAGGCGAGCTGCCGTCATCACCCCAATTTCCAAGACGCTGCTCAGGCATACTCGAGATGTTTCTGAGACCTCGCACATCACACTTAGGATAAAGACAAAATGGGTAGCTCGTTCCCCCTTTGCGAGCGTAGGGAGATGAGATAGGGGCTATTGTTGTGTGCATATTGCGCGAGGTCGCCCCCGACCCACAACCCGGGGGGAATAAAACTAGAAAACCCACCAAGTGACACACCTCGCAGGCCTCTGAGCAGAAGGACCAGACCGATTGGAGCGAAGTGCGACCTGGACAACATCGACGACCTCGGGCTGACACAAGTGCAGATCATTAACTATGATTTGACCAGTGTCAGATAGGCGGCGCCGAGGAGCTCTCCTAGAGTGGGCTTAAGTCAGAGGTTCGTCAGTAAAGGACAATAATGATGAGTAGCTAGGAGTAGTTAAACGGCTAAATCCCTAATTATCCGGATTTATCTCGGGCGACGTCCCAGCGAACCTCCGACCTGAGTCACATCAATCTTGTAGCATTTAATGTTTTACAGAGCCACTTTTGGCCCCTTGTACTTGTAACCGGAAGAGTGAGCTCCACTCTCCCAAATACTATAAATATGGGTCATTTATGACCAAGAAAAGGAGAGAGAAATCAATATCTTACCAAACCTCTTGCAAATTTATTGCTCAACACTTATTCTCTCGAGCAAACATATCACATAAATGCAATCCACTTTACACATTTATTGATTGTGTCACTAAGATCATTAAGCCACATCGTAAATCATAATCCTCATATTTTAGTTCACAACAATTGGCGCTAGAAGAAGGGTACTCTTCAAGAAAAATATTGCTAAAAGTGTTAGTGTTTTCTCATTGGAGTATTCCTCACGACTCTTCGATAAAATTCCCCACACTTACTCAAAATCCTTCTCCACATTTCCTAAGCATGTCTCAAGTAACCTTGATCACCAAAGGGAGGGCTGTTTCGGCCTCATGTCACTCCGGTGGGGCGGGGGTTAGTAGACCGGCCATTAGCAACCGCTGTTGGGGAATTAATTGCCCGGATCTATTTGGGATGAATATTTAAATACAAATTTAATTCTAACAATTATTGTTGGTCCCGGTGCAAACGAGTCTTACACGTGTATGGTTGGGGAAATACATGTGTTCAATGAATTTTAAAACTTTTCTTCACTGAGATCAGATGGGTCAGGTTGTCCTGATGATTTGGCCCTGAGAAACACAGATCGCCTGAGTCAAAGTCTACCTGAGACAGTGATCCTGAGCTGCTTTCAGAAGCCTCAGATAATCCCAACTGAGCCTGAGTTTTTCAGAGACCCTGAGCTGCTTGGATCAGATAACTATCTTACTGAACCCTCAGTAGAGTGAGTTCAGTTTGGTAACTATCTGTTCTAGCTACTCAGATGTGCGGAATGGTTGGCCCTAAGTTTATACTCGTTTTAAGCTTTGCTGAAAACCTTCCTTTTAATGAGACAGTGATTAAGGCTGTGATTCAGTTAGATGCAAGTTCAGTGGATTGATTCCAACTGAATATCAGTGAAAATATGCTTTCAGTTAAAGATATGCAACAGATAATCAATGCAGTACAGGAAGCAAATAACACAGCAAGTTATAGTGGTTCAGAGACTCAAGCTCCTACGTCCACTCTCTCTGATCCTTCAGAGAAATTCCTTAACCACTTCCTAAGGTTTTCTGACTACCTCAATGTAGTTTACTAACCTTTCTATTTTGAGTTTTCTGGCTACCTCTGTAGTTTACTTACTCAAAACACACACAAGCTTTCTGACTATCCAAGATAGTTTACTCACTTCTTCTCTAGAGTTTTCTGACTACCTCAATGTAGTTTACTAACTCTTTACAACTCCAACTCACCAACAATCACACTCAAACTACCTTACAAAGGGTTTGGGGTTTCTTGGTTGGTTTCCAACTAGGATGAGATATCCTTTACAATTAAGTACAATGCAAAGGCTAGGATATCTCTACTAAGCTTTGGATATATCTTATCAAAACTAGGCTTAGTGAATGAACTCTCTTCAATGTAAAGCACTTGGGAAATTCTTGGGTTTTCGAGTGCTTCAACTTGCAATAATAAGTTTGAGCTCTTGAGTTGCTTACAAATTTCCCGTAACCTTCAATGTAGAGGGTCACTAGTATTTATAGGCAATCACAAAGGTCACTCTTGAAAAACTATCCGTTGGAAGAGATAGCTTCATGAGTTTCCTGTTATGGTGTGTGATGAACGACTATATTTAGGGTTTGAAACTCCCTTGCATGTTTTAGGCAATATGCTTTTCATGCAGCCACTCACCCCTTTTTGCGATGCGGAACATAAGACTCTTGACATGCTTCATGACTTTATCGCTTTCGATTAATGGATAAAAGTCTGCTGTTTTGTCTTCTTCGATTGGCTCTTGTCTTGATAAATGTAGACAAACATAACTCTTTTTTGGTCAATATCTCTGAGTGATATAACCTTAACAACACTTAGTTTTAGTTCTTTTTGTCTTCATGAGAATGTCTTGGGCAATATCTATTTTTCTAAGTAATCGCGTTTTTCTCAGTATAGTATCCTTCATATAGATATCTTTCAGTGCCTCGGAACATTCAGGTTATACTGAGTATTCAGTAGATTACTGAGTCTTCAGTAACTACTATGTCTTCAGTATCTTCTTTGTCTTGACATCTTGATCTTCGAGTCTTGATGTCTTGATGTCTTCGAGTCTTCTTGAGATATCTTGAGTCTTGATATCTTTGAGTCTTCATACTGAGTCTTTAGTTTCTCAGTCTCATACTAAGTCTTGATTTCTCGATTTCATCTTGAAGTTTTTGATTTCTCGATTTCATCATCTTGAAACTTGATTTTTCGATTTCATCTTGAAACTTGAAAACTTCTTTAAACTTTCTTCGAGTCTTGAAATCTTGAGAATCTATCCCGATCTATATCTGCTGACTATACATGGTGCAGATAACATCCTGAACACTCTAAAACTGAATCCTGACTCATCTATCAAGATTATCCTGAACATGTCATACTCAGGGGTTTTGGGATCTAATCAAAATCTCTTTTATTAAATTCATCTCCCAACAATTTCCCCCTTTTTTATGATGCCAAAACCATCTTGTTACAAAAACACTTAACATATACTCAGGTTTCAGTTTTTCCTATTACAATCCAAGAATGGTAAATCTCCCAACAATTCTTTCAACAATTCTCCCAACAATTTCATAACACAACATAAGGCATATCAAATATAAAGACATGTAAAAAAGATAATGAGATATTATCTTTGAGCATAAAGATAAAGTTTCATTGATTGTAGGAATTGAAGTTACATATTACAATGAACTTATCAAAAACAAAGACAAAAACAAAAGAATTACAAAGTGTCTTCAGTCTTTGGTCTTCAGTCTTCTTCAATCTTCAGCTTTAGCTCTTTCAGTCCTCTTCAACCTCATTCTCAGGAACCTCCAGGTTGAACATCCCATAATACCTCTTCTTCAATGCATCTCTCTCTTTGATGATATCTGGGTTGTTTCCTGTCAGTCCCAATTGGATGGCATACTGAGCAATTTCCTGAGAGATGACTGTCTCATTCACCAAGCCATTCTCTAGTCTAGGAGCAGGGTATGTGTATGGACCAGGGGCAGTCTGAACATTACCTTCATCTGCAAGATTTATCCAACTCTGCAAGTACTTTGGATAGAAGGTTAACAGATAGTCAATGAAGGCTTCATTTGGATCTGAGCTTGTCCCCCTCCATTCCCTCAGAACTTCATAATAAAACCAGAAGGTTCTCTTTATTTCTTCCCAAGCATCATTGAATTGGATAGGCATCCACTTATCAATGTGCGACCACTTCTGAGTTTTAGTAGTCCCCCTCCTTTTGCTCAGGAACTTCTTGAAACCACTTCTGCGCTTCTGCTCTTCTTCTTTCTTCTTCCTTATCAAAGGGACTCCTGATACTGAAGCAGCAGTTTTCTTCGCTTGTTCCACCTGAAGTGATCTCAGAGTTCTCCTAGTGTTGAAGACTTCCTTTTCTGCTTCCTCTTCAGACTCTTCAAAGTCCATGATCAGCTTTCTTTGTGTAGCCTTAGAAGCTTTCACTCTTTTCTTCTCATGTTCAACAAACGCCACAACCTTTCTCTTGATTGGTTGTTCAACACCGGCTTGGCTTGTTTCTACTCTTATTCTACCATTCAGTTTTTCAGCAATAACTTCTTGCATTGTCTCCTCAGAAACATGAGTGTAGACTGGCTCTTCCACTTGCTTGGACTTGAGCTTTTCAGTGGCTTCAACTTCCTTCAAGGCTTCAGCAAGATTTTTCTTTTCTGCTTCCTTGTCTGCCTTCCTCTTCAAGGTGTGTGCCAATAATACCTTCAGCTCAGCCCCTTCTTGGCACCATACCTTGGAAGAAGTTGAGACAGTGCGGTGTCCATGTGATATTATTCTTTGCTAACACTCTGCACTTCTCCAGCCAACTGGTCTTGCTCTTCCTCCAGCCTCATCAAGTGGTTTTTAGCCACAGAGAACTCTTTAGACATAGGTGCAAACTGGTTGGAGAGTACATCTTTCAGCATCTCTGTCATCTTGGTCATGAGCATGGAGCCCATTTCCTCAACAGCATTCTTGATCAATTGATCATTCTTCTCCACCAGCTTGGCTTCAAGAAATGAAGTCCTCTCCTGATACATTTGCTTCAGCTCTGCACTTAGCTCAGTCTTGAATCCATCTATCTTCCCTTCCATGGCAGTCATCTTGTCATTCAGAGATGTCTGAAGCTGCATCAGGTCTGAAGTAGAACTCAGATTCTCTATCTTCTGGGACTGGTTGGCCAATGCTTCTTCAATCTGAGCAACTTTGTCCACAATTGGCACAACCTTATCCAACTTGTCCACAATGGGACTGAAATCAATCTCAGGAGCATAAAGAATTTGTTGCTTTTCCTGAGCTGGTTGCTCCGCCCGAGCCTCAGTCTCCACCTGGGCTTTAGTCTCCACCTGAGCCTCAGTCTGAACATCAGACATAACAGAATTAAAGATAGAAACTTCAGTAGCCCTGGCATAATGTTTAGTAGTGCCAAAAGTTACCCGAAGAGTACTAACTTCAGTCTGAGGATGTGAGATGTCAGGCTGTCCAGCATCAGTACTTTCATTCTCCATTTGAGATTGCTTCTCAACATTCCCTTGTTGATCCCCATCTTGATCTTTATCTTTGGAGCTCGGGGCACCAACATCAGCTTCTTTCCTCTCAGCCAACTTTTTCCTGACCAACTCATCAAAATCTGAGACTTTCATCCTGAGCTTGGTCTTTCTGAACCCGGAGAACTCAGTTAACACTGCTGTCTCCTCATTCCACCAGTCTTCTCCTCTGAATGAGGCAATGTTGAGCATCTCTGGCAGAGTCTGGTTCAGAATGTAGACTGTTGTCCTCAGTCTGAAGAAGAGATCCCGAAGGTCAGGATATGAGCTTAGCTTCGAATTACTGTCAATATGAACCGTTCCCCCTTGCCGCCACTCGGTCTCTTACGCCCGCCCTTCTTGACCGGGCTCTCGGGTTCATAGGAATGGCTTCAGTCTTTGAGGATCAAAGAATGGATCACTTTCGGGGCTCATCAAGATTCAAGCTCTCCCGAGGCTCGGCTTGGTCTGAGGATTGAGCGAGCATTTCCTCGATGGGAACTGAGCTTGTTAAGGTCCCCTTGAAAATTTCTTGAGAAAATTTGTCTGAGCTCAGTGATGTCTCAAGAACCTCAGAGAAAACTTGTTCCTCAGTTTGCTCTTCTGCGGTAGACACAACCTGAGCTAGAACTTGCAATGGCGATTTCTGAGCTTGCTGGCCATCAGGTTGCACTTCCTCAGGTTCACTCACCTCCTCCTCAGTGGAAATATGAACTCTTCTGCGCTTAGGAGCAAGGGCTTTCTTCTTCAGGGCTTCTCCCTTCTCCCTCTTCACCTCCATCAAAGCCTTCCCCCTGGCTTGATGGGCTTCTTCAACAGCTCCTTCAGCAGCAGTTTCCACTTTCTTCTCTTTCTTTCCCTTTAAAGTCTTTCTTGTTGTTGTTGGCTTGAACAGGATCTTAGACTTTAGGAAGGGTGAGGTGTTGGCAAAAATGTCATCTTCCTCCCTGCACATCTCCAAAATGAAGCTATTTGGTTGCATGAAGAATTTTGCCTTTGATGACAACCGAACCATCCTCCTTCTTGATCTGCTTCGCCTGGTCACTCACCACTCTGATCAAATATCTTAACCAATTGAAATCAGTGGTGGGTGAGTCTTCTATGGCAGCCATCAATCTAAGCTTCGGCGTACTGATTTGCTCAAAACTGCCGGATCGACTCATAATGCACTTACTTACAATATCCAGCAAAACTCTATATTTCGGCTTCAAATGCCGTTTATTCAAAGTAGCCTCAAACTTAATAGGATGCTCTGTTATCCTATCAAGATATTCCTGTTCCCTACCCAACATATACGTCGTAGGGTCTTCTCCTCTATTACACAACTCATATACATCATTTAAATTCTTAGGGATTATGTAAAACTCCCTCACAAAATCGATTTATTTAGAGCTATGTTCTAAGTGGGAGACTGTAATTTGGGACTCAATACAATCCTCCTCGTCTATTTTCAAGTTTGAGATAAATTCAATTACCTCCTTAGAATATTCCCCCTCTGGTTGATTTGCAACCAAGTTTGTAAGCTTCACGACCCGTATCATATGCAGCGCCTCTTCTTCGTGGGTTGCATTTGATGAACTTTCGAGCGACACAACATATTAGTACCATGGCTTGTTGGAAATAGCCAGTTTATCATAAATGGAGAAAGTCATTTCGAAGGATTTTTGAGTGTAGGGTTTTGAGAATGATGAAGTTTTCTGGGCAAAGATAGGTTTTTGAGTTGTAGAGAATTTTGGAGACGAAGGTTATGAAAATGGGGCTTTGAATGAATTCTCAATGAATATATAGAATTGATTCGTGGGAAATCGTATCGATTGAATAGATCAACGGTTGAGATTAAATACCGACTAATCGGGTATATGAAAGGACGATTTCACGAATAATAAGCCGCCAATTTAACCTTATTGGTGATTAATTGAACAGTGCAATTAATTACTGTTTCTGCAACCATTGACCTCCTTCGGGTATTTCAAAGGTCCCGCCCAAAATATTCCTTTCAGGTGTTTTGATATTTATTGCCAATGATTACTGAGATTCAGTTAGGCAATAAATGAGTTGCATGAGTCATTACCTCTTCAGACTAATTTCCCTCTATCAGTCTTACTGAGTATTGACCTTGATAAAATGTCGATATATATCTTGAGTCTTGAACGAGTTCAATGATGATCTCGAAAATCTTGAGCGGATCGATAGATAATATCGAAAATCTTGATCTCTGATATATCCGAGTTTCCCAAGACTCGGTTTCAATGATTTCAATTTTATCCCGAGTTTCTCGAGAATCTGAAAAAACTTCATGCATCTGAAAACCTTCAATTTTTCAGATTTGCTCTATACACCTGGATCCAACATCCCTAATTCAACTGATAGTTCCTGAAATCTTGATTCAGCCAAAGGTTTAGTCAAGATATCAGCTCTCTGTTTATCAGTATGAATCTTCTCCATCCTGATGTCTTTCTTCTCAACATGATCTCTGATGAAGTGATGTCTGATATCCACATGCTTACATCTGGTGTGCAATACCGGATTTTGTGTAATAGCAATAACACTATTATTATCACAAAATATTGGTACTTCACTGGCTATAATCTTATAATCCCTCAATTGTTGTCTGAGCTAAAGAATCTGTGCACAGTAGCTTCCTGCAGCCATGTATTCAGCTTCAGTAGTACTGGTTGCTACTGAGGTCTGTTTCTTTGAAAACCAAGATATCAGCTTACTTCCAAGAAATTGACAAGTTCCTGTGGTGGACTTCCTGTCAATTCTACATCCTCCATAATCAGCATCTGAATAACCAGTTAATTCAAGGTTATCATCAGCTGGATACCATAATCCTCTATTCACTGTGCCCTTAAGATATTTCAGTATCTTTTTGGCAGCCTCCATGTGACTAGCCTTAGGATTAGCTTGGTTTCTTGCACATATCCCAACAGTAAATGTTATATCAGGCCTACTTGCTGTAAGATATAGCAGTGATTCAATGATCCCTCTATAATCAGTGTGACTTACTGATTTGCCTTCAGGATCAGGATCCATCTTGTAGTTAGTATTCATGGGAATTCTAACTGCATTGCAATTCTGTACACCATACTTTGCAATCAGATCTCTGGTGTACTTTGCTTGGTTGATGAAAATTCCTTCTTTAGTCTGTTTCACCTGAAGTCCAAGAAAGAAATTCATCTCTCTCATCATTGACATCTCAAACTTTCCTTTCATCAGTGTAGAAAACTTTTCACACAACTGATGATTTGGAGATCCAAATATGATGTCATCTACATAAATCTGAACTAGTAAGATATCTTCCCCATCTTCTATCCTGAACAAAGTCCTATCAACAGTTCCTTTGATAAAACCATGGTCAGTAAGAAACTGAGAAAGAGTATCATACCATGCTCTGGGTGCTTGCTTAAGACCATACAAGGCTTTTCTGAGCCTGTAAACTTGGTCATTCTGTCTGAAACCAGGAGGTTGTTCCACATAAACCTCTTCCTTAAGCACACCATTCAGAAATGCACTTTTCACATCCATTTGATAGACTGTGAATTTCATGTGGGCAGCATATGCAAGAAACAATCTGATGGCTTCTAGTCTTGCAACAGGTGCAAAGGTTTCATCATAATCCAAGCCTTCTTCTTGGGAATAACCTTGTGCAACTAGCCTTGCCTTGTTTCTTACAATGTTGTTGTTCTCATCTCTTTTATTCTTGAACACCCACTTGGTTCCAATCACATTGTGCCTCTTAGGTCTATCCACTAGCTCCCAAACTTCATTCCTTGAGAATTGATTCAGCTCTTCTTGCATAGCAGTAATCCAAAATGAATCTTGTAGAGCTTCTTCAATCTTAGTAGGTTCTTTCTCAGATAGGAAGCAGCAGAATAATGCACTTTCACCATGGAACCTTCTTGTTTTGACACCATCTGTTGGATTACCCACAATTTGACTTGTAGGATGACTATCTAACCATCTTCTTCTGGATGTTCCCCCTTCAATAGTATCCTCAGCATTAGAAATGTTAGGTTCAGGCAGTTCATTAAATTCAGGGAACAACAGGAAAGGAGAAAGGGAATCATCTTCCTCGGGGGAAATTCCATTCAGAACATTGTCAGAGACATTTGTTCCCCTTTGGTTGATAGATTCAGAGATTGCCTCAGCTGTGACCACATCTTCATTGGCATCACATACCTGAGTCTGAACTGGTGTCTGTTCAGATTGGTCAGCTTTAGTGTGTTGGCTTTCCTTCAGTGGAGAATTTCCATCTTGAGTCTCACCATCCTGAGTGTTTCCATCCTGAACTTCTTTGTCTGAGTCTGATTCACTCCATTCATAGAAAGTGACTGACTTCTTCTTTTCAGGTTCAGAGGATGTTTTGTCATTCTTTTTCAGGCTAAGTCTGGTGATTTTCTTGGTCAGTTCTCCTGTTTCATGTTCCTGTTTCTTCTGAACACAAGTAGATTCATAAAAAACAACATGAGGTGTTTCTTCCACAATAAGAGTCCTACAGTTGTAAACTCTGAAGGCTTTACTGAATTCAGAATATCCTAAGAATATCCCTTCACCAGCTTTGCTATCAAAGGTTTTCAACTGATCTTTAACATTATTGTGTATGAAACACTTGCAACCAAACACACGAAAGAAAGAAACAAGAGGCTTCCTTTCATTCCATAGTTCATATGGAGTTTTTCCTTGACTCTTGGTCAACATGGATCTGTTCTGAGAATAGCATGCAGTGTTGACAGCTTCAGCCCAAAATCTTTTAGGAATATCAGCTTCAGCTATCATTGTCCTTGCAGCTTCTTTCAGAGTCCTATTTCTTCTTTCAGCAACACCATTTTGTTGTGGGGTCCTTGCAGCTGATGTTTCATGAGTTATTCCATTTGCTGCACAATAATCAGATATAATATGATTGATAAACTCAGTTCCTTTATCTGATCTGATTTTGACCACACTCAGATTCTTTTCAGTACTGAGCCTTTTCAGTAGTTCAGGCAGTTTTGTCTGAGTCTCTTTCTTACTGAGTAAGAATATGACCCATGTATATCTAGAGTAGTCATCAACTACCACAAGTGTGTATTTTCTGCCATTAGTGCTCACTGGTGTTACTGGACCAAAAATATCCATATGCAACAGTTGAAGTATTCTTTCAGTAGAAACATCTACTTTGCTTTTGAATGATGCTTTAATTTGTTTTCCTTTTTGACACGCATCACAAACATGTTCTTTACTGAACACTTCATTTGGTAACCCCCTCACAAGTGCTAATCTTGCAAGTTTGTTCAGGGTTTTGAAATTTAGGTGATTCATCCTTTTGTGCCACAACCAACTGGTATCTGTGGAACTTTTTGCAACCAAACATGTATCTTTAGGAGTTGAACTCCAATCAGCAAGATACACATTTCCTTTTCTAGTACCAGTCAGTAGTATTTTCTGTGAAATATCATCTTTTACATAAGTTCTTTGAGAACTCAACATTGAATCCCTTGTCATAGAATTGGCTTATAGAAAGCAAGTTATGCTTCAAACCAGATACATATGAAACACCATGGATATGAACATAATCAATTTCAAGAGTTCCATATCCTTCAGTTTGTCCTTTGGAGTTATCTCCAAATGTGATCTGAGGGCCTCTTTGCTCAACATAGTCAGTGAGTATTTGCTTATATCCTGTCATATGTCTTGAACATCCACTGTCAAGATACCATACAGCAGGAACCATTTCATCACCACTCATCAGTGCTATGTTGTCTTCATTCAGCTCAGTGCCCTTATTTTTCACCTGAAAAACAGATCAATTCTTAGGTACCCATTTGGTGTAGGGTCCTACCAGGTTAGCTGTACCTTTTGGAATCCAAATCTGCCTAACAACTCTGATTACTTTAGAGTGGCTGATCTGTCTTCCATTAACATCTACATACACATTCACCACCCTAGGTGCCTTGACAGTATCCTGTGTATGAGTGCTAGCCTTAGCATGAACATGAGCCTTAAAGTTTTTCTTGGGTACAGGCCTTTTGTTCCAGTGCTTTGGCTTTTGTGCAGCTGGTCTTTGTCCCTGTTGACTTGGGTTCAGGAAACCTTTACCCTTTGGCAAGTGGGGTTTGGGTTGCCTGTACTGAAATTGGGGTCTTTCAGTAATCTGAGGACTTGGTCCTTTCAGTTGAGAATGTCTCTGCTGAGTGTTTCTCTTCTGAAAATTCCTCTGCTGGTTCAGTGCAGATCTCTCCAGGTTTCTATTCTTATCCTGAGGCTTTGAAGTACTGGCCTGAAGATTTCCTACTGAGTGATCAGGTTTTCTAGCCTTTTCCTGAGGCCTGGGCTTTCTTCCCTGAACATTCAGTTCTTCTGGAATCATAGGTCCTTTACCATTGTCTAAAACTTTGGGCAATTCTTCAGTCCGAAGATTGGGTGCCACTTGTTTAACAAAGACAGTCTTTGTTCTACTAGAAGCAGCATTCAGGTGACCTTGTGAGGTTCCCCCTGGAATGTATCCCAATCCAGCTTTTATAGTGGCAGGTCTTTGATAACTCTGAATTTCATCTATCACTTTAGATGCATAATTCAATAGAGCTAGCTTTCTCTGCGCACTATCCTCACACTTCTTTAGAGTTTCATTCTTCTCAAAGAGGTCATTGAACTCAGTTCTGATAAGTTGAATCTCCTCAGTGGATTTCTCTAATTTTCCATTTAGGGTCTCTATCAACTTCTCTTTCTCTGAGAGTTGTACTTTCAGAACATCTAGTTCATAAGTAGTTCCCATTAATTGAGAAGTGATCTCAGCATTCTTAGAGTCTTTCCACTTTAGATTTTCAGCAATTAGTTCTTTGTTCTGCTCTTGAGTTTCATTTAGCAGTTCTTGTAACACAACATAGTCCTTTATAAGACTCTCAAAAGAATCCATCAGGTCAAAATTACTGTTTACAGTGGAACTTGATAACTCATGTGCTTGTGTAGGAGCAACAACAGAGATAGAAGAATTTACCTCCTCCACAGCCATTAGACAGATGTCATCACTGTCACTATTTGAGAACATCTCATCTGAAGAGCTGGAACCTTCTTCAGAATGCTCTTCTTCCTCTGCAATCATGGCTTTCTTGCTGGAGAACTTCTTGTCTCTCTTTGCTTGTCTTTCTTTTCTCTCCTTAGCACTTAGCTCAGGACAGTCATATTGAAAATGACCTTTCTTTTGGCAGTTATAGCATCTGTTGGCATCATCATCCTGATCACTTTCCTCCTTAGTCTTGGAGTCCTTCTTTTTGGATGAAGATCCTTCAGCTTTCAGGTCCTTTATCTTCTCAGTGGATCTTTCCTCAGCTTTTGAGTCTCTCTGGTACCTGTGATTCCTGTAATATTTGTTATATTTTCCATATCTGCTATTAAGCCTTTCAAACCTCCTTGCCATCAGTACTAGCTTATCCTCTAGCTCATCCTGATTTTTGGCAAGTGAGTTCTCAGACTCTCTAGTCTTACAGGATTTTTCTTTGGCCTTGAAAGCCACATTTTTACTAGATGAAGAATCATCTTTGCTGTCAGCTTTCTTTGATTTCTTATCAATCACAAACTCATAAGCTTTCAGCTCAGAGAAAACTTGTTGGTATGGCATTGAATCAATGTTTTTGGTGTTTTCAATCACCACTGCATGAATATCCCATTTCTTAGATAGTCCTCTAAGAATTTTCAATGCCACTTCTCTTTGTGGGTATCTCTTTCCAAGTGCATTCAGATCATTCATTATACTAGTGAATCTGACTTCCAATTTGTCAATAGATTCACCATCTTCCATTTCAAAACTATCAAACTTTCCAATTGCAACAGAAAGTTTGTTCTCTTTAATATGATATGTGCCTTGGCACATCACAACAAGTGTATCCCATATTTCTTTGGCAGTATTACAATTAGAAATCATCCCCATAACACCGTCATCAATAGTGCTATATAAAGTATCTTTGGCAATATAGTCAAGATTGACTAACTTCCTCTCATCAGGAGTAAGTTGATCATCAGGCTTTGGAAATTCAGTCCTGGGATCATTTCTCTCAGTTTCAGTAACTCTGGGATTCACAACATTGAATTTGAATGGTCATTCAGAAACCACTCTCCACATTCTTTCATGCTTAGAATACAGATGAGCCTGCATTCTTAATCTCCACAAATCATAGCTCTCAACTGAGAACATTGGAAGTTTCTTAGAAGGCATGATGTCTGAGCCTTGTAAGATTTCAGCAAATAGATCTGTTCAGTAGACCACAAGAATCTTTAAGCAAATAAGATTATGGTCAACAAAGCAGGTGGTCAAGTTGAACCACTGCTCTGATACCACTTGTTGGTATCATATCAGAGACGGGTTTTAAAAATGGATCAGTTCAGGTGATCACTCAATGATCTTTTGAACTCCCGCTTTGATACCACTTGTTGGTCCCGGTGCAAACGAGTCTTACACGTGTATGGGGGGGGAATACACGTGTTCAGTGAATTTTAAAACTTTTATTCACTGAGATCAGATGGGTCAGGTTGTCCTGATGATTTGGCCCCGAAAGCTTCAAATCGCTTGATTCAAAGTCTACCCGAGATGTGATCCCGAAGCTTTTGAAGCCTCGAGATAATCCCAACCGAGCCTCGAAGTTTTTTCAGACCCCGAAATTTGCTTGGATCGATAACTATCTTCTTGAACCCTCAATTAGAGTGAGTTCGGTTTGGTAACTATCTCGTTCTAGCTACTCGGATGTCTTGAATGGTTGGCCCTAAGTTTATACTCGTTTTAAGCTTTGCTGAAAACCTTCCTTTTAATGAGACAGTGATTAAAGCTGTGATTCAGTTAGATGCAAGTTCAGTGGATTGATTCCAACTGAATATCAGTGAAAATATGCTTTCAGTTAAAGATATGCAACAGATAATCAATGCAGTACATAAAGCAAATAACACAACAAGTTATAGTGGTTCAGAGACTCAATCTCCTACGTCCACTCTCTCTGATCCTTCAGAGAAATTCCTTAACCACTTCCTAAGGTTTTCTGACTACCTCAATGTAGTTTACTAACCTTTCTATTTTGAGTTTTCTGACTACCTCTATAGTTTACTTACTCAAAACACACACAAGCTTTCTGACTATCCAAGATAGTTTACTCACTTCTTCTCTAGAGTTTTCTGACTACCTCAATGTAGTTTACTAACTCTTTACAACTCCAACACACCAACAATCACACTCAAACTACCTTACAAAGGGTTTGGGGTTTCTTGGTTGGTTTCCAACTAGGATGAGATATCCTTTACAATTAAGTACAATGCAAAGGCTAGGATATCTCTACTAAGCTTTGGATATATCTTATCAAAACTAGGCTTAGTGAATGAGCTCTCTTCAATGTAAAGCACTTGGGAAATTCTTGGGTTTTCGAGTGCTTCAACTTGCAATAATAAGTTTGAGCTCTTGAGTTGCTTACAAATTTCCCGTAACCTTCAATGTAGAGGGTCACTAGTATTTATAGGCAATCACCAAGGTCACTCTTGAAAAACTATCCGTTGGAAGAGATAGCTTCATGAGTTTCCTCTTATGGTGTGTGATGAACGACTATATTTAGGGTTTGAAACTCCCTTGCATGTTTTAGGCAATATGCTTTTCATGCAGCCACTCACCACTTTTTTTTGATGCGGAACATAGTACTCTTGACATGCTTCGATGACTGTCGCTTTCGATGTCGATAAAAAATGCAGTCTTTCTTCTTCTTCTGATTGGCTCTTGTCTTCAGTAAATGTAGACAAACATAACGGCTCTTTTTGGTCAATATCTCTGAATGATATAACCTTAACAACACTTAGTTTTAGTTCCTTTTGTCTGCATGAGAATGTCTTGGGCAATATCTATTTTTCTAAGTAATCGCGTTTTCTCAGTATAGTATCCTTCATATAGATATCTTTCAGTGCCTCGGAACATTTAGGTTATCTTTGAGTATTGATGAATTCTTTTGAGTCTTGATAACTACTATGTCTTGATCTTCTTTGTCTTGATCTTGATCTTGATCTTAGTCTTGATTCTTACGAGTCTTGATGTCTTACGAGTCTTGAAGATATCTTGGCCCGATATCTTGAAGTCTTCATCTTGAGTCTTTAGTTTCTCGATCTCATCTTGAGTCTTGATTTCTCGATTTCATCTTGAGTCTTGATTTCTCGTTTCATCTTGAAACTTGATTTCTCGATTTCATCTTGAAACTTGATTTTTTCGATTTCATCTTTGAAACTTGAAACTTCGAAAGTTCTTGAGTCTTAAGAATCTTCAGAATCTATCCTGATCTATATCTGCTGACTATACATGGTGCAGATAACATCCTGAACACTCTAAAACTGAATCCTGACTCATCTATCAAGATTATCCTGAACATGTCATACTCAGGGGTTTTGGGATCTAATCAAAATATCTTTTATTAAATTCATCTCCCAACAATTATTATTAGCATGAATTAACCCATATTAATTCAAATAATAATTCAACAACAAATCATGCATATAAACAGTTCACGTAAATCCTACGCATGCGGAATTACTACGAGTTTACGTGAACTTACCTCTTGGAATGGCAATGGACTCGTTGATAAAAACACACCAAAAAGCCTTCCCAAGTATTCCCTAGTCCTTGTTCGACAATCCGGTGGAAGGAAGCTCGCGAACAATCAACAAAAGGAAAAATAAAATTTGTTGCACCACTTTTTACTAATTTTTCCAGCACATGGAATTGCACTTGGGAATGAAACACTCATCCCCTATTTATAGAGGGGGTTGGACGATTTTTTAGTAATAAAATAATATGGGAAAATCTTTTTCTTGATCTCCAAGAAATCTTGAATATATCTCCTATATTCTTTTCTCCATAATTAAAATATTCCACAAAAATCCCACCTCATCTTGTTATGGAAATTTTTGAAAATAATGGGATCAAGATTCCAAGATTTGGATCTTCTTGAATTTATGAGATATACTTATATTCCAAGAAATACATATCTTCCATAATATCTTTTCAAGAAAATCAAGAAAATCAAGAAAATCTTTCTTGCCCTTTATATTTCAAAATTTTCGAAATTATCTATATGAATAACCAAGTGGGAGATTTCTTGAATTTAATGAGATAATCTTGTATTCCAAGAATACATAACTTCATTCCATAACAAAATTCAAAGAAAATATTTCTTCCCTTTTATCCATAATTTTCGAAAAAAACAAGAAAAAATAGGCAACAAAATTTATTTTATTTTTAAACACCTTTTTCAGTTATTGGACTTTATGTTGGGCTACTTGGGGGGCCTTTAGGAGAATTAAGATTGGACCTTCCAATGGCCCTTGAAATATCAATATTGAGCCACAATATTATTCAAGCCCATAAATATTAATTAATCCCACTAAATAATTAATATTGCACTATCCATCTTAACCCATATTACAGTTAATATGGCTCCCGGTTATTATTTCCCGTGTTTAAGATTATCTAGCCCATTAATTAATTCAAGCCACCGAAATAGCTTTCCATTAATTAATATCTTTTATCCTTGGTAAAGGAACGATTCAACATCATTATCCATACCGGAAACTAGTTCCACTTGCAAGATTTGGTATGATAAAACTTATGAACCTCCCAAGGGGGCAAATCGAACAAGCGTACTTGCACACGATTCTCCGTATTAAATCTTAGCAATCACATGTGACCAATTAATTGCCCAAGATATAGGATATTGAATCTCATTGATTCTCTTCCCGTAATAAGTCAAAGCAATAGTTACTAACCACACGCAATCCTATTTAAGGGACGAAGATTAAGAAATAACTAACCACTGAGGTCTAATTCTTCCTAGTTCAGTCCTGAAGAATTTATCCTCTTGTAGGTCCTCTTCAATGCATCAGACATGCACTAGTGTAATCTCTTGGTCAAGGCAAACCAATCTGAGCCTTACACTACAACCTTTCACGATGGATTGTTCATTTCCATCTAGGTCGTGAATGGTGTACTTTTAGTTACAAGGAACTGTTAATTTAATCTTCTGTGATCTGTTATCACTAAATTAACTACAATGTAACACGTACTATTTATTGAACAGTTATGCAGTAAATATATGTAACATTCGATGATATTTAAAGCATCAGTGATAAACAATTTATTTCAGTAAATAAGTCCGAAATTCAGTTAGTCTGATTATACAAAGTAAAAGCATAATTTCCAGTATAATCCCAACAATCTCCCACTTATACTCAAAGTTTGCTTTTAAGTATACATCAGCATGTCTCGTGTAGTACGTGACAACTAATGTCACCTACACGAACCTAATAATGTCTCCCACTTATACTCAAAGCAGATTAGCAACGGTCTTGACACCCATTCCTTTCACATGTCTCTCGAATGTATTCTGAGGCAGACCCTTTGTGAATGGATCAGCTAGGTTGTCTTTCGACGCGATCTTTGCCACCTCTATATCTCCTCTCTTAAGGATTTCTCGTATAAGATGGTATTTCCTTTCAATGTGTTTGCTGGCCTTGTGGGCTCTTGGTTCCCTTGAATTTGCAACTGCTCCGGCATTGTCACAATAAACAGTGATTGTGCTGGGCAAATTCGGAACTACATCCAAGTCCACTAGGAAGTTCTTGAGCCAAACCGCTTCTTTTGCTGCCTCGCAAGCAGCTACATATTTGGCTTCCATGGTAGAATCTGCGATGCATTTCTGCTTAACGCTTCTCCACGTCATGGCTCCTCCCCCCATGCAAAACACACTACCTGAGGTAGATTTTCTGGAATTTAAGTCTGACTGGAAATCCGAGTCCGTGTAGCCAATGGGGATTAGACTATCTGACTGATAAACCAACATTCTATCTCGAGTTCTTTTTAGATACTTCAGAATGTTTTTAACTGCCGTCCAATGTTCCTTCCCTGGGTTACTCTGATATCTTGCCACCATGCCAACGACAAAGTAGATATCCGGTCTCGTACACAGCATTACATACATAAGGCTTCCGACAGCCGAAGCATAAGGAATGCCTTTCATGTCATCTATCTCCTTTTGTGCACATTTCCTTGGATAGATGGATTCCATGCCTGAAAGGTAAGAAGCCTTTCTTGGAATCCTGCATGCTGAATCGTTTCAAGATAGTGTCTATGTATGAAGCTTGCAATAAGCCTATCATCCTTTTCTTGCGATCTCGAGTGATCTTGATCCCAAGGATGTGCCCGGCTTCCCCTAAGTCCTTCATATCAAACTGTTTTGAAAGCCATGCCCTTACGTCTGACAACACCTTTACATCATTTCCGATGAGCAGAATGTCATCTACGTATAGTACTAAGAATACCAATGCAGTTCCGACATGCTTTTTGTACACACAACTTTCGAACTCGTTTTGATCAAACCTATAAGACTTAATAACATGATCAAAACATTGGTTCCAAGCTCTGGATGCCTGTTTGAGTCCGTAAATGGACTTCATGAGCTTACAAACTAGGTGTTCTTAGCCCTTTTCAATGAAGCCTTGGGGTTGTTGCATATAGATTTCCTCATCAAGACTTCCGTTAAGGAAAGCTGTCTTGACATCCATTTGCCAGATTTCAAAATCGAGATGCGCAGCTATCGACAAGAGAATCCGGATGGACTTGAGCATTGCTACAGGTGAAAAAGTTTCCTCATAGTCGATCCCTTCTTTCTGAGTATAACCTTTTGCCACAAGTCTTGCCTTGAAGGTTTTCACCTTCCCGTCTGGTCCCCTCTTTCTCTTGTATACCCACTTGCAACCAATGAGTTTGACCCCATTAAGTGGTTCGACTAGCTCCCACACTCTGTTATGATCCATAGCCCCCATTTCTGCTTTCATTGCCTTTTGCCAAGAAACCGCATCCTTATCTTGGATTGCCTCATCGTATGTCCATGGGTCTGATTCATCTTATCCGGGAATCAAGTCCGAGGACTCTCCTATCCCCATGAATCTCTCGGGCTGTCTCACAACCCTCCCACTACGACGAGGTTCCGGTTGTGAAAGTGTGTCGTTTGGTATATCATCTTGTACAGTTGGCAACGAGGTTAGCCCTCTTAGCTCACTTAAGGTAATCTCACTTCTGGGTCTTCTTTCGTTCATATAGTCTTCCTCCAAAAATCTAAAGTGGGTGCTTATTACCACCTTTTGATCTTCGGGACCATAGAACATACACCCTTTTGTTCCCTCGGGGTATCCTATAAACAACCTTAATTCTGATCGAGGATCCAATTTCCCGGCTTCCTTGTCCAACACGTAGGCCGGACACCCCCAAGTTCAGAATGTAAGCCGCTGTTTCCAAGGCATGACCCCAGAACGACTTGGGAAGATCCGCATAACACATCATTGATCTAACCATTTCCAAAAGAGTTCTGTTTCTTCGCTCTGCAACCCCATTTTGTTGAGGGGTTCCGGGTGCAGTCAGCTGGGATACAATCCCTTCATCTGACAAGTAGTTCAAAAACTCATCGCTGATGTACTCGCCTCCACGATCGGATCGTAGAGACTTGATACGTTTTTCCCTATGATTCTCTGCTTGAGCCTTAAATTCTTTGAATTTCTCAAAGGTCTCAGATTTATGCTTCATAAGGAAAATATAACCGTACCTCGAGTAGTCATCAATAAAAGTGACGAAATACTCGTAACCTCCTCTTGCTTTGGTTGACATTGGACCACATACGTCTGTGTGAACGATTTCTAACACTTCTTTGGCTCTATTCCCTTTGGCTCCGAATGCCCTCTTGGTCATTTTACCCTCCAAACATGATTCGTAGGTTGGAATTAATTCAACTTGGAGAAACTCCAGTGAACCGTCTTTCAGCAACATTTGGATCCTCTTTGGATTAATATGTCCCAATCTTAGATGCCATAGAAGTGTTTCGTTCACGTCTGATGAACGTTTTCTTTTACCGTAAATAGTTGATGTGTTATAGGATGCATTTCGTGAGTGGTGTGCACAGTTAATTGTATAGAGATTACTTGACCAATGTCCCATAACAGATACACTCATCATTTCAAGATATGATGTCATTCTTATTAGAAGAAACTAAGTATCCATTAATAGAATTTTAGAAACTGAAAGTGAATTCTTTCTAAAACTGGGAACATAAAGATAATCTCTAAAAAAAACTTTATCTTCAAAAGACAGGTGCACTTCTCCCACTGCTTTAACCACTACTCATGTAGCACTGCAATATCTGCTACTTACGTAGCATTGCAATAACCGTTACTTACGTAGCATTGCAATATCTGCTACTTACGTAGCATTGCAATAGCCGCTACTTTTGTAACATCGCCCAGTGTGATGAGGATCTCACTCCCACTAAGTTGCCGGATCAGTTTGAACCCGTGAAGCAAACATGATTAGTGGATCTCGTATCAACTACCCACGAATGAGAAGTATAAGCCGCTAAACAAGTTTCAACAATTAGTGCGTGAGAATTACCTTTCTTTCCGTCCCTTTTGGGGTTGGAACAGGCAAACCTCCATTGTCCTCTTTCACCGCAGCTTAAGCACTTCCTCTTTGGATTTTCCTTGACACCACAAGCATTCCTCATCTTACCATTGCCCTTGGCAACAATTGAGTTTTATTGCTTATGGCTCTTGGTCCTCTTTTTTTTCTTGCCTCCCCTTGGCCTAGAAAATGAAGACAAACCACTTGCCGTCAAAGCTTGAGTTTGGTGCCCCATCAACATCTCTGCCGAGACCAAAGCTTACAACAAATCAGCTAGCGAGGCCAAAATGCTCAGAAACTTTTTGGGCAGATAGTAAAATACCAAATTCATCTGAGTCTCCAGATTATGATCTGCACTCAGAACCTCAAGTTTGTTCAGATGGGCCATCAATTTTGAGGACGTAATACCTTACGGGTTTGTCCTCCACCATTTTCAGCGACGACATCTCTCGCAAGGTGATTTGACGGGTCCCGCATTTTTGACCCGTCAGTTGACTCATCTGATTTTGGTGTGTCAAGAATCCACTTGTGCTTTTGTGCAGTTAGGATAATTATAATTTTTCGTTTCCAATCAATATAGTTTCCATACATATTGTATTGACTTTAAGTATATTAACAGTGGATTAAAAGGTTGCGACATGCTGAACTGAAATAAATAATAATATGCACAAGCATAAATATATCACAAGGTTCGATCACATGTTTCATATTAAAATCTCAAAAAAAATATGAACATGCATCAGCCAACATCTCAAAACAGTTTAAATAAGCCACGTGGGGTGGGTCATTATTTAAACACATTCAAGCAGGTTACAAACAAGAATAGTTACAAACCTTTAATATCCAGATTAATAGTTGGCTCCCACTTGACCAATATAAAATTGACAGGGACTTCGGGGAAGTATATGCATATCAATTTTATACCTAAGTAATAACCATGATTAAATACAGAATTATTATTTCGCTTTGAACGAGCCTCGTGGGGAGGGTCATCGTCGCCACTAGTAATAATCCACAATCATCACTTTGGAATTTATTCATGTGAAAGATATCTTTTGACCGTCCCGTGGGGGGAATTTCTCCAAAAGAATTCACAAATAAATAAATCATGGAGGTCAATAATTAATTCAATTTTATTATCCGGAATAAAATTATCAATTAATTGTTTAAACATACTTAGTAATTTTCGAAAGTGAGATTTTTCAAAACATTTTCTCATGCATCGCAGATTTAAACACAATTTAAATAAGCATAAATAATGCATAAACATCAAGACAAAAATTAAACATATTGGGCACATTTATCCAATTGTCATGGTTAATTTTGTCATGTCTTGATCTCAAGAAATCGTCTTCATAGCCTTCATCGTTCGTCTCGAAAAGCTCCCACTTGACCGCCTTAAAAAACGCCTTTGTCAAGCCACGCCATCGACCACCATTTCCCCTGGTCTGAGTGTTTTTTTAAGACTTCCTCCAGTGTCGGAGCGTCTCCGTCCGGCGTCTTATTTACAAGACGTCATAAACTAATACGCCGTGTCGGCAATCGCCCTTGTTGCCGACGCTCACCTCGGGCAAATACTGCCCACGCCGCTTCGCCGTCGCCGCCATCCATTTATATGCATGCATCTATAATAAAATTCCATTACAATTGGATACGCCGCAAATCCGCGTCTTGCCCATTCGCTAAGCCCTCTTAAATTTACACATCAATTAAATTACCATTTAAAAGTTGGCCATGGTTTCCGTTCGAAGGCCCTATTTTTAATCTCGCTCGTTGATTATTTAAATCGTAAACCTAGATCTAGACTAGTTATTACCCTAATCCGATAGCGTTTAAGGCGTGCCTCCCTGGCACGCGTTTAAGACGCTTAAGCCTTTAGGATCCCATTTTTAATTCTTCTTCTCTCATGCTCCGTTTTAGATCCGGTTACAATTTATTTACAAAAATAAATAAACCTAGATCTAGACTAGTCTATTACATTGATCAAATCAAACAAATACTAATCTACTCGTGGATTTTCTCACGAGGCAAAACGAATCCGAACGAATCGAATTAAAAAACCACAATTTATATGCATGCATAAATAAACACATTAAATTCCATGACAATTGGATACCTGCAAAAAAGATCTAGCAATTCTACTATCCAATTTCAAATTTAATGACAGCGAATTAAATTACAATTTAAAAGTCAGAGCCCGAAACCGAGGCTCTGATACCAGTTGTTGGGGAATTAATTGCCCGGATCTATTCGGGATGAATATTTAAATACAAATTTAATTCTAACAATTATTATTAGCATGAATTAACCCATATTAATTCAAATAATAATTCAACAACAAATCATGCATATAAACAGTTCACGTAAATCCTACTCATGCGGAATTACTACTAGTTTACGTGAACTTACCTCTTGGAATGGCAATGGACTCGTTGATAAAAACACACCAAAAAGCCTTCCCAAGTATTCCCTAGTCCTTGTTCGACAATCCGGTGGAAGGAAGCTCGCGAACAATCAACAAAAGGAAAAATAAAATTTGTTGTACCACCTTTGTGGATTTACTAATTTTTCCAGCACATGGAATCGCACTTGGGAATGAAACACTCATCCCCTATTTATAGAGGGGGTTGGATGATTTTTTAGTAATAAAATAATATGGGAAAATCTTTTTCTTGATCTCCAAGAAATCTTGAATATATCTCCTATATTCTTTTCTCCATAATTAAAATATTCCACAAAAATCCCACCTCATCTTGTTATGAAAATTTTCGAAAATAATGGGATCAAGATTCCAAGATTTGGATCTTCTTGAATTTATGAGATATACTTGTATTCCAAGAAATACATATCTTCCATAATATCTTTTCAAGAAAATCAAGAAAATCTTTCTTGCCCTTTATATTTCAAAATTTTCGAAATTATCTATATGAATAACCAAGTGGGAGATTTCTTGAATTTAATGAGATAATCTTGTATTCCAAGAATACATATCTTCATTCCATAACAAAATTCAAAGAAAATCTTTCTCCCCTTTTATCCATAATTTTCGAAAAAAACAAGAAAAAATAGGCAACAAAATTTATTTTATTTTTAAACCTTTTTTTCAGTTATTGGACTTTATGTTGGGCTACTTGGGGGGCCTTTAGGAGAATTAAGATTGGACCTTCCAATGGCCCTTGAATTATCAATATTGAGCCACAATATTATTCAAGCCCATAAATATTAATTAATCCCACTACATAATTAATATTGCACTATCCATCTTAACCCATATTACAGTTAATATGGCTCCCGGTTATTATTTCCCGTGTTTAAGATTATCTAGCCCATTAATTAATTCAAGCCACTGAAATAGCTTTCCATTAATTAATATCTTTTATCCTTGGTAAAGGAACGGTTCAACATCATTATCCATACCGGAAACTAGTTCCACTTGCAAGATTTGGTATGATAAAACTTATGAACCTTCCAAGGGGGCAAATCGAACAAGCGTACTTGCACATGATTCTCCGTATTAAATCTTAGCAATCGCATGTGACCAATTAATTGCCCAAGATATAGGGTATTGAATCTCATTGATTCTCTTCCCGTAATAAGTCAAAGCAATAGTTACTAACCACACGCAATCCTATTTAAGGGACGAAGATTAAGAAATAACTAACCACTGAGGTCTAATTCTTCCTAGTTCAGTCCTGAAGAATTTATCCTCCTGTAGGTCCTCTTCAATGCATCAGACATGCACTATTGTAATCTCTTGGTCAAGACAAACCAATCTGAGCCTTACAATACAACCTTTCACGATGGATTGTTCATTTCCATCTAGGTCATGAATGGTGTACTTTTAGTTACAAGGAACTGTTAATTTAATCTTCTGTGATCTGGTATCACTAAATTAACTACAATGTAACACGTACTATTTATTGAACAATTATGCAAAGAAATATATGTAACATTCGATGATATTTAAAGCATCAGTGATAAACAATTTATTTCAGTAAATAAGTCCGAAATTCAGTTAGTCTGATTATACAAAGTAAAAGCATACTTTCCAGTATAATCCCAACAACAGCAACGCCGGAGGACCCGCCACCGGAATCGCTCAACACTTATTCTCCCAAGCAATCATATAACATAAATGCAATCCACTTTACACATTTATTGTTTGTGTCACTAAAATCATTAAGCCACATCTTAATTCATAATCCTCACATTTTAGTGCACAACAACAATATTGCAAAGTTTTTGACTATCAGTTAATTACACCATAAAATAGATTTATATAATACTTTGTTATGGATCCATGTACAAGAAATATACAACCCACTAACTATATAATACTTTGTTATGATGCCATTGAATTTGAGGCTTTGTAAACTTTATTAACAACTTTGAGATTTTTTTACTTTTTTTTAAAAAAGAGTAAAGAAATAGTATTAATTTTTTAATTATAGAATAGTCTTTTAAAAAATTAATTTGAAAACTGCCTAATCTAAAAGCATGCTGTTGAGGAGAGCATGTGATATATATATATATATATATATGTCTCTGTGTCTCTTACGCTTTAAATCAAAACCCAAAAAAAGAAGTTAGCTGATTTACCCATGAAATAAATTAGTTGAGGTAAGCAAATATTGTCAAAATAGCCAAGTCTTGTATACATTAGTGTAATTATTAATATAAAAAAATAGTTGCAGAATATATTGTAAATAAAATGTATTTTTCAATACAATTAAATTGTATAATTTTAAAATGTACTATGAGTGAACGGTGCAACTGGATATATAAGACTCTCTTCTATATTTTATATGTCGACCTCGCGCGAAGAGTTATAAAAAATAAAGAGAAGAAAAGATTATAAGATAAATTAAGATACGAATTGAAGGGCGTTGCTTAACATGTAAGTCACAACTTTATGAAAAAATTAAAGAGAAAGTTTAGGGATTCATGTGTGAATCAAACTTGAGTATGAGGTGTAAAGGGTTAACTCTTGATGAAATCTTTCCTTCGCAGTAGGCCATTACGAATGCAAAATGCCAATTTCCAAATGAATGATCTTGCTTGCATGCATGGATATGAGATTTAACTTTTGTGATAAGATCTCACGTACAATCAAAACTTAGTCAAACGGAAAGTAATTAAGGATCAAATGGGTAAATGAATAATGACCGACTGAGTATTATATGTATAACTAAGCTTCCTCCTGCGCAAGATATATTCAATAAATTTTTTTTATCGATGAAGGAAATTTCATTAGAAAACGGATATAAGGAATACCCGAACTTACAAGATTGTTTACGTAGAGCAATCAATAACCATTCTTGGAGCAAACACTATGCCAAAAACAAGTTACGACTTATGACACACCTTATTCTTAACAAACAATCAACTCCACATTCTAACTTTAAGATCTTCTGCAATTTTTATCACCCAAAAGACCAATACTCCTTAAAAATTGTGTCATTTCTCTATTTTCTGTTGGAATTTTTGAGGCGAATGGAAAAATCACATTGAAATGATGTGTATTAGATGAAGAAGTATGAGTGAAATGGTGTATGGAATAAGTGAAGGGTTATTTCAAAGATTGCACCTATTCACGAATCGATACCTAGAAATCTATAAATACACCCTCCTCGTTCCACAATCATCACCAATTCAACTCATGATCATTCAATCAATAATTGATTCTTGAGTCTGGTCATTTGAGGTCGAAATTTTCTATTCTCTTCCCTCATTTTCGTGTTTCGGAGAGAGCTCAAAATATTGTTTGGTTCGCTGATAGTTTCCGATTCGTAGTGCAGCGGTCGGAAAACTTTAAAGTCGTTGTATCTTGGGGTCGATTGTCATAGAAATCGTATTGCACCTGGGTACGGGGCAATATCGTCTTACGGAAACAGAGTCTAACTCTTGCCTCGACTTATTCCGTGTCAGTTTCAATAGTCATCTTCGTTTACAAACACCTAATTAATTTTTCCAACAAACGTAAGACGATATTCGTGTATATTCAAGGATGACTATTCTGCGGAACTTGTTCATCCTAAGAGACTGCTCCTATTATCACGAAAGTTCAATTTAAAAATTGTTTGTATTGTTTGTGAATTTTTTATTGAACTTTCTTAAACTGATTCTTACGCAAGATTACTTATATAGGAGAGGCTTATAATATATTGACATGTTCAATTTGGTGCATAGGAAGTACCGAAGAGAAAGCATAACTTATTTTCGGACTTTTTGCGAACACCTGGTGTGCAGTCACAAGGAAATGCTAAGAACTCCAACTTTCATAAAAGTGGAGAAATACAAACGCTTTTGCCGAAACGGTGGGACGCTGGGCAACGGTCGCAGTGAGAGAAGAAGAGTTGCGTCCCTATTGCACGCATTATGTGACGGCAGTGCAATCGCGCCTCCATTGCTGCAAAATTCGCGACCACCCATTTTTTGATTCGATACACTCCTCGTGATAATGGTGGCGCCATACGGTCAGTGGCGGCGATTTTGGACGGTGGGGTCTGGTGATGCCTAAGTCGGTTCGAAAACGCCTCTACTTGTTGTCTCCCTCCGGCAGGGTCGAATCCGTCACCCCTGAATTCATCTGTTGTAGCATTGTGAAGCGGCGGCGCTGCTGCGCCTCAGTTGCTACAGAATTCGCGAAATCGTATTGGTTCGCGTTTCCCCACTATGGAAAGTGGGTCGGTGTCGGAACGTCTTGATTTTGCGGATTCAGGCGTGACTGGTACGGTGGAGGTCCGGCGAAAGCAGGGGCGAAGCCGATTGACCGACGTGTGAGAATCATATGGGATTCGATCCACGTCTGTGGAAGGGTATCAGTACCCAAAACAGATTGAGAGAGGAGATGAGATGCTGAGATTCAATGAAAGAATTCATTGTTGTGCCACATTTGTGAATTAAATTATTTTAATTACATGTGGGCCTCTTGAATTGTAGCCATCGTACATGAGTATCAAAATAAGTTTTGATGACTCGTTAATTGGGCTCAAGGACAATATATATTTTTGTGTAGAGAGCATAAAGTAATATCTTTGATCGAAATCGTGCTTGAGAACACAAATTGTGGATTAGATGACTTGTATAATTCAATAAAGAATTATTTGAAAGTCAAATGTGGTATTACGAGCCCACTTGAAATTGAATTTAATTATGGTATTTTGATCATTATTAAGTCAAAGTTTCAAACTCGGATTTGTTGGGACTAATAAAATTACAGATTTTAAGGTCCAACAAAGAATTTGAATTTAATGGTGAATTCAAAACGTTTGGTTTTCCAATTCGTTTCGAGATTGTGTCCGAATTAATATTTGTATGAATATTAATAAATAGATGGACAAAGAACTCGAATGTGGGGGATGACGTCTTGCCACAAATACATTCGAATGTGGGGAAAGAGATCTCCATGAAGACATTCGAATGTGAGGTTGTTAGCAAAAGTTGCGGCCTTAAAGCTAAATGGAAAACCTAAGGCAGGTGATGCTAAGTGGAAAGTGTTTCCACAAGTGATAAGAATTTCTTCAATCAAGTTATTGAAAAGTCACCATACAAGGAGATAAGATCATGTGATTCATGAAGAAAGGATAAAATGATCCTAAAAAATTATCTCGAAGCGTGGGGGTGACTAGTAAAAGATTGAAGCATTGGTGGTGCTTATCTGTCCTTAATGAACAAATCGTATGTTCCTAGAAATGGAAATTGAATATCCAGATGTGTTAAAAGGAAACACAAACGAAAATTGAATATTTTGACACAGACTCCAAGCCCATTAGTGAAAATGTGGGGGAGTAGTGTCATAAAAATCCTTTAAACAAATATGCAATGAATTGAAAGATTATTGCATTTGGATAAAACCCGGCCGGTTATAGATGAGTTGTTTATGAGGATAACGGGTAAGGGGAATGTAGCTAAAACCCACACATGAAAGGGTGTGGGGCAGCTTCAACTGACATTTCAGTACACATTTATGAATCCGAGATATGATCCAAGGCCAAAATGGACAACAACGTGAGAACCAAAAATATTAGGAAGGTTATTGTGTTTTTGTTATTGTCTTGGTATACACAAAAAAACTGTTCAGTTCAAGACATCGCGTTCACTGGGCCGCGAGTATATCCGATGGTATTCAATTAGGGAAGGTTCAAAGCCACAAGCTACCTTTCCCGATGCAATAACTGACCGCTTGAGCTCTCTTCATTGTCCGTGTCAAACTTCGTGTTGTCCTGTGAACTCTTTGTTTGAGTCAACTTTGTCCGTTCATGTGGGGGATTGTTGGAATTTTTGGGGTGAATGGAAAAGTCACCTTGAAATGGTATGTATTAGATGAAGAGGTATGAGTGAAATGGTGTATGAAATAAATGAAGGGTTATTTCAAATATTGCACCTATTCACGAATCGATACCTAGAAATCTATAAATACACCCTCCTCATTCTACAATCATCACCAATTCAACTCATGATCATTCAATCGATAATTGATTTTTGAGTCTGGTCATTTGAGGTCGAAATTTTCTATTCTCTTCCCTCATTTTCGTGTTCCGAAGAGAGCTCAGAATATTGTTTGGTTCGACGATAGTTTCCGATTCGTAGTGTAGCGGTCGGAAAACTTTAAAGTCGTTGTATTTTGGGGGCGATTGTCATAGAAACTGTATTGCACCTGGGTACGGGGCAATATCGTCTTACGGAAACAGAGTCTAACTCTTGCCTCGACTTATTCCGTGTCAATTTTTCATAGTCATCTTTGTCTACACACATCCAATTAAATTTTTCAACATTTTCATATTCAACCAAACAACTCCCAGCTATAAACTCATAGCAATGAGTTTACCTCTTTTTTCGTTGAAAGGCTTGAATGAAGGATATGGGACTAGAGACAGTGTCTGAGTTCAAGGCTGTCGAAAAGTTGAGCCAATGCATTAATTTCATCCAAACTGAGTAGGAACAGCCACACTCGAAGAAGAATTGCCGAGCTGATTCATTTGAAAATTTGAAGTTAACCACCAGCTCACTAGTATAACTTACTTAGTATCCTGTGTTGCAAATTGGTCCACTTCACACCATAATCCCTATTATTGTATTATATATAACGAAGTCTAGTATAAAAATTTGCATACATTAAAAAACTTTTATTTATAAATAAATTCTGTATATGGTGAAGATAAGACAAAATCGAGTGGTTAATGGTTCACTCGGCCCGAATGGTTCATGGTTCACCCGGCCCGAATATGTCATGATTTAGGGTTCATTATTTAATGTTTAGGGTGTAGATGGTTCACCCGGCCCGAATATGTCATAATTTAGGACGATTTTATAGTTTTTTATACATGAAAATTTTCACACTAGACCTACTCATTATATATATTTAGTGTTAATTATAGGATATAAATTGTAAGAGCAAGTCTACTGTTAAATTTATAAATTTACACTTATAAATTAATACCACAACATTTATCAGTTGACAACATTATATTTAATTTATAAAAATAATAATATCAGTTTATTAGTATAATGAAATCTTTAATACTAAGAATAAGTTTTATAAAATTATAATTTTAAAAATAAGTCCACCCTATCCAAAGTCCGAACTCCCGCTGCACGTCCCCATCTTGCTATTCAAATTTTAATCCTCAATAATAATGACGAGTTAACATATTTCTGCACAAAATTATTGTCGAAATTGATCCCTATAAATTTAATTCATATAATTTTTCATGTATTTAATTTTTATATTTTTATTTGTGCCCCCACCTTGAAAAATTTCTGGATCCATCCCTGTTCAGAGGTTAGTCTTCTTCGACAGTTGGTCGCGGTCCCTCGGAGCAACCTCCAGACATGGCCAACCACTTTAATAGGCAAAAACTTGATCGACATTATTTTGAAACCAGTCTCCAAAGTCGGCTGGAATCTACAGCCTCACAATAAGGATCTCATAGGCTTCTTTAATTGTATACCGTCCGTTTGAAGAGGGGCTCCAATAATACGACATAATCTTACATCCATCAGGTGCACCTTACGTTTAAATTCATTTAAAAAAATATGTAATTTATTTTTATTGAAACATGCAAGTTTTTTTCACTTAAACTTGCAACATATTTTTGTTAAAGCAAATTACATGTTTCAATGAAAACAATTTTTTGAATGTTTTAAAAATGTATTTGAGTTGCACAGTGCATCTAGTGCACAAGAGATGTACCCCATTTATAAATAAGATCGGCCTTATTATATATAGTTGGGTTCATATTCAGGAAATTTGTTGATGTGGCTGGAATATGCAACTATCAAACAAAGATGTTTAAACTCAAAAGATGAGATTATTCAGTTTTTTTTTTTGATCAAAGATTATTCAGTTTTATTGATAGAGAATGTATCAATGTCATAATTGTTTGGTGATGTGGCTGGGATACGCAACTATCAAACAAAATTAAAATTTAATTAAAGCATTGGGAAATAACTGCAGCAGAAATTAAAGTTTAGCAACCGGGAGGATGATTCCACCCTTTACAATTTTCTCAGTTTTATCTCAACCCTTTATTTCTAATTGTTTCGGTTTCTCATACCACTAATGCTGCTGCGTGTACTCTTGTTAAAACTTGCATTTTTCAGAATTCTGGTTGAGCCTTCAGATTTTATCATGAGTGAATTTCTGTATACAATCAAATTCTTTACTGCTTAAAACAATAATAATTCTAAATTGTCTCTTTTATTGATTTAATTAATGAGCAAAACATCAATTTGGTTGAAATCTCTTTTCAAATATTCTCCATACATCTCTCAACCAATTAAATGATGAAATCCTTTTTTTTATATATATTTTAATTGAAATGTATTCTGATTAGTAGAATTGATTCAGAGAAAATATCATGCTCAATAGAAATGTCAATACAATTTAACATAAAAAATTATTTTACATGTCAAAATCATATACACAACATGAAATTAGGACTCTGTCCCAAAAAAAAAAAAAACACGAAAGAAGCCACAAAATCTGTAATGCTCGAATATGAGATATAATCAGCTACATTACCAATCTTATTTCATCCTCTTTGATAGTCGTCTACCAGCCGTTGATCTGTTACGGGAACATCATCTTCGTGACACATCGCTTCTAATCTGAATATATTTACCGCTTACCGATCTGCAATTTCAATGGCCTCAGCAGAATTCACCTTCAGATAATCCGGCTCAACTTGGAAATGCTTATTTTTGTGACGATTCAACCGATTTCAGATCTTGCAATGCTGATTTCTTTCTTTCCTCTCCCAATTCCACCTCACTCTCATTTTCCCCAATTTCTTTCGCGGATCATTGACTGTTGAGTTTCAGCTGTTTCGCTTCTCTATGAATTCATCGTGCTTGATGAATTGCCTGTTGGACATATTTACTTCAATGTCCTTTGAAATGCTATGTATTCATCCTGCTCGATGAATTGCCTGTTCGAAATATTTACTTTAATGTCCTTTATGTATTCATCTTGATTGATGAATTTGCCTGTTTGAGATACTTCAATGTCATGCTATGTAGTCATCTTGCTTGATGAATTTCTTGTTGGAAATATTTACTTCAATGTCCTTTGGTATGCTATGAACTCATATTGCTCGATGAATTGCCTGTTGGAAATAATTACTTGAATGTCCTTTGGTATGCTATGAATTCATCTTGCTTGCTGAATTGCCTGTGTGAGATACTTGAATGTCCTTTGATGGTTAAGAAACCCCATGAACCAGAAATCATAATTGTCCCCTGTCACTAAATGCACGTACTTATCCGTTGGTTTCGTCGTGTTTTCACTTTCATCCACTCTCTTTATTTTCCTTGGGGGTATAATAACCTGCATATATTCCAAGCATAAGTCTCAATTTCTTTCTTAAAACATAGAAAAAAAAAGAAGAGAAAAAGTATGATTAATAGTTTACTATAATGCACCTTGTATTGTGCTTTTAGTAGTTTCCCAGTTGGAGAAGAGATTTTGATGGACCTCTCACTGCAGAAGGCAACTCTATCAGTCGAAACGAAAAGAAGCCCTGCGATTGGCCCTGCTGTCGTTGATAAATAGCACTGACATGCCTTCATCAAATTTTCGTTGTCTGAGGTATTGAATTTCTGCTTGAATACTTTCTCCACTCCTCCCAACTGCAGGATTCTTGCACCTAAACTCAACTTTCCCTTGACAGTTTCACTCAACTTTCGTCCTAATCTCACTGCATCAATTATGAATTATCAGAACATGGATGTATGTATATTATGTATGAATTGCGATGAAAATAATCTGTTTTATATATATTGTAAGTTTTGTTAGTGCTTACCATGCTCTCGGATTCCTTGAGCAACAACGTCCATGTTTTTACGAAATTTGATCATCTTAGCAATCACTGAATCTCGTCTACCTGCATTTCCATCAAAATCAATCTCATAAGTAAAAATTCACATTTCCATCTTGATCAGGTTTAATCAAGAACGAAGGGCTTACCGGTTCTGATATTGGAGCAATGCTTGGAAGGAGACGGGAGAAGTTGGTATTGAGAAGCAGGATCAGGTAAACATTGTGCCGAACTATTCTTAAATATGAAGGCATAGTTAGCTGATCTGATTGGAATCCCAATTGCGTGTTCTTTGTGCATGTTTTTCTTCACTAATCCCGATCTCCCGTGTTTTAGTTCCATTCTTGTTCCTTTCTTTACTTGCATACAAATGAGACTATTTAAACTCTGAACACCAGTCCTTAACCAGAATTATGCTGTGATATGATCATGTTTCTTGTTACTATATATAAGGAAACAAAACCAGTTGCTTCATCTCTACTTTTTGGCTGCACGACTCAGCTTTGTGTCATCAAATACGAAAGGTGAGAAATCTTCTTTCGACATCATAAAGTTGGTGTTTCTTCTTTTTCTGCTTTCTTTCATTCTTTATAGTTATTTCCTTGCCTAAAGTGATGGATTCAAGGTTAGGTAATATTGAATATTATCGTTTTCATTCCTCTTTCTATTTTAATGGCTTATCTTTGTGGACCATGGCTCTGGTATGACACCTTTGTGATGGATAGGATCCATATTCATAAAGTTTTATTATTTATTTATTGAAGAAGCACACTTGTATGAGACGGTCTTATGATTCACAGGTGAGACAGATATAAGTTGGACATTGACACTTTAACACTTTGGGAGGGATAGGTGTAATTTGTGTTAGGCTGTACCCCGTCTCATACATGAGACCGTCTCATATGAGTTTTTGTCTTTATTTATTGAATTGTTCCTGAAATTAATACCATATACATTCTTAAAAGTTAAAACATGTAGAGAAAAAGTGTGCATAATAAAGGTTGGATTAGCTGTAATTGAAATGTAATAGAGCAAAGATGTTGAGTTATTTTGGAATAGTGAGTGTGTGCATATGTCTTGTGTACACTTTTTGAGCTGTATTTTCTCCTTTTTGATGCAACCATCCTATCACTTTTATTTCAATGAACTACCTAAATCACAGGGGTGGGGGGATAGTTAAGAATTTAATCATTTATCAAATTGTTTAATTTTTTTAAGGTAGCAATTTGCATTTCCAGAAAAGCCTAACTTATTCCAGATTTGGTGGCTGTATAATTATTAATTAACATAGTCAAATAGAAGGGGAAATTTCAAAACAAACAAACCAAGGATTAGTTTTACTTTTCCAAACAGAAAAAACTGAAGGTCAAGTAAAAAATATATGCAACAGAAAATTCCGTAATTTTATATTTGCATGTGTGTGTTTTATATGATGCTACAAACGCCAGCAAACAATATATGAGATGCTAAATTGTTATATAAATGTTTTATGTATATAAGTTGAGTGAGTGGGTCTTATGTGCACCCGTGCACTTATAGTGCATTTTAGAAGCGTGCAACTATATAAAATAGAAACGTGCAATGATTCCAAACAGAAGCATGCAACTATGTTCCCATATTAACAATTGTATTTTTCTATGTAAATAAATCGCATTTTTTAGCATAATAAGTTCAGACGCTTAAAATCTTGTTATTGAATAAGATCAGATATCCGGATATGCATACAAGAGCTAGCCATAAAAGTTTTGTTAGTTTGTGGGATCTCTAGCCTAGCTACTGATAATTGACTTTGAATAATTTCTTTTTGGATAAAACAAATGACTTTGAATTATCACTATATATAATAATATTTTGTGGAATCTAACACCGTGATTTATCGTTACCATGTACAAGGCTACAAACCCACTAACTATATACTCCAAATCTTCTAATACACCAACTGGAATAGTCAAATTTTGGTGATCATTTTCAAAAATGTGTATAATACAAAAAAAAAAAAAAAAAAAAAAAAAAAGAGGAGGTTCTTCTTTTTTTTTTTTCTTTTAGTTTTTTTTTTTTTTTTTTTGGAAGGATAAAGAGTTTTTTTTTTTTTTAAATCACAGGGGTGGGGGATGTCTCAAATTTAATCATTTATCAATTTTTTTTTTTAAAGTTGCGATTTGCCTTTCCAAAATCATAATGGCCATACTTATATTTGATTGTTGGCTGTATAATAGTAATTAATTAACATTGTCTAATAGAAGGGAAAAAAGAAAGCTACAAATTGATGCCATGCATACTCTTCCGTCATCTTGAAATAAAAATCCTGTCATATTACACAAAGACTTACACAAAAGATAGATGCAATTTTGTAGTCTTTTATTTCATTAAAGTGAAAAATAGAGTTTTTCCAAAATTAGTCTTGTAAATTTTAAAATTTAAAGATAATTATTATTAAAGAGGTGATACTTTTGTAAATTTTTGTGGATAGTCTAAATTTTAAAATATAAAAAAACTCTGGAAAAGTATCACGTCTTATAAAATTTTTTGTGTTCATCAAATTTTACCTGTGTAAATTTGATGTAGCTCAAATGGTATAACAAATATTATTTATCTTCTTTATATCAGCTTAGCCCACCTGATCACTAGACTCCTCAATTGAGTGGGAGACTCAGGTTCGATTCTCTTTGTGAACGAATTGGAGTTATGGGAGTTATAAGGTGGATTGGTGAATTCGTGGAGTGTTTGGGTGCTTGGTGTACTAACTACTAACAACTAATTTTGTCAGATAAAAAAAAATCAAATTTTACCCGTGACATCAAGTTTTTGTGTGTTAATTTAAGTATTTTTTGTATTTTGTATTGTTTCATTCTGTTATTTATAATTTTCTAATGCATGTGGGTGTGATTTTATTTAGTGCAGTGCAAACACCAGCAAACGAAAGATGAGATGCTAAATTGTGATTCAAGCGTTTTATGTAGAAAAGCCCAAAATTGCTCCTAAAACAATTTGTTAGTTTGTGGGGATAGAGAATTGACTAATATATTCTTTTTGGATAAAGTAACTGACTATGAATTATTACTATAATACTATATTGGCAAAATTTTATATGCACTGGGAGGATAGTGCAACTTTAACTGTATTTTTTAGGTATGTACTTTATTTTCATTAACATGCAAATGTTTTTTTGGAAAACAATTTGAATATTTTAATTAAAACAACTTGCATATATTTGGATTGTATGTTGCACCAGATGAATAAGAGACATACTCTAATATTTTTGAGGAATCTAACAGCTTTATCGTCAATTAATGTAAAATTATTACTTTATAATAAAATAATTAATTTTATAATTTAGAAATACACATATAATCTAAATCAGTTAATTACACTGTAAAATAGATTTATATAATACTTTGTTATGAATCCATGTACAAGTATAAACCCACTAACTATATAATACTTTGTTATGAATGCCATTGAATTTGAGGCTTTGTAAACTTTATTAACAACTTTGAGATTTTTTAAAATAGAGTAAAGAAATATTAATTTTTATTATAGAATAGTATCTTTTAAAAAATTAATTAATTTGAATATTGCCTAATCTAAATGCCTGGTGTTGAGGAGAGCATGTGATATATGTGTGTGTATGTCTCTGTGTCTACATATAAAGAGCAAAAAATATCTTGCGCTTTAAATTAAAACCCAAAAAAGGTAAGCATACAATAAATTAGTCGAGGTAAGCAAATATTTTATTTATAATTTTATATGTCGACCGCGCGCAGTTATGAAAAAATATTAATTCTAAATACCAAGTAGCAATTCACGACCGTCAAGATTATAATTAAAAAACTTAGGGGATGTTTGGTTTGGGAGTATGGAGGTAAGAACTTGCAGATCATAAATAACTTTGCTAAAGCTTAAAGAACTTGCAAACACAATAGATTGATGAAGTAGCTAGAATATAATAAATTAATATTTTGTATTTGAGTTGAGTTTGTATCTGAAGATTTTGGAGCATATGTATTACTCAAAAACTATTGAAAGAATAGAAAAATTTAAAGAAATTTGACTCACCATTTTTATATTTTAGTTGAGTCCAATACCCCCCATATAACAACCTCATGAACGTATCTATCTAATCCTTTTATTCTATATAACAACATTAATCAATCAATGTTAAAGAAATATTTCCAATTCACATCAATCAGACAATCACAAAACACGAATTATAACACACCTTTAGTCAGATAATTGCAACTTAACAACTATCATCACAAATGATCAGGGGAATTAAAGCAATGGGCTTCCCACAAACATCAAAAGTATGCAAAAAAATGATAATTATTTTATTAATCTGAAAATCTCCTACACATCTTGTTGGGAAATGAATTTAATAAAGAAGATTTTGATTAGATCCCAAAACCCCTGAGTATGACATGTTCAGGATAATCTTGATAGATGAGTCAGGATTCAGTTTTTAGAGTGTTCAGGATGTTATCAGACCGTATAGTCGGCAGATATAGATCGAAGTTAGATCTCAAGACTCAAGAAAGAATCAAGAAATCGAAGGTTCAGTATGAAACTGAAGTTTCTGAAGACTCAGTATGAAACTGAGAATCAAGACTCGAAGATGAGATCGAGAACTCAAGGCTCGAGATATCTGAAGACTCAGAGAAACCTGAAGACTCAGGATGTCTCTAAAGACCTGAGACTCAGAGAATACTGAAGGCACAATAATTCTATCAAGACTTCGATGAATGTATCAATATCCCTAATGTTCCGGGCGAAGAAGCTGAGGAATATAGCCGTTAGAATCCAGCTGACGTGGACCAATGAGAGGAAGACAACCAGCCTGAAAAAGCTGCAGAACTTACAAAGAATAGTATGGATTTGAATGTGATTCTCTCCAACGGTAACATTCAAATCCACACTATAAATACAAGTTCTTCCATCAAATTAAGTGTGGAGATTATGCACAAAATGCTACAGAGCCAAGAGCGTTATAGTCAAAGCATTCCCACCCTAAAACACAAGTCTGTAGATATACAAATACATTCAAAGAAGTGTTCTAGAACCCAACCTAAGCAACCCACGATGTATCATAAGCTTAGAGAGATTTTCCCAACCTTAGCATTGAGGCTAAACAAATGTAAGGGAAAATCTCACCATAGTTGGAGACAACACCAAACCCAAACCCCATTCTCGTAAGAGATAACTAGTGGTGAAGTGAGGTAGTTGTTAGGCAATCCCGAGTGAGGGTGATAAGTCCCGAGTGGAGTGTGAACTCGTTAAACATCTAAGAGGCGAGCCCGAGAAAGTGATAAGTCCAGAGGCTTTGAGTAAGTAAACTACGTGGAGTAGTCAGAAAGCTCAAAGTAGAAAGGTTAGTAAACTACAGAGGTAGTCAGAAAACCTTAGGAAGTGTTTGAAGGAATTTCCCTAGAAACAGGGAGAGTGGATGTAGGAGCTTGAGTCTCCGAACCACTATACATTGTTGTGTTTTTTACTGCTTTACGTTCTTATCTTGTCGTATGCATTCAATCATAAGCAAAACACAACACATGATCTTAAAAAGCAAAAATCTGGAATCACCATTCCTTCACCCCTGTTTTATATGCATCGCCCGACATGTTTTGCTTCCGCACGCGCAAAATGGGTTTTCCCACAGGGGCCTATCACTTCTGTTTCAAATTCACCCGTACTATTCTAAACATTTATGAAAATTACCTAATCGAGCTTCTACTGCATATCTACGTAACAATGATCCTATTTAAAATAATCAAAACCAAAGCAAAAAGAATGTAATCCATAATGGCAATTCGACGCAAGCAAAGAAATTATTAAACACAGATTATAAAATTATTATGAATCAACCGATAAAAAAGTAGAAGAAAGAGAACTGACTTACCCATAAATAGGTAAGACAACGGTGGAGTCGCACTGATGGAGGCAACACTCCTACAGCAGCGGCGAACAGATATGTTCTGAAGAGCTAGGCATTCATAAGATAGTAACAACTAAAGTTTGATACATCTGATCAAGTGTGAATAGGGAGGTCAAACAAATGTTCATGTAAAGCTATTTTAAGATTGTTCAGTAATTGATGGAAAAGATCCAGAAAAATCAAATTTAACATGTTTAAAATTCTGAATTACGATTCATCAGCAACAAAATTAGTAGAAATTATCAGTATGGGTGGACTTGTCTTTTCATCTCAAAAGATTTGCAAAGCATTTAATGCAACCATTTAGTTGGCGAATCAAGTGATATAATCCGACATTAGTAGCATTTAGTAATATATCATGGCTCCATGGATAAAATTTAATGATACTATAATAGAGAATCATCTTTCCCAAAGGATGACATAAGATGCACACAATAAGTTTATTCAGCAAAATAAACTCCCAAGATGGTGGCTTTGACTGGACCATCTATTCGATCAAGTAGGAATAGCCAGGTAATGTAGATTAGATTTTTCATTTTATTTATGAAATAAAATTGAATGGCACATGATAAAACTGAAATCATAGTAAAGGAATAATGATAAAGCATCTTTTACTTTGTTAGATACTATATTAAAATTCTGAAATAAAATTTTTTTCTGACATGAGAGAAAGTGAAAACTGAAACAATAAAGAATTGTCTTATTTTTCATTCATTACACCAAAGAGGATTGTTCACTTATGTAATTCCAGAATGAGAATTTATGTTTTGTAAGCACAAAAATGACACAAATCACTAATATTAAGTAATATTGTGAGGTAACCATATATAGCATATTAAATACAAAATAATAAACAAACATCAGCTCCACTTGAGGGAATTTTAATAAAAAGTTGCATGATCTGCATTTGTTCCATTGTAGAACAGATTTTGTTTTGTTAACATGAGCACAATTCCAGACAACAATGTACATCTAATAGCAGTGTTGTAGTGCTAAATCACAAACAAAAATATCCAATTTACTTGTCTTAATGCACTCTTCACTCTCTTAACCCACACACACGCACAACTCTCCTCTTCTCCCTTCGTTTCCTCAACACACACATAATAATCGGTACCCACAGTTGCAATTACACACTGCACCATACCTCCCTTAATATTTCTCACACAATCAACACAATAATACAATCGCATCCCCTATCACATTATACACATACTATATAAGCAATAACCATAAAGCATTGCATACCATCATCATCATATTCCATTTGAAATTATGAAGCACCAATGGGAGAAAGGAGAAATTCATTATTACTTACAACTTGTTAAGGATATTGCTTGCCAACTGCATCTTCTCACCATAAAGGTAGTAACATGGAACAACCTTTAGTTAACTTAATTTTGTAAGTGTATATTACTGCAATATGATTTAATTCATCCGTGTAACATGCAATTAATTTGACAATGGGGAACATGACATTGTAGGTCAAGTTTTTCCTCTGGTCTTGCTCATAATCAGCTTGTAGAAACTGTGTTGTAGCAAAATGAGCAACCCCACAAAGCTCACAAAACTGGTATACATAGAGGAATCATTAAACTAAGGCAAACTAATTATACCTGAATCACATAAAACCATGCACTATCTATTTGCTTATAAATCAATTTGAATTCTACCATAACATTCGGTTTCTTCAAAAAATAGTAGAAACAAAAGCAGAAAAATATAAAATTGAAACTATAAATTGGAGAAGCAATATCAGAAATATTGGAAAATTGAAACTATAATCGAAGAAGCAAAAGGAAATGCAGAATATGAAGATTATAAATTTGCAAATCTACCCAAATTAAAATATTTAAATGAAACAACTATCCAGAAACTAACTAATTGCAATAAAATCAAATTACTCAGTGATGCCCAAATTGGGAAAAAACAAAAACCTTACTTGCAAGATGAAGTCGGGGTCGCGTGGCGAAGGGTAGGAAGTCGGGGTCTAGCTTAACGGCGAAGGTGACGGGATAAAAGGAGGAGCAGCGGCGGGGATTGCCCGCGGCCCTTAGGAGTTTGGAAGGATGTTTGGTATACCCCTTCAATCATGGATACTATAATTGGGGAAATTAGAGAGATACTTGAGAAATCTCAATGGGCCGTTTCTAAGCACTAAAAATGGAGAGACAGATTTTGTGTGTGGAGAAATCTCAGTTCCTTTCATATAATAAGAAGAAAATCCAAATGTTATATTGCAAATTGACAATGGACTAACTCTGCATTTGATAAGTATTATCGAATTTGCCGTACACCAAACTGAGTGATGACAATTGTTTTAAGATTTCATAAATTAGGGATGGCAGCAAAGTGAATTTGGAGTATGACCAGCAAATCAATTGTCTGATTGAAACCAGAAACAATAATTAGAATTAACAATAATCAAGATAAGAACTCAAATATAATCATATAATAATCAATCTTAAGAACTCACGATGTAGACCACATGACGAATAACTCAATTTCTATTGCCTATTTTTTCATAGTTTGTATGACATATTTTTAAAAAATAATTAAATTTCTTTGCTATAATTCTATAAATGAAACATTGCAATTTCAAAATAATCACCTGCTTCATCAATTTGTTGTTTTGATCTTGTAATGATCTCTCCTTCATAAATGTCAAAAAAAAAATATGAGATTTCTAATTAAGAAACCAAGAACCCAACCAGAACCTCCCATTGATTTTCTGGTGTGAATCTCTGAAAATCAAAACAAATTTCTGTAAAATTAATCAAGAAATAAAGTAACCTGGCAACGGTTGAAGACCCTTGCACGATGAAGTTATTAGATGATTATCACAAATATAAATTTTATTGTGATCAGTAGTAAGCAGTGATGTAGAAGGCACATCCATTATGAGCCTAACCCTTGTGTTCTTGCTCCTCATTTTTCTTCCGTGGTTTTCATATTATGACATAAATAATCAAGAATCACAATATTTTTTTCCAGAAACAAATGAAGTTGCTTCACTATAATCCTATAAACGGTCACTGTAATTCCAAAAAACTCACTTACTTTATTAATATGTTCATATGATCTTGCAGTGATCTCTCCTCCATAAATGCAAAAAAAAAAAAAAAAGTGAGATTTTTAACTAAAAAACCAAGAACCAAACAAAAAATTTACCTCTATCAAACACTTGCACACTTCCATCAATGTTCCGATGTAAATCTCTGGAAATCAAAAAAGAATTCTGTAAAATCGAGTGAGAGGCAATAGAAAGGAAAACACCGTAAGTTTGTGAGAGATGCAAGGAGTGAAGAAAAGGAATTAATCTACCTATTCTAAAAAGACGACCCAAATCATAGAAGGGAGAAAACTTATGCAGAATTTCAAGCTTCAGATATATGTGAAGGATAAATAGTGTCTCGGCTTCTACACTGGAAAATGCATAACATAAGAAGGATTACCTCCATGAATTAATATTTTACATATGATTGATATTCAATAATTAATCATGTGTTAATACATAAGTCGTAAAATTAGGATTGTCATATACATGAGAACTGTTATAGGGCTTACATTAACAAACATAATAGTCATAACACACTCTAAGGAGTCCACTAAATTTCAAATCCTAGAGAAAGCATAATAAAGCAAATAATTCAAATGAAGAAAGTTTCTTAGATGTACATACTCGTCTTTAAACATGAACTGTGTATGAATAGCATCCATGGGAGAATAAGTGGTGACATTATCCACGGTTGACAGAGGAGTTGTGGCGGCAGAATAAGAAGAAGGGAGACGGAGAACAAAGACTATACTGGATGCAGTGGCAACGCAAATGAAGAGAGAAAAACGATTAAATCACCAAACAATAAACCTGCAAAAGTTCTATAGTTCATGTGATGTTAAAATTTAAAAACAAAGTTGGATTTTCTTTTAGAGAAGATCAACTCCAGTTTTGTTAATCACACAGTAAAGCTAGACTTATTGGGAAAAAAAAGCCTATGTCATTTGAAGTCATGGGTACGACTAAGAGATCCTACCATGGTTGCTACTTTTACCATGTCAGTTTGCTTCTGCATCAACATTGATTAGCATCAATATTGATTAGATTGACGAATTGCAAGTAAAGGCAAGAATATGAGAATGGAATAATATATGCAAGATAATTTATTTGAAAACTCAAGAAGATGATTATAAATAGCTAATACACGAAGAAGAAGATGAAACCTATGAATAACAGCTAGGTATTCTGAGACAAATATTCCTTAATTCACTGTGAGACAGATCGAAATCGAAAATTGGAAGAACATAAATATTAATAGAGCAGAGTAGGAAGAATAAGATGATCTTATACCTGTGAAGAATTATATCACTCTCTTCACCTCTTGCAATATTGTAGTATTAACTTGAAACAACCTATTACCTTAAAATCACAAAGAAGATAATTAACAAACTAATTAAGAAAAATCATAAGAGATTCACTTGCCCAATTATTTCAATTAAGAATCACGCTCCATTCTTGATATCTTATTGACAGCTGAAACATAGGTATGGCACCAATAATCACGGCCGCCGCCAACACCTCTCCGCTTTTGCCATAAGATCAGTGAATGCCTCCCATCACTGATGCACCATCAATTCCAGTCACGTTAGCCTTTGGCACAGCCAACATTTCCATACTCGACCATGTACTCCTCCATTCCATTGTCATTCAACCACGCTAAATCAGATCTTGCCGCTCCGCACAATGACTTTTGCATTTCTAGAGAGACAAGAGTTGGAGCGGGTGGAAGTCGAAAAGTGACGATTTAAGAGTGATTTGGTATGATATTTGTAAAACTAATCGACACATAGGACACGTGGCGAGAAGAGTCTGCTACTTGGCACCCGGCTAGCATTGACACTTGGCAATAATACATGGCGACACTTGGCTGCTTCTGCTGGCTGCAGTCCTCCTTTTATAATATAAGATTACCATTTCATTTTCCATTCCTCATGACAAACCAAGCACCCCCTTAATCTTTAATGTTATTGTAAATCGATGCATATTTTTCTCTTTGACCAGTGACAGATGACATGGTTCGCCGGACTTGTCATGCAGATAAGTTATTCTATTTCATTTACATTATTGTGACAAAAAATTCAAAAAAAATCACACTCGTTATTAATTTTTCTGTCAAAATAATGTAGCAAAAATAAAATAAAATATTAAACAGTATAATCATACATTGCAAGTCCAACGAGCCACGACATCCATCATCGACCGGAGAAAAAAAAAACATGTATTAATTTACAACAACATTAAATGTTAAACTTTTTTACTATAATCTTAAAAATTGTGATTAAATTGATACTTGACATAAATATCATGTATTTATTTAGAGTTAACTATGTAGAAAATGAAAAGAAGAAAAGATTATGAGATACATTAAAATAAGAATTGAAGGGCGTTGCTTAACATGTAAGTCACAACTTTATGTAAAAATTAAAGAGAAGTTTAGGGATTCATGTGAATCAAACTTGAGTATGACGTGTAAAGGGTTATCTCTTGATAAAATCTTTCCTTCGCAGTAGGCCATTACGAATGCAAGTGCCAATTTCCAAATGAATGATCTTGCTTGCATGCATGGATATGAGATTTAACTTTTGTGATAAGATCTCACGTACAATATTCAAAACTTAGTCAAACGGAAAGTAGTTAAGGATCAAATGGGTAAATGAATAATGACCGACTGAGGGTGTGTTTGAAACACTAAAAACAGTTTTTAGAAGCACTTATTTTTAAAGTTATATTTCACAACTTTTGAAAATAATTGCTTCTAAAAGCTGTTTTTAGTGTTTCAAAACACACCTGAGTATTATATGTATAACTAGGCTTTGTCACACGCAAGAAATTTTCAATAATAATCAAAGTCCGTCAAAACATTATATTATATCACACAAGAATTTGATTTTTTATTTTTTTTATGTATATTACATCTTTTGAATTCTTGCCTTCTATATACAGTTATTTATTTATATTGAGATTATGACAAAAACTCGTATGAGACGCCATATCCTAGCATAAACAACACCTACTCCTCATAAAATATTAAAACGTTAATATTCAAATTATACTCCATCTCACAGTGAGATGGTCTCATACAAACGTGATTCTGATATTAAATATTTTAAAATAATGATATTGTCATTTAGGGTATGTTTGTTTCGGGATTTAGGTGTGTGGGGGAAGTCATGACTTCGAAATCCTATAGATTTAAAAATCTTGGTGAATAGTAAAAAATATGTATTTGTTTTGAGATTTTGATAGGGTGAGGTTTTACTTTATGTCAAATCAATGTTTAATAATGATTGATGTGATATTATTATATTGTGTTGAGAGTGAGAAAAATATTGATGTGATTGTATTGAATTTTGTGAAAAATAGAGGTGTAAGTGTACTTTATAGGAGATGATTTTGAAATCTAATTTTAAATCTCAAACTATAATGGGACGCGATTTTCAAAGTTCTAAGTCCATCCGAATGAGTCCCGAAATAAACATACCTTTAGAGGTCGTTTTTTATGCGAGAAAAGAAAGGAAAAGAGGGGAAAAGAAATCATATCCCACCTTTTCAAGTGTTTGGTATGTTTGATGGCTTTTCCCCTTGGCCCGAAGGCCCGCATTTCCTTTTTCTATTTTTACATGATTATGGATCCCACCTCCTAGGTGGTATTTCTAATACCAAATATTATCCATTGTTATTAATTGACATAAATGACCCTATTTTAATTCATTGTTGGTAAAAATATATATGTAATAAGGGGTATAATAGTAAAATTAATATTTATCAAATGAATTCCCATGTCTTTATCCATCTTAACAAACGGTTGAAGTAAAATAAATCATGATTTAAATACATCATAACAAACACTTAGAAAAGTCAAATATATCATATAGGTAAGTAAAATGTATCACATGATTTCATATCTTTTCATATCCTATACCACGTAACAAACGGGCTCTTAGGATTCAAGGTTTGTAAGGAACGGCCGTGTTTCCTTTGGCCTTAAATGATTTTTAATTTTTTTTTTGGTCCAATTAATCCATACTATATTAAAAAGTAGTTAGCATTTGAGAAATATTTTTGGACCACTTTACCCCTCTAATACTTTAGACTATGCAAATTAAGCCCCACAAAACACAAAATACATAGACTCAAATGAAAACAAAAACAAAAGTAGATTGGATGACGAACAGACGGACCGAAAAAAAGGGAACTCAAAACGGTGTCAGAGCGCTTGAGAAAGGAGAAGCGGCTGCAGATTGGACGAAGACGGCTGGCGAGAGCACTTGAGGGCAGATCGGACGACGACGGCTCGACGGGTCCTCCAACACCTCCGACGACGTCTACTTTGTAGTTGGTGTAATACTGGTTTTATTTTTGTATTCTCGACGGGTTCTAAAATTCTTTTTCGATTTTTTGTTGGCACAATTTCTATGTTCATGGGTCCGGAGAGGAATGTTTTAATTTGTTGTTTCAAATTCTTTGAAATACATGGGGTGGAAATTAGGCGGGGAAATTTCAGGGAACTACAAGAATCCCAATCAAATATCATTTAAATATAAGTCTATCCCCTTATTTCATTTTGATACAAAATGGATGATAAAAAACTCATTATACCCTTACTCTCTAATTCTTTCAATATTTGTATTTTTAATAATAAAATAAAAAAACCCTCTCTCATTATTTCACCGGTTCTTTCTCTCTCCCCATTATTTCCATTCTTTGAAACCCCCCCTATCTCTCTCTACATCCGCCTCTCCCTCTCTCTAAACCTACTTTCGTCCAGCCTCCACCGCCACCACAAACCCCGTTGCCCATCCTCCACCACCACCACAACCCCCCGCCGCCCAGCCTCCACCACCATCACAACACCACGTCCATAAACGGAGGCGAGTGCGGTGACGTGAAGGCGGCAATATCAATGAAGGAGACATCGCCGTCGCTGCTCTGTGTCGAGTGAGGTGTCTGTGAAGACGGCGGATCTATAGAAATATGATTTTTTTTTCCTGGTTTTGAAATTGGGATTGACAGATCTATTTTTGGGTTATTTTCTGGGGTTTTTTTTTTGATGATGTTCTCAGTTCCGGTTTCAAATTCATACTTTCCGGTGGATCTGGAAGGATTTGTGTAGATCCCCCGCTGTTGTGGGTGTCATTTTGTACTAATGATTATGTAAGCTCGATTTTATTGAAGGACGGTAAGATTAATATGAATGGTGGTGGTTTGTGGTTGTGGCGGCGGCGGCAGAGAGGTGTAGAGTGGTGGTGGTTTGGAGATTTTTTTGTTTTTGCAGTGTGTGTAAAAATTTTCTACAGTTTGTGCAAATACTTTTGCAATTAGGCAAATTGTTTTTGTGCTTTTATGCAAATATTTTTGCATATCTGTAGATTTTTTTTTTTGTATGTTTTGGTCATGTGCAAATTTTGAGTTTTATTGTTTGCTCAATTTAATTATCTGATGAAACTCTATTAAAAAATCTGGGTTTGTTTGTCTAGTTTGCTCAGTTTAATTATCTGATGAAACTCTATTAAAAATAAAAAAATTTGGGTTTTGTTATTGTGCAAATTTTGAGTTTTATTGTTTTGAGTTTTGTACTTTGTATTTTGCTCAGTTTTATTGTTTGTTTATTGGGTAAAAAAGTACACAACAAGAATCATTCATTTTGAGTTTTTGTGATGTCTGTGTATTTTTGCTAGTGAATCCAAGTTTTGTAACATGTTTGTGTTGTTTGTTGCAGATTTTTACATCCTATTTTTTGGGAAAACAGAGTTTGGGAGGTGGAGGAAGAGGGTCACAAAGAATTGGATACTTACTTTTTTTACACATATGAAAGAAGGTCTGATTTTTTTTTTTTTTTGGCTCATGTAATTAGTATGCAAATGTTGGTGTTGAATTTTGGCTGAAAGGAAATATATTTTGTGACTTTTGTAATTTTTTGAATGAAAGGAGTTACATTTTGAATGAAAGAAGTATTGTTTCTCTAAGTTTTGGGAGAAGATTTTGCCTTATTTTTTCTGAATTTTTTTGAACTGAATGAACGAGTTATTGGGTGTATTTGGGGGGGGGTGTTTGGTTGTATTGGGGGCGAGAAAAACGTCTTCTCGATGAACAGTTGGAAGATTTTTTCAGATTTTAGCTCATTAAAGGTAGATTTGTCTTTATACTATGTAGATTGTATCTAGTTGAAAGATGAGGTATTGGATGTATTAGATTTTAATAAAAGGCCCAACTTTGTATCTAGATGATATCCCCCCAAATTAGGCTCATGGATTTGAAACGTGGGGAGTCATCCAAGGTGCGCAAGGGGTTGCAAAATGGAGTCTGCCGGAAGGGGAGCAGAATGATTTTCTGACTTTGTTCCGCAGCATCCGAGTAGGATTTCTTCTGAAATGGGCAAATGATTTATTGATTTTTGCTGCGGCGCATCATCTGAGTAAGCCTGCTGTGGCGGGCTTTAAGATTTTGGGTGAGGTTTTCTTTTCTTTCCCAGAATATTTTGCAAGAATGTTCATCGCATCCCAATGCATAATTTTAGCAATATCTAAGCGTTGAGCTTCTGAATGAGATTTAGTTACCATAGATTTTTCCGTCTACTACAAGTTCCATACCAAAAATCTTGAGGCAGGATTCCTACAACTTTTGCATTTTTTTATACGAATGAATTCTTGACACCATTCTCTCTACAAGAGAATTTTCTCTACAGGAGATTTTGCCTGCTATTGCAATCAGTCTGATTCCCGAAGAATTAGAACATAAATTTTTGGTAATTTCTTCGATTCCAATAAAATTTCTATTACTTTCAATCCAAAGTTTAATTTGATGGGTTTAATCAATCGCCAGAATTAGTAAAAAAAAAATCGTGGGTGCAGAATACAATTTTTATGGTACTCTGGTATTGAGTTTAACAATGTACTATATTGTGGTTTCGAATCGATACAGAGGTATAATGGAACCCGGACAATGGAAGCGGTTCAAGTGGATCCGGCTGCGGAGTGGGTGGCGCCAGGGGGCGAAACGAGCTTAAACGTGAGTTGCATTTGAATTTCACTTGAATCTGAGTTAAATTAAATGAATTGAAAGTAATAGAAATTTTATGATGCAAATTGATGTGAGGACTGTTTTTCTAAATGCAGAACCTATGTGGCAATTGGGGCTTGGTGGTGGTACAAAGTTGTACACTGAACGGCCTATGAGCCCGGCTGTATCTATTACTTGAGGACTGAATTGTGTAGACACGACAATCAGTGTCATTTCAATCATCTATATAGTCTTGGCACGGTAAAGTCCCTTAATATTTCAGTATTGGTGTAGATAATTGATACTTTAATTCGTGATTTGTATGATCATTTGCTAAAGATGGTAAGTTAGTGTAGTTTAATGTAGAATTGATTCTGATTTCGTTGGGAAAAGTGGATAATTTCCTATTTAGGGGGGATGGGGTCTCGAAGAAAGGAATTAGAACTCACCAAACGAATTAACAAAGGTAATCAGAGCTAACTTCGTCCAGGTTTTTCTTTTCACCCCTGTAAATTTATTTACATTGTATGAGTTTCTGGTTTAATTTTGTTTTTACAACCTAATTCATGGTTATTGGATTATATGTGGCAGGTGTATAAAGGTCTTGATATTGGGTCGGCGAAACCTTCGGATGAAGAAAGACATGTTTTCCTTAATTAATTTCAATTTATTTGGATCATCTTATGTGTTCGATTATGGGGCCGAATAGCTTTTCGGGTACTCTTCTGCATTGTATTTTGGAGTCTTACATTTTTAAATGAAATTAGTTTAGGCAATTGATTTTGGGAGGAAGTAGCTAAGTTGATAAGCAACACATTTGTTTATCCCCATTCTCAGTTATGTATTGCATCTAAAAAACTCTTTCAACATGTATTTTCAGGTAATTGATTCAATTAAACTCTTTTTTAGTTATTTATTTTTACTTTAGACTTGAAATCTTGCAGTTTGTTTTCTAATTAAAAATATAAACCATCGTGGGAGGAGATCGTTGTACTAAAGCTTTTGTGCCACACTGTAAAGATTTTATGGGAGTTTTCTAACATGGGCAGGTAAGGATTGTGGTTACTCACATTTTTCTCTTCTCTTACTCGATTTTTTCTCTTTATTGCTGTAATTTTTATTTTTCAATTCGCCCCCCAACCCCCATTCATCTTTATTTTCCGGTGCCGTGAAAATTGTCGTCTCAAGCTTGAAGCAAGTAACTCATTTTTGTCCCACTCGAATTGTTTTTCATGATATATAGCAAGTATATTTACTTTAATGATTACTAATGGTGGAGGAACGCCTTAGTTAAATTTGGAGCACGTTCTCCGATGATGGCTCACCTTAATAAACTTGAGGTACTTGGAGGATTAATTTTTATAGAGACCCAAATCGATTTAAATTCCACCTTTCTTTTTGCCCGAAAAAGCTTTGAACAATTTTTGAAATTGGTCCTTTTGAACTACCAGATGAATAATCGAAGTTCTCGATGCCCCATCTATTGCAAGCTTTAGTCTTTTTAGGCAAATAGAGAGGTTTATATTAAAGCGTAAAAAGCCAAGCCTTGGTGGCAAACGGACCTTCTTCTTCTTCTAGAGCAAGGGGTGGTAAGAACAAGAAAATGAACAAAGGCCACAAGCAAGTGAACTCAAGTGTTGCCAATGGCAAAGATAAGGTGAAGAAGGGTGGTGGGAGTGAACAAGCCCCAATAGTTGGCCTAAAGGGGGAAGTGCTTCAATCTGTTGAGAAAGGACATTGGAGGTCAGCCTGTTCCAGACCCAAAAGGGATGGAAAGAAAGGTAATTCTCACGCACTAGTTGTTGAAACTTGTTTAGCGGCGTATGCCTTCCATTTTGTGGGTGGTGGATACGGGATCCACTAATCATGTTTGTTTCACATTACAGGGGTTCAAGCGGACCCGACAACTTAGTGGGAGTGAGGTCCTCATCACACTAGGCGATGCTTCTGAGTGGCAAAAAAGCAGGGTGGGAGAAGTGCACCTGCCTTTTGAAGACAGAGTTTTAATTTTGAGATATTCTTTACGTTCCGGATTTTAGAAAGAATTCGTTTTCAGTTTCTAAACTTTTATGATGGATATTTGGTTACTTTTTAATAAAGTTGTTACCAATTTTTTTTTTTGATAAATTTATCTGTCATGGAACGTTGTTGAATGATCTCTATACAATTAACTGTGCACACCACTCACGAAATGTATCCTATAACACATCAACTGTTTCCGAGAAAAGAAAACGTTCATCAGACGTGAACGAGACACTTCTTTGGCATCTAAGATTGGGTCATATAAATCCAAAGAGGATCCAAAGGTTGGTGAGAGACGGTTCACTAGGGCTTCTCCAAGTTGAACCGATTCCAACCTGCGAATCATGTTTGGAGGGTGATATGACCAGGAGGGTATTTGGAGCCAAGGGAATAGGGCCAAAGAAGTGTTAGAGATCGTTCACACAGATGTATGTGGTTCAATGTCAACCAAAGCAAGATGAGGTTATGAGTAATTTTATTGATGATTACTCAAGGTACATTTTCCTTATGAAGCATGAATCTGAGATCTTTGAGAAATTCTAAGAATTTAAGGCTCAAACAGAGAATCATAGGGAAAAACATATCAAGTCTCTACGATCTGATCGTGGGGGAAAATACCTCAGTAATGAGTTTTTGAACTACTTATCTGATGAAGGGATTGTGTCCCAGCTTAATGCACCCGGAGCCCCTCAACAAAACGGGGTTGCAGAGCGAAGAAACATAATTCTTTTGGAAATGGTTAGATCAATGATGAGTTATGCGGATCTTCCCGAAGTCGCTTACGGGTCATACCTTGGAAACAACGACTTACATTCTCGACTTGGTGCTATCCAAATCGGTTCCCAAAACTCCCAAAGAATTGTGGACCCTTTTTTTTAACAAGCGAGCCTAGTAAGAGACACATGAGAACTTTGGGGGTGTCCGGCCTACGTGTTGGACAAGGAAGTCGGTAAATTGGATCCTCGATCAGAATTAAGGTTGTTTGTAGGATACCCCTAGGGAACAAAAGGGTGTATGTTCTATAGTCCCGAAGATCAAGAGGTGGTCATCAACACCCACTTTAGATTTTTGGAAGAAGGCTATATGAACCAAAGAAAACCAGTGAGATTACCTTAAATGAGCTTAGAGGGCAAAACTCAAAAGTACCAACTGCATTTAGATGATATACCAAACGATACACTTTCACAACCGAGCCTCATCATAGTGGGAGGGTTGTTAGTCGACCCGAGAGATTCATGGGAATAGGAGAGTCCTCGAACTTGATTCCCTGACAAGACGAATCGGACCCATGGATATATGACGGCACTCCAAGATAAGGATCGCGTGTTCTTGGCAAACAAAGAATGAAAGCCAAAATGGGTTCTATGTTTCATAATAGAGTATGGGAGCTAGTCGAACCACTTAATGGGTCAAACCCATTAGATGCAAGTGGGTATATAAGAGGAAAAGAGGACCGGACGGGAAGGTTGAAACCTTTAAAAGCAAGACTAGTGACGAAAGGTTACACTTTCGAAGAGAAGGGATCGATTATGAGGAAACTTTTTTCGCCTTTCTAGCCATGCTTAAGTCCATCAGTATTCTCTTATCGATTGCTTCACATTTCGATTTTGAAACTCTGGCAAATGGATGTCAAGACAACTTTCCTTAACGGAAGTCTTGATAAAGAGATCTATATGCAACAACCCCAAGGTTTCATTGAAACAGGCCAATAACACCTAGTTTGTAAGCTCAAGAGGTCCATTTACGGACTCAAACAGGCATCCAGAGCTTGGAACCAAAGTTTTGATCATGTAATAAAGTCTTATGGGTTTGATCAAAACGATTTTGAAAGTTAGGCGTGTAAAAAAGCGTGTTTTAATCAGATTGGTATTCTTAGTACTATACGTAGATAACATTGTGATCATCGGGAATGATGTGAAGGTGTGATCAGACGTAAGGGCATGGCTTTCAAAATAGTTTGATATGAAAGACTTAGGGAAAACCGGACACATCCTTAGGATCAAGATCACTCGAGATCACAAGAAAAGGATGATCGGGTTATCGCAAGTTTCATACATAGACACTGTCTTGAAATGCTTCAGCATGCAAGATTCCAAGAAAGGATTCGTACCTTTCAGACTTGAAATCCATCTATCCAAGAAAATGTCCCCTAAGACGCAATAGGAGATAGATGACATGAAAGGCATTCCTTGTGCTTCGGCTGTCGAAAACCTTATGTATGCAATGCTGTGTACGAGACCGGATATCTGCTTTGCCGTAGGCATGGTAGCAAGATATCAAAGTAACCCAGGGAAAGCGCATTGGACGATAGTTAAAAACATTCTGAAGTGTCTGAAAAGAACTCGGGATAGATTGTTGATTATCAGTCAGATACTCCAATCCCCATCGGCTTACACTTTGACCAGTTTCCAATCGATTTAGATTCCATAAATTATCCGCCTCAATTAATGTGTTTCCATTTGGGAAGTGTAGCCATCAAATGGACGAAGTGTGAAGCAAAATGCATCAACGACTCAACCATGGAAGTCGGGTAAGTAAATAACCCAGAAGTAGTGAAAGAACCGATTGGGCTCTAGATCTTCTTAGTGGACTTGGATGGTGTTCTCAATTTGTCTAGCAATATCTGTTAGGGGGCAACAATGCAAATTCAAGAGAACCAAGAGTCCACGAGTCAAACAAACACATTAAAGGAAAGACATCTTATACGAGAAATCGTTAGCGAGGAGATATAGATGTGGAAAAAAGATAGCGTCTCGAGGATAAATTTAGCGGATCCATTCACAAAGCGTTTTTGCCTCCTCACGGAATACATTCGAGAGACATGTGAGTGGAATGGGTGTCAAGTTGCCAATCTGCTTTGAGTATAAGTGGGGAGAAATTATTAGGTTCGTGTAGGTTACATTAGATGTCACGGACTACTTGAGACATGTTGTAGTATACTTAAAAGCGGACTTTTTGAGTATAAGTGGGAGATTGTTGGGATTATAATTTGAAAAGTATGCTTTTTTACTTTGTATAATCTAAACCTAATTTTCGGACTTATTTACTTGAAATAAATTGTTTATCATCGATGCTTTAAATATGATTGAATGTTATATATATTTATCTTTGCATAACTGCTCAATAATTCATACGTGTTACATCAGAGTTAATTTAGTGATACGGATCACGAAGATTAAATTAACAAATCCCTTGTAACTAAAAAAGTACACCATTCACAACCTAGATGGAAATGAACAACCCATCATGAAAGGTTGAGGTGTAAGGCTCAGATTGGTTTGTCTTGACCAAGAGATTACACTAGTGCATGACTGATGCGCTGAATAGGACCTACATGAGGATAAATTCTTCAGAAGTGAACAAGGAAGAATTAGACCTCAGTGGTTCGTTGTTTCTTAATCTTCGTCCCTTAAATAGGATCACGTGGGATTGGTAACTATTGCTTTGACTTATCATGGGTAGCGAATCAGAGAGATTCAATACTTTTTATCTTGGGCAATATTATTGGTCACATGTGATTGCTAAGATTTAATACGAAGAATCGTGTGCAAGTACGCTTGCTTGATTTGCCCTCTTGGGAGGTTCATAAGTTTTATCATACCAAATCTTGCAAGTGGAATTAGTTTCCGGTATGGATAATAATGTTGAACCGTTCCTCGACCAAGGACAAAAGATATTAATTAACGGAAAGCTATTTCAAAGGCTTGAATTAATTAATGGGTTAGATAATCTTAAACACGGGAAATAATGACCGGAGCCATATTGATCTTGTAATATGGGTTAAGATGGATAGTGCAATATTAATTATGTAGTGGGATTAATTAATATTTATGGGCTTGAATTATATTGTGGCTCAATATTAGATATTCAAGATCCATTAGAAGGTCCAATCTCAATTCTCCTAAAGGCCCCCTGAGTAGCCCAACAAATAGTCCAATAACTGAAAAAGATGATTAAAATAAAATAAATATTGTTGCTTATTTTTTCCTCTTATTTTCGAAATTTATGGATAAAAAGGGAGAAAGATTTTCTTTTGAATTTTGTTATGGAATGAAGATATGTATTCTTGGAATACAAGATTATCTCATTAAATTCAAGAAATCTCCCACTTGGTTATCTATATAGAAAATTTCAAAATTTTGGAAATATAGTGGGCAAGAAAGATTTTCTTGATTTTCTTGAAAAGATATTATGGAAGATATGTATTTCTTGAAATACAAGAATATCTCATAAATTCAAGAAGATCCAAATCTTGGATTCTTGCTTAAATATTTTCAAAATTTGTCCATAATTGAGGAGGTGGGATTTTTGTGGAATATTTTAATTATGGGAAAAAGAATATAGAAGATATATTCAAGATTTCTTGGTGACCAAGAAAAGTCTTTTTCCCACATTGGTTTTTCTACAAGAATTTCTACCCCCTCCTCTCCTATAAAATAGGGGATGATTAGTTCATTCCCAAGTACAATTCCATGTGCTGGAAATATTAGCAAATCCACAAAGGTGGTGAAACAAAGTTTATTTTTTCCTTTTGTTAATTGTTCGACAAGTGTCCTTCCACCGGATAGTTGAGCAAGGGCTAAGGGAATACTTGGGAAGTCCTTTTGGTTAGTCCGTCCGATCAAGTCAATTGCCATCCCGAGAGGTAATGCTTCACGTAAACCCGTAGATTCCGTTCATGCCAGGGTTTTAGGGTTTTACGTGGCTTTTTATATGCATGATATGTTGTTGCAATTATTATTTGAATTAATATAGGATTTATTCATGCTAGTAATAATTAAGGAATTAAATTTGTATTTAAATATTCACCCCGAATAGATCAGTGCAATTCATTCCCCAACACCGTCATTCTTCGAGGTCTGCTTTTTTGAAAACCATGATATCGGTTTACTTCCAAGAAATTGACAAGTTCCCGTGGTAGACTTCCGTCAATTCTACATCCTCCATAATCACCATCCTAATAACCAGCTTAATTCAATGTTATCATCACCGGATATCATAATCCTCTATTCACAAAGGCCTTTTATGATATTTCGTAATCTCTTGGCGACCTCCATGTGACTAAATTTTTAGGATTAGCTTTATCTTGCACATATCCCAACAACAAATGTTATATCGGGCCTCGCTGCGAAGAGATATAGCAATGATCCAATGATCCTCTATAATCAATTAAGTGTGATTTATCGATTTGCCTTCAGATCGAGATCCATCTTGTAGTTAGTATTCATGGGAATTCTAACCGCATTGCAATCATCATGTCAGACACCATACTTTGCAATCGGATCTTTGTTGGTGTATTTTGCTTGATTGATGAAGAGTCCTTCCTTAGTTTGTTTCACCTGAAGTCCAAGAAAGAAATTCATCTCCCCCATCATAGACATCTCAAACTTTCCTTTCATCAGGGTAGAAAACTTCTCACACAACTGATGATTTAAAGAACCAAATATGATGTCATCCACATAAATCTGAACTAGTAAGATATCTTTCTCATCTTCTATCCTGAACAGAGTTCTATCAACAGTTCATTTGATAAAACCATGGTCAGTAAGAAATTGAGAAAGGGTATCATACCATGCTCTGGGTGCTTGCTTAAGACCATACAAGGCTTTCCTGAGCCTGTAAACTTGGTCACTCTGACAAAATCCTGGAGGTTGTTCAACATATACTTCCTCCTTAAGCACACCATTCAGAAATGCACTTTTCATATCCATCCGATAGCAGAATTGAATTTCATGTGGGCAAAGATATGCAAGAAACAATCTGATGGCTTCTAGTCTTGTAACAAAAGTAAAAGGTTTCATCATAATCCAAGCCTTCTTCTTGGGAATAACCTTGTGCAACTAGTCTTGCCTTGTTTCTCACAATGTTGTTGTTTTCATCTCTCTTATTCTTGAACACCCACTTAGTTCCAATCACATTGTGCCTTTTAGGTCTGTCCACTAACTCCCAAACTTCATTCCCTGTGAACTGATTTAGCTCTTCTTGCATAGCAGTAATCCAGAATGAATCTTGTAGAGCTTCTTCGATCTCAGTAGGTTCTTTTTCAGATAGGAAGCAGCAGAACAAAGCACTTTCTCCATGGAACCTTCTTGTTTTAACACCTTCTGATATATCACCCACAATCTGACTTGTAGGATGACTATCCAACCATTTCCTCCTGGATGTTCCCCCTTCAGTAGTATTCTCAACATCAGAAATGTTAGGTTCAGGTAATTCATCAAATTCAGGGAACAACAGAAAAGGAGAAAGAGAATCATCTTCCTCAGGGGAAATTCCATTCAGAACATTGTTAGAGACATTTGTTCCCCCTTGGTTGATAGATTCAGAGTTTGCCTCAGCTGTGACCACATCTTCATTGGCATTACATACCTGAGTCCGAATCGATGTATGTTCGGTTTGGTCGATTCGATGTGTTGACTTTCCTTCATGGGAGAATTTTCATCCCGAGTTTCACCATCCCGAGTTTTTCCATCCCAAGAAAAGAACTTCTTTATCCGAGTCCGATTCACTCCATTCATAAAAAGTGATGATTCTTCTTCTTCGAGTTCGAGAGGACTTCATTTTCGAAAGCTAAGTCCGGTGATTCTCTTGGTCGGTTCTCCCGAAGTCATGTTCCCCTGTTTCTTCCGAACACAAGTAGATTCATCAAAAAAACATGAGGTGTTTCTTCCACAATAAGAGTCCTACAATTGTAAACTCTTATCAAGGCTTTATGACTTGAGAATATCCTAAGAATATCCCTTCATCGCCTTTGCTATCAAAAGTTTTCAACCGATCTTTACCATTATTGTGTATGAAACACTTGCAACCAAACACACGAAAAAAGAAACAAGAGGCTTCCTTTCATTCCACAAACTCATATAGGAGTTTTTCCTTGATTCTTGGTCAAGATGGATCCGTTTCTAAGAGTAGCGTCAAAGGTTGTTGATAGCTTCAAACCCAAAATCTCTTAGGAATATCGGCTTCAAAGAATCATTGTTCTTAAATAAATCACGGCTTCTTTTTCGTAGTCCTATTTCTTCTTTCAAAGAACACCATTCTTTGTGGGGTCCTTGGCAAACCGATGTTTCATGAGTTATTCCATTTGGTCGATAATAATCGATATAATATGGTTGATAAATTCAAAGGTTTTATCCGATCCGATTTTGACCACACTAAGATTCTTTTTTAGAAATCAAGATCTTGAGTCTTTTTCAAAGAGTTCGTTTGCTTTTTTTCTTACTTGAATAAGAATACCCATATGTATCTAGAGAAGTCATCAACTACCACAAGTGTATATTTTCGCCATTTGTGTTTACAGTGTCAATTTGACCAAAGAGATCCATATGTAACAACAAATTGTAATATTATGTCAAGAAAAACATCTACTTTGCTTTTGAAAGATGCTCTGATTTGCTTTCCTTTCTAACAAGCATCACAAACATGATCTTTACTGAACACTTCATTAGGTAACCCCCTCACAAGTGCTAATCTTGTAAGTTTGTTCGAGGGTTTTGAAGTTTAAGTGATTCAAATTTTTTGTGCCACAACCAACCGGGTATCGATTGGAACTTTTTACAACCAAACATGTATCTTTAGGAGTTGAACTCCAATCGAAGAAGATACACATTTTCCTTTTCTAGTACCAACAAGAAAATTTTTCGTGAGTCATTGTTTTTCACATAACATAAGTTCTTTGAGAACTCAACACCCAATCCTTTGTCACGTTAATTGGTGATAGAAAGTAAATTATGCTTTAGACCGCATACATATGAAACACCGTGGATATGAAATGAATCAACTTCAAGAGTTCCATATCCTTCCGGTTTGTCCTTTTGGAATTGTCTCCAAATGTGATCCGAGGGCCTTTTTTGCTCAACATAATAAGTAAGTAGTTGCTTATATCCTGTCATATGTCTTGAACATCCACCGCCCAGTACCATACAAATAGAGCCAATTCATTCCCACTCATCGGGGCTATGTTGTCTTCATTCATCTCAAGCTTTTTCCTTTACCCCTAAAAAATAGATCGGTTCTTAGGTACCCATTTTGGTGTAGGGTCCTACCAAAGTTAGTTGTACCTTTTGGAACCCAAATCGTAACAACTCTAATTACTTTAGAGTGGATGATTTGTCTCCCAAAACATCTACATATACATTCACAACCCTAGGTGCCTTGGCAAGACTGGGGTATGAGTGCGGCCTTAGCATAACATGAGCCTTAGAGTTCTTCTTGGGTTCAGCCTTTTGTTCAAGTGTCTTGGCTTTTTTCGAAGTCTCTGTCTCTGGGACGGGTTCAGAAACCTTTACCTTTAGGCAAGTGGGGTTTAGGTTGCTTCTCGAAATTTCCTCCTTTCAAGATGTCGAGGACTTGGTCTTTTTCAAAGAATATCTCTGCTTTGAAAGTTTCTCTTCTTCCCGATGGTTCATATTCTTCAGTTGATATTCTTACCGAGGCTTTGAAATCTTGGCTCGAAAATTTCCTACTTGGTCGAAAGTGTTCGGTTTTTCTAGCCTTTTCCCGAGGTTTGGGCTTTCTTCCATGAACCTTCAGTTTTTCTGAAACCATAGGTCATTTACCCTTGTCTAAAACCCTGGGCTGTTCTTCAGTAAGAAGATTAGATGCTACTGGTTTAACAAAGACATTCTTAGTGCTACTAGAAGCAGCATTCAGAAGACCTTGTGAGGTTCCCCCTGGATTATATCCCAATCCAGCCTTTATAGTTGCAGATATTTGATAACTCTGAATTTCATCTATTACTTTAGATGCATACTTCAATTGAGCTAACTTTCTCTGCGCACTATCCTCACATTTCTTTAGAGTCTCATGCTTCTCAAAGAGGTCATTGAACTCAGTTCTGATAAGCTGAATCTCTTCAGTGGATTTTTCTAATTTTCCATTTAGGATTTCTATCACTTTCTCTTTTTCTGAGAGTTGTACTTTCAGAACATCTAGTTCATCAGTAGTTCCCATCAATTGAGAAGTGATCTCAGCATTTTTAGAGTCTTTCCACTTCAAATTCTCAAAAGTGATCATTTCTTGTTACGCTCTTGAGTTTCAATGGAGCGATTCTTGTAATCTGAGAATAGTCCTTCATAAGGTTCTCAAAAGAATCCATCGATCAAAAAGTTCTCGGTTACAATTGAACTTGAGAACTTCAGTGCTTGTGTAGGAGCAACAACGAGATAGAAGAATTTACCTCCTCCATAGAAACAAAGGCGGACATCATCATCATCCTTTATCTCGAGAATATCTCGCCCAAGAACTGGATCCTTCTTCAGATTGTTCTTTTTCCTCAGGAATCATAGCCTTTTTACTGGAGATCTTCTTGTCTCTCTTTGCTTGTCTTTCCTTTCTTTCTTTAGCACTCAGCTCAGGACAGTCATATTGGAAGTGACCTTTCTTCTGACAGTTGTAGCATCTGTTGATGTCATCATCATGATCACTTTCCTCCTTGGTCTTGGAGTCCTTCTTTTTGGATGAGGAACTTTCAGCTTTATGGTCCTTCCTTTTCTTAGTAGATCTATCATCAGCTTCTGAGTTTCTCTTGTACCTGTGATTCCTGTAATATTTCTTATATTTCCCATATCTGCTATTAAGTCTTTCAAACCTCCTTGCCATCAGTACTAGCTTGTCCTCCTGCTCATCCTGATTTTTGGCAAGTGAGTTCTCAGACTCTCTAGATTTACAGGATTTCTCTTTGACTTTAAATGTCACATTCTTGCTAGATGAAGAATTATCTTTGCTATCAGATTTCTTAGTTTTCTTGTCAATCACAAACTCATAAGCTTTCAGTTCAGAGAAAACTTGTTGGTATGCCATGGAATTAATATTTTTGGTGTTTTCAATCACCACAGCATGTATATCCCATTTCTTAGACAGTCCTCAAAGAATTTTCAGTGCCACTTCTCTCTGTGGGTATCTTTCCCAAGAGCACTCAGATCATTCATAATGCTAGTGAATCTGACCTCAAGTTTGTCAATGGATTCACCATCTTCCATTTCAAAGCTGTCAAACTTTCCAATAACAACATAAAGTTTGTTTTCCTTAATATGATCTGTGCCTTGACACTTAACATCAAGTGTGTCCCATATTTCTTTTGCAGTTTCACAGTGAGAAATCATCCCCATAACACCATCATCAATAGTGCTATACAGATTATCTTTAGCAATGTAGTCCAGATTGACTAACTTTCTCTCATCAGGAGTAAGTTGATCATCATGCTTTGGAAGTTCATCTCTGGGATCATTCCTCTCAGTATCAGTGATTCTGGGATTCACAACAGTATATTTGAATGGTCCTTCAGAAACCACTCTCCACATTCTTTCATGTTTGGAATACAGATGAGCCTGCATTCTCAGTCTCCATAGGTCATAGCTCTCAACAGAGAACATAGGAAGTTTCTTAGAAGGCATGATGTCAGAGCTTTGTAAGATATCATCAATAAGATCTATTCAGTAGACCACCAAAGTCTTTTCAGCAAATAGACTATGGCTACCAAAGCAAGTGGTCAAAAATGAACCACTGCTCTGATACCACTTGTTGGTCCCGGTGCAAACGAGTCTTACACGTGTATGGGGGGGGAATACACCTGTTCAGTGATTTTTAAAACCTTTTCTTCACTGAGGTCAGATGGGTCAGGTTATCCTGATATTTTTGCCCTGAGAAGCACAAATCACCCTGAGTCAAAGTCAACTGAGACAATGATCTTGAGCAGCTTTCAGAAGCTTCAGATTAGCCCAACTGATCCTGAATTTATCAGAGATCCTAAGGAGCTTGGATCAGATAATTAACTTACTGAATACTCAGTAGAGGTAGTTCAGTTTGGTAACTATCTGTTCTAGCTACTCAAGTGTGCGGAATGGTTGGCCCTAAGTTTATACTCGTTTTAGCTTTGCTGAAAATCTTCTTCCTTTTAATAAAAACAGTGATTAAGGCTATGATCTATTTAGATGCAGTTCGGTGGATTGGTTCCAACTGAATATCAGTAAAATTATCTTTCAGTGAAAATCATGCAACAAATAAAATGCAGTACATAAAGCAAACAACACAACAATTATAGTGGTTCAGAGACTCAAGCTCCTCGCCCACTCTCTCGATCTTCGAGAAATTCCTTAACCACTTCCTAAAGCTTTCAAAGCTAACTCACTCTGTAGCTTACTCACTTTACTACCTTGAGTTTTCTTTCGGGTGACTCACTTTTGCGCCTTACTAACTCAAACACACACAAGTGTTCAGACTACCACAAGTAGCTTACTAACTTCTTCTCTATAGTTTTCTGGCTAACTCACTGTAGCTTACTAACTCTTTACAACTCTAATTCACCAACAATACAAACACTCAAACTACCTTCTCAAAAGGGTTTGGGTTTGGGTTTTCCAACTAAGGTGAGATATCCTTTACAATAAGAACAAACACAAAGGCTAGGATATCTCTTCTAAGCTTTGGATATTTCTATCAATCTAGGCTTAGAATAGTGAGCTCTCTCCAATGTGAAACACTTGGGAAATTCTAGGGTTTTTGAGTGCTTCAATTTGCAATAATACGAATGAGCTCTTGAGTTGCTGTAATTTCCCATAACCTTTCAATGTAGAAGGTCACTGGTATTTATAGGCAACTTCTCCAAAGGTCACTCTTGAAAAACTATCTGTTGGAAGAGATAGCATCAAGTGTTTCCTCTTTTGGTTATTGATGAACTACTATTTTTAGGGTTTGAACACTCCCTTGCATGTTTTAGAAAATATGCAGCCAAGTAGCCAATCATCAACTTCTGTGAACTGGAAGATATCAGCTCTGACATTTCTTCAGTGAGATGTCACTTTCAATGTCAGTTCAGTACAATGTTGTTGCCTCCTCATTGGTTGAAATCTTTGTTTAAGCAGAGACAAACAAACGACTCTTTTCTCTTGATCTGATATGTTCCTTAATGTCCACAAATGTCTAACATTCTGTTTGTTTGTACTAGGAATGAACATAACACTATTTCATAAAATAGTTGTTCAGGGTCCCTTTTTATCAGTACAAAAACAGTCTTCAGGATCTTCTGGTCTTCAGGATTCTTCTGATTCTTCAGTCTTCAGAATGCTTTTAATTCTTCAGAGTCTTCTGAGTCTTCAGGACGTTTCTGATTCTTCAGTGTCTTCAGGACGTGTCTGATTCTTCAGAGTCTTCCGAGTCTTCAGCATACTAAAAACTTCCTGATCTATATCTGCTGACTGTACATGGTGCAGATAATCCTGAGTCCTAATATCTAATGAAACCTGATCCTGATTCTATTCTATCAAGATGTCCTGATACATGTCATACTCAGGGTTTTGGGATCTAATCAAAACTTCTTTATTAAATTCATCTCCCAACAATGTACAAATTGTTTTTAAACCCGATCAAAAATCTGGCTAAGATTATTATGATTAAAAAAATTCAAGTGACGCTTTGAAATTAAAGGGAATAACAAAATAATTATATATGTAGCGGTTACCTGCTTGGTAACCTGTTGTAGCAGGTGAAAATGACCAATTTCAAAATTTTTAGAAATTTACAGGACCAATTTCAAATTTTTTTAAAAACTTACAGGACCAAAATCAAAAAGTCAAAACGTACGGGACCAATTTCAAAATGAAGCAAAGTTACAGGACTACAAAAAATTTAATCCCTGTCTCTACTATGTTTTGTATTTATATATGTTTGAATGAAGTTATAGGGCTTGCCCTAAGTTTCATATAAGAAAATTAGGGACCTTTGGGCATCTTTTCAAGGATTGACAATTCATAATTCCATGCAAGCCTATTAACTATTTATTGTAGCATGCACGCGACAATTCCCTCATTGCATTTTCATTGAAATTCACATTAGTATTCCGTTTTATATTTTTAGCTTTTTTCAACAAAATCTGTGGCCACGGGTGTATTTAGGACGCTGGTGCATTTACTAGACATAATATAGTTGTATGCTTGAAGGATGTATTGAATAATCTTTGGGCAGGTGAATCGGGCATGAAAATAAAAAGGTATGTGAATGCGTTCTGGATTATAATTTATTTTCTGATATTCTATTTTTTGGGTCACATGCTTATATAACCCAAGGTACCTCTTCGTTAATGCTTGGGATTCTAATGTAGTGTTTCGTTTTCTCGAAATCAAAATTCCTAGCAGCTTATCATTTATTATAATTGTTTCTTCTGTCCTGTTTCTCAATCTTTTCATGAGTTTGCAACCCCATTTTTGTGTTTCTGATTGGTTTCAAGCATTTAGGCCTATAAATCGAAGAATTTTGGTTGAATTTTTTCTGTTCTAATTTCAAAAGCTTCCGCTCTTCTCGCAAGAATTAGGCGATTTAGTTCGTCGGAGCAGGTGGATGTGCACCATTTGTATCAGTTTTTAAATTGATTTGGTTTGAATCACAAAGGTCTCTGTTCTGATTTAGACAATCAGAAATGGATTACTCTATCGATGAATTACTTATAGTATCGGGCAACTACCAGTTATGGATTTGGTTCTTGGTAACACATATCGGTTTTCCTCATACTCGTCCGAATCCGGGCTTCACTGCGCTGTTCTATTCAATTTCTTTCAATCCCCTAAATCGCCACGTCTGATGTTTCAGGTATCAACGTTGTAAAAGCCCTGAATTATTTCATTTACTATTCTATCGAACCAATTATTGTTCTTACTTTCTTGAGTTGTTTAATGATTTCGAAGCTTCTTGAGTTCTTTTTATAGGTTATTTTGGCAATTCATGTTTTCTGTCGGGAATTTTCTTTACCTGATTTTTGAATCATCTACTTGCCTGAGTACATATGCATATATGTTGCTAGACCAGACTGTGGAACGGCCTTCACAGGGCCGGCATATATAAGCAGTGAAGAGAAATTATATTTCAGGCGAAGTTGTCACAATGGGAGAAGATTATGAGGCAGTACTTATAATAATGGATGTAGATCAGTTGGTCACTATGTAGTTAGCCTATTGCTATACAATTCTGCTGTCAAGTTTATTATTTGGGACAAATGCATCTGTGTTAGTAGTAAAGATTTTGTGCAATGAGTTGTACGTTTTCATACTATTAGAATGCCTTAGTGAAGAAAGGCTTGTGTATACTCTTTAAAATTGTGTATTTTTTATTTTATCTTTCTAATGTTTACATGCAACGTGCAATGCACGTGGTAAGCCACTAGTAAAGATAAAACCATCAATGAATTTAGTTCACATAAATTTTATGGTGAATTTTGTATCACTGTTTAACATACGATTATGCAATATCAAACATTCTTTATATGATTATACTACAAATGATAAAATGTACTTTAAAAAAAATAGTTCAAAGTGTACTTAGTTCGTCGAAAATCTACTGTTAAATAATAAATTATAATTTGGCACGAAATCATTTGGGTTTTGGATGGACACATGTTAATGAGGACAAAAATTTGTGTGAACTCAAATTTATCATGAACTCGATTTTTTTAATATCATTATTATGCATAAAAAAAACTATTAGTATTGTTATTCATAAAAATTATCATGATTTAATTTTTTTAAATATTTTTAAACAGGGAAAGTTTTTTATGCATAATGGTGATATATTTTTTTTTTACATAACAACGATAGAGCTCATGTATAATAGACTTAGTTCAGAGGAATGTTACTCATCAATAGGAGTACTATCATTTATACTAGTATTTCAATCGGACCCATTTATTGGATTAACAAAAGTTAGATATATAAATATATTTTGTCATCCCCATGCATGTCATTAGGCAAGCTTTCTCAATATGATCATTAGTGTCAGTGTGTGATCCAATTATTCATCTCCTGCACAACACCGTGCTGTATAGTAGGGGATTCATTTTCGACAATTGCAGTTAAAAATTAAAATTGAAATTTAAAGCATTTTTTTTTTTTTTTGATAAACAGATATATAATCTATTACAATGTCTTCCTTCTATCACATGACACATCTTTTTTTCATCTTATCGGTCGGAACCACAACAACACCTTCTCCAATCCAAGCGTGAGGACATGGGAGGTCAAATATACATGGAAGGTCAACGCAAATTAATTTTTTGCCCGTTTTCCCATGGTTGATATTACACTAAAGTTTCATCCATATTCTTTAAGATCTCGAGCTTACGGACCCATAGAGGGCGAAGAACCCCATATAGAGGGCGTAGTACCTCATAAAGGGTAGATAGAGGGCGTAGTATCTCATAAATGGTGAAAAATCCTAATAAAGGGGGCAACATGTCTCGAACCCAGGATCTATTGGTCTAGGTAGTGGTGCTCTAATCACTTGAACTAAGCCACTTTGACAGAAATTTAAAGCATTCTTTTACTAATTACATTTCCCCTGTTTCCAAGGGAATTAACTGCAGCATAAAATTAAAATTTAAAGCATTCTTTCACGGAGATGCTACATTTACCCAATTGTTACGGTCTCTCGTAGCGCTAATATTGTTGCACATACTTGTTACGATTTCTGAGCTTTATTAGCGCTAATGTTGCTGCGCATACTATTGCTACTTGTTACGACTTTTGAGCTTTATGAGAATTTATATTGTTGATTAAATCTCCAAATTTTATAATGACCTCCTAGATAAATATAATTTCTAAAAAGGCTCTTTTTCAGTGATTAAATCATCAATCGGTTGAAGTCTATTTCAAATATTTCTCCATATATACGAGTAACACTTGTGTGCACCAATTGCACAAAACGCAATTAGTGCAATCGGATTCAATTTTAATTTGGATGAATCATCTACATCCTAAACACTAAATCATGAACCTTAAATCATATCATGATATATTTGAGCCGGATGAACCATGAATCAAAAGACTCTTTTTTGAAGCATTAAACCACTCAATTGGTTGAAAAAAAAACTAAATTGAAATCTAATTACACCAAATTAAAATTGGTGTAAATGGTGCAGAGAAGAATTTGCTTTCTCCATACATCTTTCAATCAATTAAATGAAGAATTTTCCTATAAAAAAAATTAAATGATGAATTTCTTTTCTTCTTTTGCTATTTAAATTAAAATGTATTTTGATTAGTAGAATTGATTTAGAGAATATATCATGCTCCAATAAAAATGTCAAAATTATTTTTATATGTAAAAATATTTCTCATATCATGTACACAACATTAAATTACAGTAGGACGTAACTATTAACAAAATAGTGTGAAAATTGAAAAAACTGCTTTAGCAAAATGTTCAACTCATGCATTTTCTACCGTCCGATCGTCTACCAGCCGTTGATCAGTTTTGGGAACAACATCTTCGTGATACGTCGCTTCTAATCTGAATCTCTTTCCCGCTTGCCTTCAAACCTTCAATCCAAAACCTTCTGCAATTTCAATGGCCTCAGCTGCATTCCCGTTCAGATAATCGTATTCAAACGGTGAATTCGAAGCTCTATTTTCTCACAGTTCTCTCAATAACTGATTTAGGTTTCTCAATCGCTGCTGGTTCCGATGATTTAACCGATTTCAGATCTAGCAATGCTGATTTCACTCGCGGATCATTGACTGTTCTGTTTCGGCTTCTCCTTTGGTATGCTATGAATTCATCGTGCTTGATGATTTGCCTGTTGGAAATATTTACTACAATGTCCTTGATATGCTATGAATCCATCTTGCTTGATGAATTGCCTGTTGGAAATATTTACTTCAATGTCCTTTGATATTTTATTTATTCATCTTGTTTGATGAATTGCCTGTTGGAAATACTTCAATATTGTCCTTGATATGCTATGAATTCATTTTGTTTGATGAATTGCCTGTTAGAGATAATTAAATGTCCTTTAGTATGCTATGAATTCATCTTGCTTGATGAATGGCCTGTGAGAGATACTTGAATGTCCTTTGATGGTTAAGAAACCCCATGAACCATAATTCATAGTCGTCCCCTGTCACTAGATGGACGTACTTCTCTGTTGATTTCGTTGTATTTTCACTTTCATGGACTCTCTTTATTTTCCTAAGGGGTATCATAACCTGCATATAAGTATTGATTAATTTCCAAACATCAGTTTCAATTTTTTTGCTGAAACATAAATAAAATTGAGTGATGAATTTACTATAATGTACCTTGTAATGTGCTTTTAGTAGTTTCCCAGTTGGAGAGGAGATTTTGATGGACCTCTCACTGCAGAAGGCAACTCTATCAGTCGAAACGAAAAGAAGCCCTGCTATCGGCCCTGCTGTCGTTGATAAATAGCACTGACAAGCCTTCATCAAATTTTCGTCGTCTGAGGTATTGAATTTCTGCTTGAATACTTTCTCCACTCCGCCCAATTGCAGGATTCTTGCACCTAAACTCAACTTTCCCTTAACAGTTTCACTCAACTTTGGTCCTAATCTCACTGCATCAATTATGAATTATCAGAAAATGGATATATGTATATTATATTATTATGTATGAATTATGCTGAAAGAATCTGTTATATATATCATAAGTTGTGTTAGTACTTACCATGCTCTCGGATTCCTTGAGCAACAACGTCCATGTTTTTACGAAATTTGATCATCTTAGCAATCACTGAATCTCGTCTACCTGCATTTCCATCAAAATCAATCTCATAAGTAAAGATTCAGATTTCCATCTGATCAGGTTTATGCAAGAACGAAGAAGGGCTTACCGGTTGTGATATTGGAGTAATGCTTGGAAGGAGATGGGATAAGTTGGTATTGAGAAGCAGGATCAGGTAAACGTTGTACCGAACTATTATTAAAAATGAAGGCATAGTTAGTTGAGATGATTGGAATCCCAATTGCGTGTTCTTTGTGCATGTTTTTCTTCACGAATCCTGATCTCCCGTATTTTGGTTCCATTCTTGTTCCTTTCTTTACTTGCATACAAATTAGACTATTTAAACTCTGAACACCAGTCCTTAATCATATAAGGAAACAAAACCAGTTGCTTGATCTCTACTTTTTGGCTGCACGACTCAGCTTTGTATCATCAAATACGAAAGGTGGGAAATCTTCTTTCGACATCATAAAGTTGGTGTTTCTTCTTTTTCTGCTTTCTTTCATTCTTTATAGATATTTCCTTGCCTAAAGTGATGGATTCAAGGTTAGGTAATATTGAATATTATCGTTTTCATTCCTCTTTCTATTTCAATGGCTGATCTTTGTGGACCAAGGCTCTGGTATGACACCTTTGTGATGGATAGGATCCATATTCATAGAGTTTTATGATTTATTTATTGAATTGTTCCTGAAATTAATACTATATACATTCATAAAGTTATAATATGTAGAAAAAAAGTGTGCATAATAAAAAGGTTGGATTAGCTGTAATAGAGCAAAGATGTGTGTGCATATGCCTTGTACCTTTTGAGCTGTATTTTCTCTTTTTTTGCAACCATCCTACCACTTTCATTTCAATGCACTACCTAAATCATTTATCTTTTTTTTTTTGCAACTTGTGTTTCCAGAATTAGAAAAGCAGGCTAACTCATTCCAGATTTGGTGGCTGTATAATTATATATTAGCATTATCAAATAGGAGGGAAAATTATACTATCCGGAAAATTTCAAAACAAACAAACCAAGGTTTAGTTTTACTTTCCAAACAGAAAAAAGTGAAGGTCAAGTAAAAAATATATGCAATAGGAAATTCCTTAATTATATATATGGATGCATGTGTGTGTTTTATACAGTGCAGTACAAACGCCAGCATACAATATACGGGGATTTAAACCAAACATTGCACATTTGTTGAAATGATCCGTAATTATAAACTTTTCAATTTAGTCTTACATGTATTCAATTTGTTCCAATTTAATCTTAAAATGTCGGAGGTTGCTCAAAATTGTCCAAAACGACATCGTTTTGGACACGTGTCTTATATATTCCGGTCAAAATTGGGGACACGCACCCAAAACAACGTTGTTTTAGGCAATTTTGAGTGATCTCCGGCGATTTGGGACACAATTGAATCAAATTAAATGCACGTGAGACTAAATTAAAAAAATTGATTATTATGAGATCATTTTAATAAAGGTATAAAGTTATGGGACAATTTTAGTTTAATTCCCCAATATATGAGATGCTAAATTGTTATATAAATGTTTTATGTATAAAAGTTTTGTTTGCTTTATCATTACCATGTACAAGGCTACAAACCCACTAACTATATACTCCAAATCTTCTAATACACCAACTGGAGTAGTCAAATTTTGGTGATCATTTACCGTGTATAATAATAATAAAAAAAAAAAAAATCTTCTTCATTTTATTTAAAGTTTGTGCCTGAATCGAACCTCCACTCTGTAGCTGCCTTAGTTAAAATTTATATATTCTTACCTTTTAACAATTTTAATATACTGTGGAATATATTTATTAAATGTTATGCTTATAATCCATTGAATTTGATGGTTTGCAAACTTTATAAACAGTCAAGAAATTAAATAAATGAATTAATTCTACATCTTTTTACAAGTTTGAATTTTTAGATGAGATTACATTATTTCATGGTATCAGAGCCTTCAGGCTCATGCCATGTTTGATTTCCGTCGAAAGCAACTCCACCCATATTAAATTGTTCACTAATTTAAAAAAAAAGTAAGAGAATTAAGTCATTTTTTTGGGATATTAGAGAACTTTAAATAAACGAATTAATAAATTTTTAGATGAGATAAAATTATTCCATTAACAAATTTTTTTTTTTTTTTCCTCCAAAATTTGTAACTAACTTTCGAAAATAGTGATTCCCGTCGTTGCTTCATTTGCGTTATGCCTTGACATAAGAGTAAAAATAATTTGCGCTTTAAATCAAAACACAAAAAAGAACCTTTAAAAAAAATCACAAAAAAGAAGATGGCTGATGTCCAAATATATAATAAGCAAAGTTAAAAAAAAAATAAAAATAAGTCGACGGCAGTTATAAAAATAAAAAAATGAAGGCGTTGCTTAACATGTAAGTCACTACTTTATGTCAAAATTAAAGAGAATTTGTGGGATTCCTGTGTGAATCAAACTTGAGATTGACGTGTAAAGGCTTATGATCTCTTGATAAAAATGTTTACTTCCCAGTAGGCCATTGCGACAGCATATGTAAAGTGCCAATTTCTAAATCGATGATCTTGCATGGGGTACCAGATAAACTTCTTTGATAAGATCTCACGTACAACAAAAATTAGTTAATTAGAAAGATTTTTATTTTTTTTAAATTGAATAAGTTATTGAGAAATATATGTTGGTGCTATGTTTCAGTTGAGACAGTTGACATTATTTATCAATGAGATGTGACTTACACTTGAATCTTTGGATGGTAGTTTATTTATTTTATTCTCCACTGTAAATTCTTATAATACCTTATAAAAATTGTTTTACAAAAATGTAAATTAAGTCCATTTATAAATAACATAATTGATTGTTAGTAAAGTATAATGATAACTTGAGTAATTAAGTGATTGTTGGATTATGAAAATAAAAAAAATTGTGCCCATAAACGTATTTAATCTACATTTCCGTAAAACATGTTTCAAATTTAATCGAACATACTTTTGGACAAAATTTATGTTTTGACCTAAAAAAAATAGGATGTGACATGCTATCTCCAAATCAAAATAAAAATGAGAAATTACAAGTTTAGATTTTCTGATATGATTTCCAATGTCTATTTCAAAGACATGAACGACAAAAACACCAAGAACCACCACCACCCAAATCCCTAAACAACCCCACATCTCATCTCCATCTTCAACATCTTCATCGCAACAGTAGTTATAGTTTAAGAAAAACCCTACTTGTCAGAACAGAGAAAATCGTATCATTTCATTAGAGACCTCTCTTTTCAACCAATCCACAAAACAAAGCACTCCCTTGTAAAACCCCCTCGAAAGTCTACCACCAGAAGAAACCGCCCCACCATAACTCTGCGATTAATACTCCCGACGAGCCCAGCCTCTCGACGAGTGATCAAGACTCTCAACGAGCGATAAAGACTTTCGACGAGCCCAACCTCTCAACATGCAACCAAGACTCTCGACGAGCCCAACCTCTCGACAAGCGATCAAGACTCTCGACGAGCCCAGCCTCTCGACGAGCGATCAAGACTCTCGACGAGCCCATCCTCTTGACGAGCAAAAAAGACTCTCGACGAGCCAGCCTCTTGATGAGCTCAAACTCTCGACGAGCGACCGAGACTCTCGACAAGCGATGAAGACTCTTGACGAGCAACAAAGACTCTCGACGAGCCCAACCTCTCGATGAGCAGACCAAGACTCTTGACGAGCCCAACCTCTCGATGAACGACCAAGAATCTCGACAAGCCCATTCTCTCGACGAATGACCAAGACTCTCGAAGAGAAACAAAGAATCTCGACGAACCTAAAATCTCGACGAGTGATCAAGACTCTCTCGACGAGCCCAGCCTCTCACGAGCGACCAAGGCTCTCGCCGAGCACAGCCTCTCGACGAGTGACCAAGACTCTCGATGAGCCCAACCTCTTGACGAGCCCAGTCTCTCGACGAGCGATCAAGACTCTCGACTAGTGACCAAGGCTCTCGACGAGCCCTGCCTCTCGACGAGCTACCAAGACTCTCGACGAGCAACAAAGACTCTCGACGAGCGATCAAGACTCTCGAGTAGCCAAGCCTCTCGAAGAGCGACCAAGACTCCTGACGAGCCCAGCCTCTCGATGAGCGATCAAGACTCTCAACGAGCCCAGACTCTCGACGAGCCTAGCCTCTCGATGAGCAACAAAGAATATCAACAAGCCTAACCTCTCGACAAGCTACCAAGATTCTCGACGAGCCCAACCTCTCGATGAGCGATAATGACTCATGATGAGCCCAGCCTCTCGACGAGAACAAAGACTCTCGTCAAGCCCAGTTTCTCGATGAGCGATCAAGACTCTAGATGAGCGACCAAGACGAGCCCGCCTCTCGACGAGTTACCAAGACTCGAGACGAGATTAATTTCTTGACAAGCAATAATTCCAGACGAAGTTTAGCCTCTTGACGAGCTACGAGCATAAGAAAGACCTTCAACACGTGGGCACGGTAAAGGATCGAATCCCACTTAATCCGGATAATTCTAAATTTGATGACCCGAATGTAATACAAGAAATATCACCATTAAGGTCTGAACAATTAGACCTCATAGGACATCCAAGCAAGCTCGGGGGCAAAGCGTGTGACCTCAAACACAGCGAAGGGCGTAATCTTATTAAAACATGAATCAAGATCGAACTCCGAGCAAAGTCAAAGCCCGATATTTGGGGCAATTGTTGTAGCACAAATTATCCCTTAATATGCATATAACCCGATACATCAGCAGAGTCCACCTAAGCCCAAATCGACCCCACCCGATAGGATATCAGATACCCGAAGATACACAGATCCGATAAGATCAAGAGTCGACATCAAAGTACTATCAACTTTATGAGACAAGAAAAAAAATCATTTAAAGTAAAGTGGATTTAATTATAATCATTAGATTCATGGTTGTAATAAAACGCTAAAATAAAGGGTTGGACTGTCCTCTATATATAGAGGTGTTGAGATTATACTGGAAAGTATGCTTTTACTTTGTATAATCAAAACTGAATTTCAGACTTATTTAATGAAATAAATTGTTTATCACTGATGCTTTAAATATCATCGAATGTTACATATATTTACTGCATAACTGTTCAACAAATAGTACGTGTTACATTGTAGTTAATTTAGTGATACCAGATCACAGAAGATTAAATTAACAATCCCTTGTAACTAAAAGTACACCATTCACGACCTAGATGGAAATGAACAATCCATCGTGAAAGGTTGAAGTGTAAGGCTCGGATTGGCTTGTCTTGACCAAGAGAATATACTAGTGCATGACTGATGCACTGAATAGGACCTACAGGAGGACAAATTCTTCAGAACTGAACAAGGAAGAATTAGACCTTAGTGATTCGTTATTTCTTAATCTTCGTTCCTTAAATAGGATCACGTGTGGTTGATAACTATTGCTTTGACTTATCATGGGTAGAGAATCAATGAGATTCAATACTTTTTATCTTGGGCAATATTATTGGTCACATGTGAATGCTAAGATTTAATACGGAGAATCGTGTGCAAGTACGCTTGTTCAATTTGCCCCCTTGGGAGGTTCATAAACTTTATCATACCAAATCTTGCAAGTGGAACTAGTTTCCGGTATGGATAATAATGTTGAACCGTTCCTTAACCAAGGACAAAAGATATTAATTAATGGAAAGCTATTTCAGTGGCTTGAATTAATTAATGGGCTAGATAATCTTAAACACGGGAAATAATAACCTGGAGCCATATTGACTGTAATATGGGTTAAGATGGATAGTGCAATATTAATTATGTAGTGGGATTAATTAATATTTATGGGCTTGAATAATATTGTGGCTCAATATTGATAATTCAAGATCCATTGGAAGGTCCAATCTTAATTCTCCTAAAGGCCCCCTAAGTAGCCCAACATAAAGTCCAATAACTGAAAAAGATGTTTAAAATAAAATAAATATTGTTGCCTTATTTTTCCTCCTATTCTCGAAAATTATGGATTAAAAGGGGAGAAATATTTTTTTTGAATTTTGTTATGGAATGAAGATATGTATTCTTGGAATACAAGATTATCTCATTAAATTCAAGAAATCTCCCACTTAGTCATCCATATAGTATATTTCGAAATTTTTGAGAAAAAAAGGGGAAAGAAAGATTTTCTTGAAAAAAATATTATGAAAGATATGTATTTCTTGAAATACAAGAATATCTCATAAATTCAAGAAGATCCAAATCTTGGATTCTTGCCCCTAATTTTCAAAAATATCCCATAACAAAGAGGAGTTGAGATTTTGTGGAATATTTTAATTATGGAGAAAATAATATATGAGATATATTCAAGATTTCTTGGAGATCAAGAAAAAGATTTTTCCATATTATTTTATCCTAAAAATTCGACCACCACTCTTCTATAAATAGGGGATGAGTGTTTCATTCCCAAGTACAATTCCATGTGCTGGAAAAATTAGTAAATCCACAAAGGTGGTGCAACAAAGTTTATTTTCCTTTTGTTAATTGTTCGCAAGCGTCCTACCACCGGATTGTCGAGCAAGGATTAAGGAAATACTTGGGAAGGTTCTTTTGGTATGTTTAATCAACGAGGCCATTACCATTCCAAGAGGTACGTTCACGTGAACTCGTAGAAATTCCGCATGCGTAGGATTTACGTGAATTGATTATATTCATGATTTGTTGTTGAATTATTATTTGAATTAATATAGGATTAATTCATGCTAGTAATAATTATCAGAATTAAATTTGTATTTAAATATTTATCCCGAATAGATCCATGCAACTTATTCCCCAACAAGAGGACCACACCCCATTGTAAAGGGGCTCCTTTTTTTTCTCCTTCATGACACACACACAAGATATAAAAAGTCCTATTCAAGGAAAGAACTCAAGAGTTCTCCCCCCATTGCTCTTATTCATTTATTAATTTATGTTTGGTAGTTATTAATCAGTTTTACGTTATCCGTTTATCCGATCTGATAAAATCGCTATCAACACATAACAATGATATATATAGTTCATGTATAGAATTAGTTCACAGAAGTGTTACTCTTTTATATTAATACGTACAAATTTTATGTGTATTTATCGAGTTTGCTTGTAAAAATTTATAATATTTTTAAATATTGAAATTTTCAAAATTTTCTTTTGATAACATATGTTGTCATTTTTTTTTTCCTTCTAATAATTTTTTATATATTTTTAATGAATTTTATATTTTATATGATAAATACAGATTATAATACACGAACTCCAACTAATAACTAGCAAATTTAATTATTGATATATGCACGCTCATGCACATGCATGTGTATGAATATTAGTGGGCGATATTATAAATAGTTATTATATTATTAATTTTAGATTAAATATTTTAAATATTTAATTAGTTTGATTAATTTAATTATAAATATAATTTTAATTTTCAAATATTATATGTATATATTTTATTCATTTTTTATTTAAGTTATAAATTTTGGAATATGCACTAATTTAATAAGTATAGTGTATTTATACAAAGGAGAATGATAGATTAAAGAAGACGTAGACTGTGAGAACATTCAAGAAAATAACTTAGAAAAATTGAATGATATATACTAAATTAGAGAAATGAATGGTTAGATTAAACATTATACCATAAATAAGTCAAATACGTATAATCTAATGGTAGAGATGAATGAAGAAAAACAAACGGTATATATTTTTGATGCATGCGATTAATTTTAACGTACCTGCAAGAATCGAACCTGAGACCTCTCGGTTCGGTGTTCGTTGGCGAAATATGTGTGTAAGGCTTACGTCACAGTTCCTCTCCAGCTCAAAGAGGAGCCTGCAAAACCACGCTGGAGGATTCTCCGGCACGGGCACTTCAACGCTCAAGTCAGATGACCGAAAAATCACGCTAAATGCAAAGAGGGAGATCCCAATGAAGAGAACTCCATGTTGTACTCAAACTCACACCAAATGTTCCTTACAAATCGCTCGTGTTTCACTCTTGGATAGACAAGTAAATAAATATAGAAAGTCTCAAATTAATTATCTGTCGTGTGTGTAATGTATGTGCTATTTATAATACCTAGAATTCTTAGCTTAGAGCTTTTACCTTCCGTGGACTAAGCACACTTGATTCGTGCTTCTGTGCCCGAAAATATCTTAACCGCGTCGGCCTTCCTCCCTCATCCACGTCACCGATCTCTTCTCCATAATTGAGTGTGGACTAATTAATTTTTTCTCTCTTGTTTCCTTCTTTACGCTGGTCTCCCAAAATATCTCAACGACCTCTCCTCAATCTTCTCAACTACCTCAGCTTCCAAACTCGGCATGTATTTCTCCTAAGTTCGGGGAAGACTACCACGAAATCTCCACGTATCTTCTTTTGATTGGTCTATTCCTCCTGATCCGGATCGACAACCAGCTATGACCTGGTCAACTCTCTTCTCCCTCTCCTGAGGAAGTAAAACGACTCATGACCCTCCTGAGGCTGGGGACCCCAAGAGGGTCCTTGGTAGACATATTCCACATGGCACCATCCCATAAACTCCTTACACGTGTCGTCATTCCAAATCATGTGATATTTATGCCGTATCAATTTTGAAGATTAATTATTATACAATAAATAACTCTTTATTTAATTGCAAGATTTGGTATATGTTATATATGAGATGCTTAGTGGTTATGTTGAAGATGGTCCATTGCTCGGGTGATTCGGTGCTCGCTTAGGCGCCCCTGGGGCGTGGGTTCGAACCACCGTGAGCCATTTTTTTCGCAAATCGTTATTTAGCGATGATTTTTGCGACGGTTTACACCGTCTGTAATAGCGACGGTTCTAAACCGTCGCTAATTACGACGAGAAAAAATCTTCGTAACTTCCGATGGTTCAACCATCATAATTTTCGACAATTTTTTTTCCTTGTACTTAGCGACGGGTTTTTGACGGTGTTCCCAATGGTTATACCGTCTAATTTTTGAAGGTTTTTTTTATCGTAATTAGCGACGGTTTACCGACGACTTTTTGACTATTTTTCTGACCCGGATCCGGGCTAATTTGAGACGGTTAAAAAGAAAAAAAACCATCGCTAAAGTTAGCGACGCTGGTTTAATGACTATTTTCGAACCTTCATCAAAACCGTCGCTAAACTTCTTAGCGACGGTTTTTTTCCGTCGCAAAAACGGTAGGTAAAACCCGTCCTTTTTGTAGTGATATTTTAAAATAGAGACATTACATGAGTAGGGGTGATTCACATATAAAAGATTTCTATAGGATTTTTTGGAATGAGATAGGATTTAATTTGTTTTTCTTAAATAAATAAAATTTTCTAAATAGATTATATGATTATGTTATCGTGTTATTCTTATATTTATCAATAGATTGTCTTGTATGCATCAGATGCACTGTGCGCTCCATAATGTATTTTAAAAACATACAACTTGTTTTACTGAAATATATAATTTGGAACACTGAAATGTGTAACTCATTTTACGAATATATATTGCACGTTTCAGTGTAATAAGTTATATGTTTCAATGCAACAAGTTATATGTTTTTATAATAAACTATGAAATGCACACAGTGCACCTAATGCACGGGAGACCGACTCTTGTAGATATTGCGAAATTTACACTTATCATTAATGTAAAATATGAAATAGGAGATGAAATAGAAAATGAAACCGAGGATCCAAAACTGGTGATGTGTATATTTGATCACAATCATTTAATGACTTGTTTTTTTAGAGATAACATTACAAATTAAAGATATTAAACTAATCTTATCATATTTTTGTGGTATTTACAAAATGGCCCAAAACTTAATCAATGTTAAGAATTTAAAAGTATAATATATATAGGGAGTAAGAAGGTAATTAAATATACAATTTAATGACTTAACATTACAAATTAAAGATTTTAAACTAATCTTATCATATTTTTGTGGTGTTTAAAAAATGGGCCTAAATTTAGTCCATCTTAAGAATCAAAATCTAAATAGGAAATTATAATATACGGAGTAAGAAGGTAATTAAATATACAATTTAATGAGTTATTTTCTTAGAGATAACTTTACGAATTAAAGATATCAAATTAATCTTATCATATTTTTGCGGTGTTTAGAAAATGGACCAAAATCTAATCAATGTTAAGAATCAATTAAATAGGACATTATAATTAATATACGGAGTAAGAAGGTAATTAAATATACATTTAATTGAAATAAAAAATTAACCCCGCGTAAATACGTGGGTAGAAAATAAAATTGAGTGGGTCTCATGTGCACCCAGGTGCACCGTGCACTCATAGTGCATTTTAAAATTGTGTAACTTGTTATACTGAAAAGTGCAACGTGTTTACACTTAATCGTGTAACTATTTTTTTCATGTTAATAGTTGCACGGTTCAATATAAATAAGTTACACTTTTCAATATAACAAGTTGTAAGATTTTAAAATGCATTATGAGTGTGTGGTGCACCAGGATGTATAACAGACTTAGCCAATAAAATTATATCTCTTATCTACTAAAGGTGAATCACTATCTATCTTTATAAAGTCTCTATTTCAAATTCTAAGAGTTCTATTGAGATTTATTTATGACATTTTAATATTTAAATCTTAATTTTTCACTTTTTAAAAATATTCTTCGTCTTTCAAATAATTTATGAGCTTAACTTACATCTCAATCATCAAATATTTAAATTTTAATTTGGCACATGTATCTATTGTAGATTATAGTTAATATTAGCATGTATACGTATTTGATTGAAAATAATATTTATAATTATTAATTTTAAAATTAAATAATTGAAACATTTTATTAGTTTGATTAATTCAATATACAAAATGTGAATTATTTTCTAATGTTGTATGTGCATATTTCCATTCATTTCTTATTCTAAATTGCTCTACTTAGTTCACGCCTATATATTGAATTTAGAATGAAAAAATGAATGAAAATATGCACATACAATATTAAAAAGCAATTCACGTCTATATATTGAATTTGTCAAACTAATTAAATGTTTCAAGTATTTTTAATCCATATACATGTTAGTATTAATTATAATTTACAATAGATGAATGAGGTAGATTAATTAAAATTAAACAACTGATGATTGAAATGTAATTAAACTCATAAATTATTTGAAAGACTAAAGTTATTCATTAAAAAATGAATGGTTCGAGTCACTGGTGCAGTAGAGGATCGTTCTTGATTGGCCTTGGCCTGGTCGTGATGGTCGAGCAAGCTGTTTGGCAGACTTATCATAACAACTCTTCATAATATTCTTAAAATTTGAAATAGAGACTTTATAAAGATAGGGGGACGATTCACCTTTAGTTGATAAGAGATGTTTAATTAAATAATATATGGAGTAAGAAGGTAATTAAATAAAACATAATTTTATATGTATTCATAATATGTCTTTATCAACTATATATATCATTTTTTTTATGAATTAATTCAAGATAAATAAATATTTAAGATAATATTATATAATACATATATATTATATTAAATAAATAATTACTCCCTCAGTCCTATTTTTGATTGACCATTTCACTTTTGGCTCGTGTTTTAGCGAGCGAGTTGTTTATTTTTTTTTTTTGATCGGACAAAGTTAATTGTTAGTAGTTAGTACACCAAGCACCCAAACACTCCACAAATTCACCAAGCCACCTTATAACTCCCATACTCCAATTCTTTAAAAAATTGAACCTAGAGACTCAATTGAGGAAAGATGGCGGGGGGCTATTCACCTTTTATTGATAAGAGATGTTGTTTATTAATATATGAAATGATAAAGTGACATTTAATAAAACATAGGATAGATGTATTCCTAATATGTCATTATCAACTAAAAATATCTTTTCTCATTTTAAATATTAATAAACAAAATAAATATTTAAAATAATATTAAATAATAAATGAACAATCTAAATTAAATAAAAGGTTGTAATAAACTGACACTCATCGATAGGAAAAATTATTAATAAGCATAAATTTTTTTTATGCAAATTAGTACAAATGGAATTGTATATATGTAGTCAAAGTTGCACGCAAAAGTGCAAATATACCTACATATATTCAATTATTTTGTACCTATTAATAAATTATAATTTTGAAATGTACTTATCAGTAAGTCTCTCCCACCAATATTGTTGATAGAACGACCCTTATTAGAATTGAATATCTAATAGATTAATATATATGTAATAAAACTAAACTTTTAGAATTAGAATGGTTGATATTACATTAAAAATAATAATTACACTAATAAATGCAAAATTGATTTTTGAATTAACACTGTATTAAAAATAATAAATACATTAATCAATGTAGACAAGTTTTGGTTAAAAGCAAAATCTTATTTTATAGATGTCCCAATTATATAGACAAATTTTTATGAGTTTAAATCATAAATATTCCCATAACTTTAGCCTCAAATAATTTCGTTCCTATAATTTTTTTGTCATTGATTTAGTTTCCAATAACTTTGATAATGTCTAATTTATGACCCACGTTGGTAGAAAAATTTAAAAGTAAATTGTTTCGTCAATCAGTTTTGGGGCTCTCAAGCCGTGGATGTGTCTAGAAAGCCACATGTAATTTTTATTTTTTAACACTCGGAGTTACAGGTCATAGAGTTTAAAAAAAAATAAAGACAATTGATAAAAACTTAGAATCAAAACTGAATTCCCAATTTGTAAAAAAATATTTACACGTGGCAGTCCCCCTGGCAAGAAAGACCAAAATTCAATTGACGAAAAGACGTGGTTTTGAATTTTCCGGTGGACTTGGGAGGTAAATTGAACATTGTCGAAGTTACTGAGATTAAATTGACGACAAAAAAAATTATGGAACTAAACCTATTTGAGGCCAAAATTATGGGCCAGTTATGATTTAAACTCTAACTTTTATAGTTGTCTCAATTATAAAGTCAATTTTTCTTAAAAATTACTCCCTTCTATCCATTGTATTCGTCATTTAAGGATGCTGCATACGAATTAGTTAAAAAATATTAAATAACAATAAATATAATGTGACTATTTACCTCTTTATTTACTCATATAGTTATTAATGAAAATATTAACTAAAAATATAAATTTGAGATATAATATTTAATTCTCCAAAAACTCATGTAAAATGATAATATTTTGTATAAACACAAAAACTTGTATGCAATATTGCATACAAGTGGTATGTGCAATTGGATTTTTTTATTTTTTTTTCGCGGGTCATATGGCTGGGCCGGGTTAGAGCAGATTGCTGGCGGGTCATGGGCTTCCTTCTTCTTCTCACGCAGTCACAGACATTGGAAGAGTTCTTCTCCTTCCTCTTCTCGCGTAGCAACAAACGCGACCAGATCTCCGTTGATTTTGATGGCGGCGCGTCTCTAGATTTTTCCTCATCTTTTCTTGTTCTTCTTTTTCTTTTTCTGTTCCATATTCTTCCTGTTTTCTTCAATTTTCTAATTATCACAAATTTAAAGGTCATTCTGTTTTTTTCCTACGATTTTGTGAAACAGTCTTTCAGATCCTTCTGCACCTTTCTCATGCTGTTCTTTAAATCTGTAATTTTGGACTGAGGATTTGTTTTTCACGTTTGTACTGGTTTTTGTTCATGTAGTAACACTCCTTTGTTCATAGGGTAACAAAAGTCTAATCCATTACAAATATATCCTAATGCATTAATTATGTTGAAAATCATAACTCATTAAATAGGGTTATAATAGGAATTTTACTTGTTTAAACTTAATTTTTCAACAAATTTCTTAACTTGTGTGAAGAAGTCAACCCGCCTATATAATTTGGACAAAAAGAAGTAGTATAAATATACGCCAAAAATTGGTAATTAGATCAAAATCATGGCTTCTCCAAATCCTCCATGTCTCATGCTCATAAGCTTCTTGCGGTCATTTTCAATAGCCATTATAGCCTTGGCATTAGCAGTATCATGTGAAGCCAAGCATTTGGAAACCCTATCTCAAAACCCAAACTCATATGATCATGATCATCATACCTTAAATACTCCTACACTTGATGACTTTGTTCTTCCTAATTACGAACCCTTGATGCAAGACTCCATCAACGCCGTCTACAAATCATTTGAGGACTTTGGTGAAAATGGAGTCTTGTCTCGAGTGATGAAAACTACCAACGGAAACCTGCAGTCAGCAACAGCAAGTTGTCGAGAACTATTGTCCCTAGCCTCGTACACTCTCAATACATCACGTGCGGACCCCACGCGCAAAACCCTAGACACTTTCAAGATAGATCTATGTTCCACTTTAACTTACATGGATACATGCTTAGATGAATTTGCGAATGCGCCTGAGAAAGCTCGAAACATTGTGATTTCAAGTCTCAATAGCTCCAAGGAAAAAGTGATGAACATCGTTTCCATGCTACCCACCGTTGACGATGAACATGATCATCTTAGTCTAGGCTCAATCAACGGTTCAGGGAGTGCATGGCCACCTTCTTGGATGTCTTCTAAGGAGAGGACACTTTTTCACATGAAAAAAAGGACAAGAATTGATGTCATTGTGGCAAAAGATGGATCCGGAAGGTTTAAGAAGATACATGAAGCCATCAAATTTGCTCCTAAATACAGTACAAAGAGATTTGTGATATATGTGAAGCAGGGAATATACAAAGAATATGTGGATATTGATGAAAGCAAATGGAATATAATGATATTTGGAGATGGGATGTACAAGACCGTTGTTTCTGGGCACCATTCCGACCGGGATGGAAAACATTCAATCATGAACGGTTCTACTGTTGGTAATCTAATCTTGTTTTAACATTTCTTTATTTATTTTAGGATTAATTTTATATTAAGGAAAATACTTTTTTTCGTCTTGTAATTTTATCACGGATTGATTTTTGTCCTATTGACTTTTAAATTTTGATTTTCGTCTTGTGATTTACAGGATAAAAATCAAAATGTAAAAGTAAAAAAAGTCAAAAGCGTGTAAGTTATATGATGAAAATCAATATGTAAAAGTTTATAGGGCCAAATTAAAAAATTACAAAGTTGCAGGACGATTAATAAATGTTTTTCCCTCTACTTAATATTACTAATATTTTTCAAGTGAAAACATCAAATATTGTACAGTAGAAACAACTAACATCATTTTTTAAATTCCCCTATAAATCTTATTTTACTGTCGTCTCACACTAGAATTTGTCATGTATTAGCTGTACGTGGGCGCGGATTCATAGCCATTGACATGGGGTTCGAGAACACAGCCGGGCGACCCGGGGGTCGAGGCGTGGCCTTCCTCTCGGCTTCGGACCAATCCGTGTACTACAGATGCAGCATGAGCGGATACCAAGACACCCTCGTGGCCTTGTCCGGCCGCCAATTCTACCGCGAATGCGTAGTCTCCGGCTTAATCGACTTCATCTGCGGGGGGGCCTCCGCCGTCTTCCAAAAAAGCACCATCTTAGTGAGAAAGCCGGGCAACTTAGGCCACATCACCGCACACTCCAGGAGCTGCCCGCAATGCCCCGGCGCGTACGCGTTCCTGAACTGTTGGGTCAAGGCGGCCGAAAACCTGGGCGGGGCCAAGATTTTCCTGGGGCGGCCGTGGCATAATTACGCAATGGTGGTGTTCATGCAGAGTTTCCTGGACGGGTTGATTGACCCAATCGGGTGGACCGGGAACAGCTGGCAGGATCCTTTACCTACGACGGTGTATTATGGGGAGTACCAGAACTGGGGGCCCGGTTCGGGGACAAGCCGAAGAGCAAATATAGTTAAAAGGAGTATGCTTAATTCACAAGCACGTGGATTTACAGTCAGGAAGTTTATTGGTGGGGATAAATGGTTGCCTGCCACGGGCGTTCCTTACGAACCAAATTTGTGATTTAGTTATATCATTTCCGGATCATATTATCTAGAGCTAGTTGGCTGTAATCTGCAAATTAATATCCTTATAAATTAGGATATAATTATTGTAACAAACTCTATAATTTTATCCATAATTGAATGTTTTTTTTACTAAGTCCATAATTGAATGTTACGGTCCTATTTTGTTGGCCTAATTTTGCTACTTTTTTAAAAGTTACGGTCCTACTTTTGTCGGCCCGAAAAGTTACAGTCCTACTTTTGTCACCTCCCTAAAATTACAGTCCTGAAAAAATATTTTTCCCAATACGGAATACATACTTCATAACTTATAATTTAGAATAAAAAAATAAATGAAAATATGCACATACAATATTAGAAAGCAATTCACGTCTATATATTGAATTTATCAAATTAATTAAATATTTCAAGTATTTAATTTAAAACTAATAATACTAGTAATCGAACCCGTGCGATGCATGACTATGATTTAATAATTTATAAGCATATGTATTAAATTATTTTTTCATAGAGATAATATTTTGTTGTTTTATTGATGTCATATTTTTTTAGAAGTCATGTTAATTTAGATTTTGGAAAACTTTATAAGGAACTTTATGATAACAAATTCACTCGTGGGCTGAATTCTCTCACTTTATCGTTGAGAGGAGACTCGTCAAGTGAAACATTTAATATGAGTGAAGTTATTTTTAACGGGAATCAAACTCAGAATGCGAGCGTAAATCTTTTGGCATTAATACAATGAAATATTTACAACTTTGCAAATAACAAAAAAACATACTTACATCATCAAATTTAGATAAAAATATCTAAAAAGAAAATAATAAATATAATAATAATTTCGCCAAAGGTGATATACAGCATGGATTACGAATATAAATGACGAAATCCAAATTTAGGTGGATAATTCATTATGTAAAGTCGTAGTTCGATCACTTGGAAGATACAAATCTTCAATCTCAATATTCTTATTGCATTGCCCATTAATTATCTACGACAAATAAACAAAATAGAAATAATAAATAAATGCAAAGTATAGTGTGAACAAGTTTTACGGTGAAACTGGTTAAGAAGTGTGACTTATATTACTAAAGTGTGTGATTTTTTACTGTAAAGTGTGTGACTATTTACTATAAAGAGTATTACTCATAAAAATGAAGGGTGTGACTTATATTATAGCAAAGAATGTCGTAGTGATAACTGAAGTGTGTGACTTATATTACTAAAGTGTGTGACTTATATTACTAAAGTGTATGTCTGTAAAAAAAAAATCAGTTTCACGGTGAACAAGTTTCACAACATACCAACTCATAAATAAATTATTGATACATCTAGAAAATGCAATAATTAAATAACTAATAATCTACCAATCACTAAATTAAGATATATAAAATTTTACGTATATTTTTTTAAAAGATTTTTCTCAATTTGTTAATATTTATTTTATATATATTTATTCAAAATATTTTATATTATTTGTTAGATTAGATGTATTAGAAAAGACAGATATTTCAAACTTCAAAGTTAACAAATATTGTATTAATACAAATTTGATAAATATCAATAACAAATGAGTGTAGATAAGATCATATAAATATTGTTATTTCATAAGTATTTGGCTGTTATTTAAGTTGTGCCGGTAAGATTAATTCCATGAATTTTTGTATTTACTATTTAGTTATTGGGCGTGAAATTAAAAAATATACGCATTGCATATATAAATTTATGAATAAATAATAATTAAATAGATAAATAATACTTAAAATCCTCCAAATTAAGTTAACTCCATCATCCTCACTTTTGTTGATTTTCCCTTAACAGGCTTAAGTGACACTTTGGCAGTATCGACAATGATTCCAATAACCTCTGTAAAAAGAAAAATGTAGATATATATATATATATATATATACATATATATTCAAAGGAATTACAAAAAAAAAAAAATCAACATTAAAATTACCAATTATTTGGGTTTCATCCAATGAAGTTGCAGAAAGCAAACCAACATAGCTTTTGAAGTTGTACATATTAGGCAAGAAATTTGAATCGAAGAACTCTGTTACGCGTGTGCTAGAGATAAATAGAATCTTTTTTTTTTTGTTCGGGGTAGTATATGTATTGTTATCTCCTATTACAACCAGTGGTGCAGAAATCGGGCTAGGCGGCGCCTAGGCGCTAGGCGGCCGCCAACCGCCCCGATTTCTTCAAAATCTGCCAGAAAATCGTCTGGAGGAGTTCGGCGCCACCTAGGCAGCCTAGGCGCCGTCTAGGCGGCAAAGTCGGCCAAATCGTGCCTCCACCAAGGCGCTTTTTTTTAAATTTTCTTTTTCTATTTTATTCAGTTCCACCCACACCACTACACCATTACTAGAAATTGAGAAGAGAGTGACACAAAAAAAAAATCGAAACCCTAATTTCTAAGCTCACCGCTCCTGACGCCGCACTGCCGCCGTGCTCGCTGCCATGCCCACCGCAGCGCCCTCGCGCCACACACACCTCAAATTTGATATGGGTTATTCTTATTTCATTTCACCGTTGTTTGTGTTTGTTGGTAAGTATAAGAAATGGGGGAAAAATGCTGAACAGTGGGTGGAATTGGAAATAGTAGGAAGAAGAAATAGAGTGTGGGAAAAGCTATAGCCTATAAGTATAGAGTCATAGCCTCATAGATGATAGATCTACAGCTTTATGCTTTTTGAAATAGACTACTTAATGTCTAATATGCTTGGCAGCTTATCCGATGTATACATCTTTGTTGCCAATTGGTTTTATTTTCGGAAAAAAAAAAAGGTTATTTCTAGGCGGCCATAAAACGCCTGACTTCCGACTTCCGACTTCTGCACCTTTGATTATAACAACAAAGTTACGAATGATGTATAATTGACCCTCAACTATTTTTTTCTTGTTGATTTCAACCTCTTTGTGCCTTATTGTTGCATGAATTTTGTCGCCCTTTAATCAAGGAAGGTCGATAATATTAACAATAGAGGAAAAATAAATATATAAGTATTTAAAATATGAAACATTAATGTACCTCGTTGTCATGGTGTTGTATAATATGTGGGTAATGGATTTAAATATAGGTTAGACACATTAAAAAACGATGCTATCTTTAAAGATATTAATTCCTCCCACTTAGGTGTAAATGGTTCTCAAGAAATTAACCTCCAGGATACAAAACCTATTCCGCGGAAATTCGATAGTTACACTCTAAAGAATTTCAGAAACAAAAATCGCAAGTGTATAAAAAATACTCAGAAAATAGTAGAAAGGAAATAATGAGGAAAGCACTGTAGAAAAAGGCTTATTTATTTTCGATGCCTCAAACGGTTTGAACCCCTGAATATTTATAGATAGTGCAGGGTTGTCAATCCCATTTTGAATGGCTATGATGCCCATTGGCCAAAAGTCACCTAATGAGTTTTTAGCGAAGCGGTGCAACTTTAATTACCCAAAATTAAATATTCTTTGGTATAGGGTCCTACCAGGTTAGTTGTACCTTTTGGAACCCAAATCTGCCTCACAACTCTAATTACTTTAGAGTGACTGATTTGTCTTCCATAAACATCTACATATACATTCACCAGTGTGTTAGTCCAACACAGTACTACGGATGTTTAAGGAGTTCTCATTCAACCGATCCCAGAAATCAGAAACTAGAAACCCTAGTCTGAAATCTTGCAAAACAAACTTGACCTAACTTTTGGGTTTGGGTAAAGATTTGTTGTTGTTCCAACTGGAAATCTATCCTAGTATTTGTGTAGCCTAAAGTTAGAGGATGAGATTTCTATGCTAAGAACTTATGGGATGGACACTTAGAAATTTTCTTGAATTTGTGTTCTTCCTGCGGAAATTTGCTATTGCTTGAGCTTGATGATAATTTTCGTGTTTTCACTATGAAGGATGATCCCATATTTATAGATCTCGAAAATAAATAGCCGTTGGAGAGCAATTTGAATTTCAGGCTATATTTGGTAGCTTGCAGGCTTGATGTGACGTGCTTCAGGAACGGCATGGCTGAAAGCATGTATGTTTGTCATTTCTAGCCGTTTGACTATGCAGCGCCGAATCCCGCATTGTCAGCTCCGTACGTACATGTCTCGTTCTCATTGGTTAACAAGTACACTTATTCAGTGTTTGTTCTACCAACTAAGGTTGACATTCTTCTTGTCTGATTGACAACATATGATCTGGTGCAACATCAGTTGACACCTGGTGAGAGCTAACCTGATCAGATAAAACTGATCAGTCTACCTGATAGAGTCTTCTGATGCAAGTTGTCTTAGCCCAACTAGCAGACTCGACTCATATATGTCTTCTGGTCTTCTGGTCTTGATCTTCTGGTAGTCATCTAATCTTCAGGACTTCTGTACTTGAGCTTCATGTCTTCAGCTGATCATCTGACTAACTGGCTTGTCTGATCTTCTGACTCGTCTGGTCTTCTGACCCGTCTGGTCTTCTGACTCATCTGGTATTCTGACCCGTCTGATTTTCTGACTCATCTGGTCTTCTGACTTGTCTTGTCTTTTGACATTCTGATCTTCTGACTTTGTCTTCTGACCTGACCTATACATATTGAGTTCCCCCTCAATATGTGACCTATCTTTTACATCAGCTGTCTATACAACTCAGCTGGTCATCCTATCCTGATTATAAATCATCAGTCAGCTAACAGGTCTGACTGGTCCTATTACGATCTGTTTTGGAACTTCCATCAAAACTTAATACAAATTTCCCAACAGGAACGTAGATTAAGAAATAACGAACCACTGAGGTCTAATTCTTGTATATTCAATACCAAAGAATTTGTCCCCCTGTAGGTCCTATTCAGCGCATCGTTATGCACTAGTGTAATCTCTTGGTCAAGACAAGCCAATCTAAGCCTTACACTTCAACCTTTCATGATGGTTTGTTCATTTCCATATGGGTTGTGAATTTGTACTTAATCACGAGGGACTGTTAATTTGATCTTTTGTGATCTGGTATCACCAAATTAACTTCAACGTGATGCGTACTTACTTATTGAATGGGTTTGCAATGAATATATATAACATTCATTCATATTCAGTGCAACAGTGATAAATAATTTATTTCAGTAGATAAATAAGAAATTCGGTTTGGTTATACAAAGTAAAAAACATACTTTTCAGTATAACCCCAACAATCTCCCACTTATATTCATAGTCTACTTTTAAGTATACTACAACATGTCTCGTGTTCTATGTGACATATAATGTCACCCTACACGAACCTAATAATATTTCTCCCACTTATACTCAAAGCAAATTGGCAACAGTCTTGACACCCATTCCTTCCACATGTCTCTCGAATGTACTCTGAGGCAGACCCTTTGTGAATGGATCTGCTAGGTTGTCTTCAGACGCAATCTTTGCCACCTCTATGTCTCCTTTCTTAATGATTTCTCATATAAGATGATATTTTCTTTCTATATATTTGCTGGTCTTGTAGGCTCTCGGTTCCCTAGAGTTTACAACTACTTCGGCGTTATGACAATAAATCGTGATCGTGCTGGGCAAATCCGAAATAACGTCCAAGTCCACTAGGAAGTTCTTGAGCCAAACTGCTTCTTTCGCTGCTTCATAAGCAGCTACATATTCGGATTCCATGGTAGAATTGGCGATGCATTTCTGCTTAACACTTCTCCAAGTCATGGCTCCTCCCCCATGCAAAACACACTATCCGAGGTTGACTTTCTAGAGTCTAAGTCTGATTGGAAATCCGAGTCTGTGTAACCGACGGGGATTAGACTGTCTGATAAACTAACATTCTGTCCCGTGTCCTCTTCAGATAGTTCAGAATGTTTTTAACTGCAGTCCAATGCTCTTTCCCGGGGTTGCTTTGATATCTTGCCACCATGCCTATAGCGAAGCAGATATCCGGACTCGTGCACATCATTGCATACATGAGGCTTCCTACAGCCGAAGCATAAGGAATGCCCTTCATGTCATCCATCTCTTTTTGTGTCTTGGGACATATTTCTTTGGATAGATGGATTCCGCGTCTGAAAGGTACGAAACCTTTCTTGGAATCTTGCATGCTGAATCGCTTCAAAATGATGTCTATATATGAGGCTTGCGAAAGTCCGATCATCATTTTCTTGCGATCTCGAGTGATCTTGATCCCTAGGATGTGACCGGCTTCTCCCAAGTCCTTTATATTAAACTGTTTTGACAGCCATGCCCTTACGTCTGACAAAATCTTTACATCGTTCCCGATGAGCAGAATGTCGTCTACGTATAGTACTAGAAATACCAAGGCAGTTCTGTCACGCCTTTTGTAAACACAACTTTTGAAATTGTTTTGATCAAAACCGTAGGATTTTATAACTTGATCAAAACACTGATTCCAAGCACGGGATGCTTGATTTAGCCCATAAATGGACTTCTTTAGCTTGCAAACTAGATGCTCTTGGCCTTTTTCAATGAAGCCTTCGGGTTGTTGCATATAGATTTCCTCGTAAAGACTTCCGTTAAGGAAAGCTGTCTTGACATCCATCTGCCAGATCTCAAAAACTAAGTGCGCAGCAATCGACAAGAGAATGCGGATGAACTTGAGCATGGCTACGGGCGAAAATGTTTCCTCATAGTCAATCCCTTCTTTCTGAGTGTACCCTTTCGCCACGAGTCTTGCTTTAAAAGTCTAAACTTTTCCGTTCGGTCTCCTTTTTCTCTTGTATACCCACTTGCATCCAAAGGGTCTTACTCCATTGGGTGGTTCGATTAGCTCCCACATTTTATTCCTGTTTAACTCTATTTTCTTTTATGTCTAAACATTACGCATGTTCTTCCTGTTCTCAAACTTAGAAGGGATTCTCTGGTTATTGAACAAGTAAAAAGTATCCTCAACTTTGAGTTTGTAAGCACCGGTTCGATCTTGAAACTGTAAGGTGTGTATGTGCCAATTTGTTTCTAACCGTTGGCAACCGTCAAGCCTCATCTACCCATTAATTATTTAATTTATTTATTCCTCTTTTCCTTTCTTCTATGCATATATATATATATATATATATATATATATATATTATTTAAATAAATGCACACACACAAATGAGGACAATGCAAGAATCTATTATAATAATGTAAATACCCATAAATATACAACACATGGAAAACACATTCAAGATTCATTGTCTTGTTATTATGATAATAGGCACATGTTTCATATGCCCGAACACAACGCAACTTCATACATCATCCCATTTTCTTGGAATCAATTTCTTGGATTAGAGAAAAGTTTGTAGTCATTTCGATAACTCACTTGAAACACTCTGCAAATAACAAAGAGTTTGTTGTTACATGATTATATACAATTATTTTAAATTAAAAAAATTAAAAAGAAAAAACAATAGACCTATCTTTTTAATAAAACACTCAAATCAAATAAGTCCCCGGAAGCTTTTTACACGAGTTCTATTCGAAGCTTGTCACGATATTACATACTTATATCTTGAAAATCTAGAAATCTGGAATATTCGTATCAAATATATATATATATATATTTAGTGAGATATATCGACTAATTTCTTTTAGATTTTAAATACTATATTTCATATAATTATTTTTAAATTTGTGATTTAAATGAATTGATTTTTAAAAAGTTATTAACATAATTGATTTGGATTCAAGATATTTACTAATGATTTAAGATTTTGATTTGGATTCAAGTTTGACTAGTAATACGGTGTGAATTAGATGTATTAGGAAAGAAGATCGAGATATTCCAAAGTTTTAGAGATATTTTCAAAGATTAGTCTCCTAGTTTAGCAATAATTTTTTTAAGGAAAAATCCAACGATTTTCAAATTTGGGGCAGTTTATGATATTATATATATATAGATAGATATAGATAAATACTATTTTCGATCCATATACATGCTAGTATATTAATTATAATTTACAATAGATGAACGAGGAAAATAAAAAATTAAACAATTGATGATTGAGATGTAAATTAAAATCATAAATAATTTGAAAGACCAAGACTATTTTTTAAAAATAAATGGTTAAAATTTAAATATTTAAATACCATGAATAACTCTTCATAGTATACTTTGAATTTGAAATAGAGAATTTATATAGATATGGGGTGATTCACTTATATTCTTAGAATTTGAAATAGAGAATTTATAAAGATAGGGGATGATTCACCTTTAGTTGATAAGAGTCGTTAATTAAATAATATATGGAGTAAGAAGGTAATTAAAAAAAATATAATTATATATGTATTTCATATATATCTTTATCACGGATTTGATAATATGCCCGCAGGTGGTCAAAAGCTTATATGCCCACCGCTTATGTGGCACGTCACATATGCAAGGTCCCCCGCCATCATATAATTAGTTTCTTTAATTAATCCAATCTTCTCATTTATATATATTCCATATTTTACCCAATTTCATTAATTATATTAAAAAAATTTACCCGACCGGGACCCAATCCGGCCCGAACCCGAACCCGGCCCGAGTGGTTCATGGTTCACCTGGCCCGAGTGGTTCATGGTTTAGGGTTTATGTTTAATAAATGAGAAGATTGAATTAATTAAAAAAATTAATTAAATGATGGTGGGGACCTTGCATATGTGGCGTGCCACATAAGCGGTGGATATATAAGTTTGTGCCCACCCGCGGGATCTTTATCAACTGTATGTTTCATTTTTTTATGAATTAATTCAAGATAAATAAGTATTTAAGATTATATTATATAATACATATATATTGTACTCCCTCCGTCCACCAAATTTATACACATTTCACTTTTGCACGTAGTTCAATAAACGAGTTTTGCATTAATAATTAAAATGATAAAGTAACTTTTAAGGATGTGTATGATAGTAAAGTAACTTTATCATTTCAATTACTAATACAATATTCGCTCGCAAAAACTACGTGCAAATAGTAAATGAGTATAAATTTGGTGGACGGAGAGAGTATTAAATAACAAAATTAATAACCTGACATTCGCCAATAGAAAAAATTATGACAAAAACTTGTATGCAATATTTCATACTATTTTTATATCCTGTTATATGTTAATTGGGGTTTTTAAATTTTTTCGCGGGTCAGCAACGTGCGGGTCGGGCATGGCTTTCTTCTTCTTCCTCACGTTGCGTTCAAGAGACGCCAGTTTTTTTCTTCTTTCTTGCGTCGCGACAAACGCGACCAAATCTCAGTTTTGTTTTCATGGTTGCGTCTCTAGGTTTTTTCTTCTCTACTGTTGTTTTTCTTTTTCTTTTTTTCTCTTCCATATTCTTCTCGCTTTCCTCTCATTAAATTTATAGGTCCTTCCGTTTTTTTTCCTCTTGATTTTTCAACGCAGTCTTTTCAGATCCTTCTGTACTCTCTCAAGCTGTTCTTTAAATCTGTAATTGTGGACTGATGATTTTTTTTCGCGCTTGTACTGATTTTTGTTCATGTGGTAACACATTTTTGTTCATGTAGTAACACATCACGTTGTTCTTTAAATCTGTAATTTTGGACTGAGAATTTTTTTTCGCGCTTATACTGTGTTTTGTTCATGTGGTAACACATTTTTTTTTCATAGGATAACACTTTTTTGTTCATGTAGTAACACATGTTTTTTAGTAATATGTAACACTATACACATGTCGTCATAATATTATGTGAATACTCATGTGTTACCATATGAACAACATGTGTGTTACCTTTTGAACATTCATGTGTTACGTAAAATATGAAGTATTTTTTTTTTCAGTATAACATGTAGTAACATTTACTTATCCATTCAGTAACACATGGAGAATGACAGATTTTTTTTTAAAAATGATAATGTAATTTTTATTTCACCTAGTAATACATTTTGTTTCTATAAGTATTTCATTTTTTTCATGAAGTAACACACAAAAACTTGACAAAAATAAAAATATTTTAAAAATTATGTGCTTAATAAGAATTGAATTTACAACCAAATACATTAACAACAGACCCGAAACCATTAGCCTACAACACATATTTGATAAACATATCCCTATAAATATATATGCGTCCGCGCAACTTGAAGCCCATAGCCCACATCTCCTGCCCGACCCGCCCAACCTGTCCCGTGACCCATGAGTTTTTTGATTAAATTACCTAAATTATGATGTATTGCACATATCAATATGGTGCAATATTTCACAATGATACATGCATCCTTGCCACCGCTAACTGTATTTTCCAAAATTTTGTATCTTAGAGTTAGAGGTGTTCAAATTTTATACCTTAGAGTCATTAATTCAAAATGATACATGCATCCTTGCCACCGCTAACTGTGTTTCTCGTCGATGATTCCGTCGGTAATCATAAAATTAATTTTTAATGAATTTTAAAATGAAGTTGTTTTGCAATTTTGTGGTGACAGTTTTGGAACCAAAATTAGATAATTTTTATATATTAAAACAATTAAAAATATATTAAATTTGTTGTTACGGGATTATCTCTAGGACAATAAGCAATAAATATCACGTACAATCAATGAGTGTGTAAGAACAAGAAAAATAAATAGCACTTAAGGTTTTCTAGTTTTAAAATTCGGACCATTACACTGAGGATTTTTCCTTTATTTATAAGACATCGTGACATTAATTACACTCATTAATGAGGCGTAAATTAAGTTCCCGGATTCTGCCCATCATAAATGTGCGAGCTCATCGAGACCTTGATTTGCCATGACGACATTCTTGGCGTGATTTCCACTTTCTGATTCGGCGTTCTCGCATGATTGGCAACGGGACTTGGGGAATCCCTTGATGATGAGGGCTATCTCGCCCGGTTTGGCCTGTGGTCACTTACTCGACACTCAAGTGAGCTATGCATCTGAATGTCTGCCGAGCTTGTCTGGTTAGCTTTACTCGTTGAAGTCTATCCTTGGTCATGTTGGGAAATAGTGTGCCCGAATCTATTCGAGATGTAATTTAAATACAAATTTAAATCAACAATTATTACTAGCATGAATTAATCCTATTAACTCAAAAAAATAATCACAACAACATGCGTACAATTAATTTCACGTAAAGTCCTACACATGCGGAATTAGTAGTTTACGTAAAACGTACCTCTTGTAAAGACAACCGTTGAGACGATGAATCAACCCAAAACACCTTCTCAAGTATTCCCTGAGTCCTTGTTCGACTATCAAGTGGTAGGATGCTCACGAACAATTTTAATAAAGGAGAAAAAGAAAAATATTTGCACCACCTTTGTGGATTTCTAATTTTTCCAAGACTGTAATTGTGTTTGGGATGAAAAATTCATCCCCTATTTATAATACATGATGGGGGCGAAAATTTGAGCAAAATATGGGATATGGAAAATTCCCTTGTATCTTCTCAAGATACAATCTTGAATATATCTCATATATTCTATTTTCCATATATATCTCCCAACAAAATCTCCTCCTCTTTATTATAAGTAATTTTCGAAATTAACAAGGAAAAAAAATCAAGATTTGGATTTCTTGAATTTATGAGATAATCTTGTATTCCAAGAATACTTATCTTTCATAAAATCTTTTTAAGAAAATCTTCCCTCTTCTTTTCCTACATAATTTTCGAAAATTATAGGAAAATTAGGCAAAAAATAATTTCTTTTTATTTTAATCACATTTTTATTAATGGATTCTTGTTGGGCTACTTGAGGGGCCTTTTAGGATAATTAAGATTGGACCTCCTAATGGACTTTGAATTCTAATATTGAGCCACAATATCATTCAGTCCATTAATATTAATTTATTCCACTATAAAATTAATATTGCACTATCCATCTTAATCCATATTACGATAATATGTCTCCCGACTATTATTTCCCATGTTTAAGATTATTTTGTCTATTAATTAATTAAGCCACTAAACGCTTTAAATTAATTAATATCTTTTTCCTTGGTGTAAGGTCAGCTCAACATTATTATCCATACCGGAAATGAATTCCACTTGCAAGATTTAGTATGATAAAACTTCTGAGCCCACCAAGGGGACAAATCAAACGAGACTATCCTCGCACACGTTTCTCTATATTAAACCTTAGCAATTGTCATGTAATTAATAATATTATCCAAAATATAAAGTATAGAATCGCGATCTGATTGTAAACCCAAAATATTAATCATACACAATCCTATTTAAGTGACAAAGATTAAGAAATCAACAACCACTGAGGTCTAATTCTTCATCCCGCAAGTTAGCACAAAAGAATTTATCCTCTCTATAGGTCCGCTTCAACGCATCACAATGCACTAGTGCAATCTCTTGGTCAAGACATGCCAATTTGAGATTTACACTTCAACCTATAACAACGGAGTGTTCAATTCTATCTAAGTTGTGAAGATGTACTTATTTAGTCAATTATACGTAGAAGCATACTTTCATGTATATCCCTAACAGGTCATGGGTGACCAAATGCTCGCCGCTGTCCACGTGTTGCTAGATGGCGACATGAGGTACAACAATTGCCCGCAGGTCAGTATTCGTGTGTTAAAGGCGAGTCGCGAGCTGATTACCCATGATCTCCGCTTGTGCGAGTTTGTTCCCAATACGCGTGGTCTGCATTTGATGTGACGCCTCGGTTTTCGTATTCGACGCCTCGAAGGAACGCTTTTGCTGACGCGATGGTCAGTTTGTAATGATGAAACGTATGCATCATGCACTGTTTCGAATAGTCGCGAGTGAACTGACGCGCTAGCGTGGGGTTGACGAGCTCTTGAACTTTTCTTTAATCCCATATTTGACCCTGAGATATTCTGGAAAAAATTGCACCCAAGTCCCTCTGCCATTTTTATTAATAGGTCTATCTCTTCCTCTATTCAATTTTCACTTTTCGCGCTCAGTTCCTCTTCTCTATTGCTTAAACCTTCCCTTCGAGTTTTCGATGAGTTCTTCAGCTTTCCCGACAAGTTTTACCATAAATAGTGTCTTTTAGATCTTCTTTTTCTTGTATCCTTCAATTTTCTTGAAAATGCAAAACTTCGATGATATCCCCTCTGGTTCCACTGTTCCCGGCGTTGTTCCGTTCGATATATCATCCTCTTCAAATGAGGGGGCTCCGTCTGTTAGGGATATGAAATGTTTTAAATTTCCAGTGGCATCGTACTCTTCTCATGGGGGGATGTTCTTCTTCCTGCCCTCAACGGGAACGACGACTCCAGATTCCGATCCATCTCCCCATCTTGATTGTGGAAACGACGCTATGGAGGGGAATTTGATGATTTTGTCGATTCTTTGGATGAGTTGGAGAGGTTGTCCCCCCGCCTCTACTCCGCTGCGGGTGGATCCATCGAGTGTCGGACCTTCCCAAGAAAATTTTACCGGTTCATCTTCTCGGCCTGGTACCTCTTCTCGACTCGACGAGGATCACCCTGGTCATTTCGATTACTTGGCCTACATAACCGGGTGTGAGTACCGCCAACCAATTCGACAATACCGGAAGGTCGGCCATCCAAATATGCTGCTTCAGAGATAGAATCGGTAATTACCGAAGCTGAGCTGGAAGCTGCTCGGTTCGATTATTAGGTGTCGAGCGACACAGAGTATAATTTGGACAATGAGGTTTTAACACTTTTGAAAGGAAGATGTTGATTTTTTTAGTTTGTATCCCGTCCCATGTATGATACCGTCTCATGCAATTCTTTGTCTTTAAGAATACATATTCTTTATAGTTTAATAATAAAAATATGATTATAAATAAATTGAATGAATCAAATCAAATCAAATTAAATTAAATAAATATTTGGAATATTTAATATATAAGAAGATTAATCATGTAATATTGTATTTTGTTTATTAAAAAAATTATAAATAGGGCAAATATTTTTTTAGCATAGAAAAATTATTGGAAGGTTAAGATCAAATCTAATAAGGGGACACCCACTAATTACTTAGTACACCCATATCATACTTTACTTATTTACAAAATTTACTTAGTATACCCACTTTAAATTTACGACTATATCCTTAATATAATATTTGAATCCACTTTTATTAAATATATACAAACACTCATCAATTATTTAATATATCACACTATCCAAATAATAATTGAAACTTACAAAATTGGATACCCCCATATATTTAAATTGAAGAAAGACGCATTCATCAAACCCTCTAATTCTTCATTTCTGTTGTTTATTATTTTGTAAAAGGTATCACAGTGTATAAAACATGTACCAAATAATATCAAACATGTATCACATGCTATTTTCTTAGATAATATACATTTCTATAATTTTATTATATTTTTATATATTTTATCAGTTTCCTTTTATTTATGATATAATATAACTTATGTTACATTAAAATTTTGATTTCAATTGTCGAATTTATGGTCCTGAAATTTTCTCACCGTCTACGTCTTCTTTCACGCATGTTTATTTCTTTGCGCAGATACATTAAATTAAATACATACTGCATAACTTATAATTTAGAATAAAAAAATGAATGAAAATATGCACATACAATATTAGAAAGTAAAAATTCACATCAATATATTGAATTTATCAAACTAATTAAATATTTCAAGTATTTAATTGAAAATTAATAATATAAATACTATTTAATCCATGTACGTGCTAGTATTAATTATAATTTACAATAAATGAATGAGGCAGATTAAAAATTAAACAATTGATGATTGGGATGTAAATTAAATTCATAAATTTTTAAAAGGTCAAGATTATTCTTTAAAAATGAATGGTTAATATTTAAATATTTAAATATCATAAATAACTCTTCGTAGTATTTTTAGAATTTGAAATATAGACTTTTTAGAAATATGGGGTGATTCACCTTTAGTTGATAAGGGGATTTAAATCGATTTGGTCCCATAACTTTGGACCTTTATTGAAATGGTCCCGTATGTATCGCATGTTTCAATTTAGTCCCGTGTTGTTTTCAATTTGTGCCAATTTAGTCTCAAGGCGCCGGAGAATGGTCAAACTAGCCAAAACGACGTCGTTTTTTGGGGCGTGTTTTGCACGCGCCCCTAATTTCGATCGGAGAAAGCTGACTGGCATCAACTTGAACATGTGGCACGCCACGTGTGTATTGCATGTTTCAATTTAGTCCCGTATGTTTTCAATTTGTGCCAATTTAGTCCCAAGGCGCCGGAGACCGGTCAAACTAGCCAAAACGATGTCGTTTTTTGGGGCGTGTTTTGCACGCGCCCCTAATTTCGATCGGAGAAAGCTGACTGGCATCGACTTGAACACGTGGCACGCCACGTGTGTATCGCATGTTTCAATTTAGTCCCGTATGTTTTCAATTTGTGCCAATTTAGTCCCAAGGCGCCGAAGACCGGTCAAACTAGCCAAAACAACGTCGTTTTTGGGGCTTGTTTTTCACGCCCCAATTTCTATAGGGAAATCTTTGACTTGCATCGATTTGGACCGTGTACGCCACGTGTGTATCGCATGTTTCAATTTAGTCCCGTATGTTTTCAATTTGTGCCAATTTAGTCCCAAGGCGCCGGAGACCGGTCAAACTAGCCAAAATGATGTCGTTTTTTGAGGCTTGTTTTGCACGCCTAATTTTTGATCGGAAATCTTTGTCTTGCATCGATTTGGGCCGCGTGTACGCCACGTGTATTTTGCCAATTAAAAAAAATGAAAAAAGAAAATAAAATTACACATCATTAAATAAAAATAAAATAAATCACTCTCCTTTTCTCTCTCTCTCTCTTTGCAACTTTACCCAACGAAACGCTAAAAAAAAATCACACATGCTCCCCGCGCTGATGTCCACTGTTGGGAAATGAATTTAATAAAAGAAGATTTTGATTAGATCCCAAAACCCTTGAGTATGACATGTTCAGGATAATCTTGATAGATGAGTCAGGATTCAGTTTTAGAGTGTTCAGGATGTTATCTGCAGCGTGTATAGTCGGCAGATATAGATCAGGTTAGATTCTCAAGACTCAAGAAGTTTCAAGAAAACCGAAGTTTCAAGACTTCGATTAAAACCGAGAATCGAAGATTCAAGATGAAATCGAAGTTTTCAAGACTCGCAGAAACCGAACACAAGACTTCGATGAAACCGAGAATCAAGACTTCGATGAAATCGAGAATCAAGACTCAAGATGTCTCTGAAGACACTGAGACTCAGAGAATCCTGAAGGCATAGTAATTATTGAAGACTCAGTAATTACTGAATACTCAGTACAAACCTGAATGTTTATGAAGCGAAGAAACTGAGGAATATAGCCGTTGGAATCCAGCTGACGTGGACCAATGAGAGGAAGACAACCAACCTGAAAAAGCTGCATAACTTACAAGAATAGTATGGATTTGAATGTGATTCTCTCCAACGGTAACATTCAAATCCACACTATAAATACAAGATCTTCCATTAAATTAAGTGTGGATGCGTGGAGAATATAGCAAACGATGCTACCGAGCTAAGAAGGCATATACTCAAGCATTTCCACCATAGAACACAACTCTGTAGATATACAAATATATTCAAAGAGTGTTCTAGAACCCAATCTAAGCAACCCACGATGTATCTTAAGCTTAGAGAGATTTTCCCAACCTTAGCATTGAGGCTAAACAAATGTAAGGGAAAATCTCACCATAGTTGGAGACAACACCAAACCCAAACCCCATTCTCGTAAGAGATAACTAGTGGTGAAGTGAGATAGTTGTTTGGCAATCCCGAGAGCTTTTTTATTTTTATTTAATGATGTGTAATTTTATTTTCTTTTTTCATTTTTTTAATTGGCAAAATACACACGTGGCGTGCCACGTGTCCAAATCGATGCAAGTCAGCATTTCCCGATCGAAATTAGGGGCGCGTGCAAAACACGCCCCAAAAAACGACATCATTTTGGCTAGTTTGACCGGTCTCCGGCGTCTTGGGACTAAATTGGCATAAATTGAAAACATACGACTAACTTGAAACATGCGATACACACGCGTGGCGTGCACGTGTCCAAGTCGATGCCACCAAGATTTCCGATCGAAATTAGGGCGAGTGCAAAACACGCCCCAAAAAAACGACGCGTCGTTTGGCTAGTTTGACCGGTCTCCGGCCCTTGGGACTAAATTGGCACAAATTGAAAACATACGGATTAAATTGAAACATGCGATATACACGCGTGGCGTGCACGGTTCAAGTCGATGCCGGTCGAATTTTCTCCGATCGAAATTAGGGCGCGTGCAAAACACGCCCCAAAAAACGAAGTCGTTTTTGGCTAGTTTGACCGGGTCTCCCAAACTAAATTGGCACAAATTGAAAACATACGGGACTAAATTGAAACATGCGATACATACGGGGTCATTTCAATAAAGGTCCAAAGTTATGGGACCAAATCGATTTAAATCCCTTGATAAGAGATAAGTCTTTATAGTATTCTTAGAATTTGTAATAGAGACTTTATAGAGATATGAGATGATTCATCTTTAATTGATAAGATATGTTTAATTAAATAATATATGAAGTAATAAGGTAATTAAATAATATATAATTATATATGTATTCCTAATATATCTTTATCAACTATATATATCATTTTTATGAATTAATTCAAGATAAATAAGTATTTAAGATTATATTATATAATATATATATATATATATATATATATATATATATATATATATTGTATTAAATAAAAAATTAATAAACTGACACTCTAGGAAAAATTACTAAGTACTGCAAATTACTAATAGGTACAAACAAAATTGCGTATATAGCCAAAATTGCACGCGAAAGTGCAAATGTACTTATATATATGTAATTATTTTGTTCCTATTAGTAAGTTATAATCTTGAAATGTATTTAATCAAGGGATTTAAAGCAAAATGGTCCCGTAATTTTGCACCTTTATTGAAAAGGTCCCGTATATATAACATGTTTCAATTTAGTCACGTATGTTTTCAATTTGTGCCGATTTAGTCCTAAATCGCCGGAGACCGGTCAAACTACACAAAATGATGTCATTTTTGGGGCGTGTGATACACGCGCCATGTCCAAATCGATGTCAGTCAGCATTTCCCGATCGAAATTAGGGGCGTATGTATCACACGCCCCGAAAACGACGTCGTTTTGGGGTAGTATGACATGTCTCCGGCGATTTGGGACTAAATCGGCACAAATTGAAAACATACGGAACTAAATTAAAACATGTGATATATACGGAACCTTTTCAATAAAAGTGCAAAATTACGAGACCATTTTGATTTAAATCCCAACTTATCAATAAGTCTCCTTCCCCGGTATTGTTGAGAGAACGACCCTTGTTTTTTTATAATCACCGAGATCGACCTTGTTATAATGGACTATCTAACAGATAAATATATATTTAATAAAATTAAACTTTTAGAATTCGAAGGGTTGACTTCAATTGACATTATATTAAAAATAATAAATGCACTAATAAATGTAGAACTTTTTTTTTTGATTTGACACTATATTAGAAATAATAAATACATTAATTAATGTAGACAAGTTTTGGTTTAAAAGAATTAAAAGAAAATTTTATTTTATAGATGTCCAAATTATATAGGCTAACTTTTATGAGTTTAAATCACAAATGATTCCATAACTTTAGTCTCAAATTATTTCAGTCTTGTAACTTTTTTTTGTAGTAGAGTTAGTCCTAGTAATTTTGATAATGTCCAATAACTTTGATAATGTCCAATAATGTTCAATAACTTTGATAAATAAAAAATGGTCCCATAACTTTAGTCTCAAATTATGTATTGTCAAAGTTACTGGGACTAAATCAACGATAAAAAAATTATGAAATTGAATATATTTGAGGTTAAAATTATGGACCATTTTTTATTTAAACTCTACCTTTTATAGTTGTCTCAATTATAAAGTTAGATTTCCATAAAAAGTACTCCATTCCACCTATTTTATTCATCGTTTAAGGATGTTGCACATGAAATAGAAAATTATTAAATAACAATAAATATTTATATATAATGTGACTATTTACCCCTTTATTTATTCACATAGTTATTAATGCAAATTATCAGAAGAGAATAAGTAGAAATATAAATTTGGGATATAATATTTAATTCTCCAAAATTAATGTAAAATAATAATATTTTGGATAAAAAGTTCTTCTTTAGAAAGACAAATAAAATGAGTTTGAGAGAGTAATATTTTCTAGGAAACTTACTCATAGCTACATTTCAGGATAACAATTTACTAATAAGTACAAAATGGTAGCACAAATGTATATACTTTTGCACTTTTTTGTGTGCAACTTTGATTGCATATGTAATCTATTTTGTACCTATTAGTAAGTTGATCCCAAATTTTGTACCTATTAGTAATTTTTTCATATTTTCTAATCCATTTACAAATATATCCTAATGCATTAATTATGTTGAAAACCATAACTCATTAAATAGGGTTATAATAGGAATTTTACTTGTTCAAACTTAATTTTTCAACAAATTTCTTAATTTGTGTGAAGAAGTCAACCCGCCTATATAATTTGGACAAAAAGAAGTAGTATAAATATACGCCAAAAATTGGTAATTAGATCAAAATCATGGCTTCTCCAAATCCTCCATGTCTCATGCTCATAAGCTTCTTGCGGTCATTTTCAATAGCCATTATAGCCTTGGCATTAGCAGTATCATGTGAAGCCAAGCATTTGGAAACCCTATCTCAATACCCAAACTCATATGATCATGATCATCATACCTTAAATATTCCTACACTTGATGACTTTGTTCTTCCTAATTACGAACCCTTGATGCAAGACTCCATCAACGCCGTCTACAAATCATTTGAGGACTTTGGTGAAAATGGAGTCTTGTCTCGAGTGATGAAAACTACCAACGGAAACCTGCAGTCAGCAACAGCAAGTTGTCGAGAACTATTGTCCCTAGCCTCGTACACTCTCAATACATCACGTGCGGACCCCACGCGCAAAACCCTAGACACTTTCAAGATAGATCTATGTTCCACTTTAACTTACATGGATACATGCTTAGATGAATTTGCGAATGCGCCTGAGAAAGCTCGAAACATTGTGATTTCAAGTCTCAATAGCTCCAAGGAAAAAGTGATGAACATCGTTTCCATGCTACCCACCGTTGACGATGAACATGATCATCTTAGTCTAGGCTCAATCAACGGTTCAGGGAGTGCATGGCCACCTTCTTGGATGTCTTCTAAGGAGAGGACACTTTTTCACATGAAAAAAAGGACAAGAATTGATGTCATTGTGGCAAAAGATGGATCCGGAAGGTTTAAGAAGATACATGAAGCCATCAAATTTGCTCCTAAATACAGTACAAAGAGATTTGTGATATATGTGAAGCAGGGAATATACAAAGAATATGTGGATATTGATGAAAGCAAATGGAATATAATGATATTTGGAGATGGGATGTACAAGACCGTTGTTTCTAGGCACCATTGCGACCGGGATGGAAAACATTCAATCATGAACGGTTCTACTGTTGGTAATCTAATCTTGTTTTAACATTTCTTTATTTATTTTAGGATTAATTTTATATTAAGGAAAATACTTTTTTTCGTCTTGTAATTTTATCACGGATTGATTTTTGTCCTATTGACTTTTAAATTTTGATTTTCGTCTTGTGATTTACAGGATAAAAATCAAAATGTAAAAGTAAAAAAAGTCAAAAGCGTGTAAGTTATATGATGAAAATCAATATGTAAAAGTCTATAGGGCCAAATTAAAAAATTACAAAGTTGCAGGACGATTAATAAATGTTTTTCCCTCTACTTAATATTACTAATATTTTTCAAGTGAAAACATCAAATATTGTACAGTAGAAACAACTAACATCATTTTTTAAATTCCCCTATAAATCCTATTTTACTGTCGTCTCACACTAGAATTTGTCATGTATTAGCTGTACGTGGGCGCGGATTCATAGCCATTGACATGGGGTTCGAGAACACAGCCGGGCGACCCGGGGGTCGAGGAGTGGCCTTCCTCTCGGCTTCGGACCAATCAGTGTACTACAGATGCAGCATGAGCGGCTACCAAGACACCCTCGTGGCCTTGTCCGGCCGCCAATTCTACCGCGAATGCGTAGTCTCCGGCTTAATCGACTTCATCTGCGGGGGGGCCTCCGCCGTCTTCCAAAAAAGCACCATCTTAGTGAGAAAGCCGGGCAACTTAGGCCACATCACCGCACACTCCAGGAGCTGCCCGCAATGCCCCGGAGCGTACGCGTTCCTGAACTGTTGGGTCAAGGCGGCCGAAAACCTGGCGGCCGTGGCATAATTACGCAATGGTGGTGTTCATGCAGAGTTTCCTGGATGGGTTGATTGACCCGATCGGGTGGACCGGGTGGAAAACCTGGCAGACTCCTGTTGGAATTTTTGAGGTGAATGGAAAAGTCACCTTGAACTGAGGTGTATTAGATGAAGATGTATGAGTGAAATGGTGTATGAAATAAGTGAAGGGTTATTTCAAAGATTGCACCTATTCACGAATCGATACCTAGAAATCTATAAATACACCCTCCTCATTCCACAATCATCACCAATTGAACTCTCGGTCATTCACTCGATAATTGATTTTTTAGTCTTATCATTTGAGGTCGAAGTTTTCTATTCTCTTCCCTCAATTTTCGTGTTCCGGAGAGAGCTCAGAATATTGTTTGGTTCGCCGATAGTTTCAGATTCGTAGTGCAGCGGTTGGAAAGCTTTAAAGTCGTTGTATCTTGGGGGCGATTGCCATAAAACCGTATTGCACCTGGGTACGGGGCAATATCGTCTTACGGAAAGAGAGTCTAACTCTTGCCTCGACTTATTCCGTGTCATGTTTTCATAGCCATCTTCGTCTACACATTCCAGATTTTTCCAACAATCGTAAGACGATATAGATGTGTATTCGAAGATGCTTGTGCATTCGAAGAATGACTACAGTCTCAGTCGCACCAGGTCATGCGGCAAGGCCGACTAAGTGCCGGGTCATGCGGCAAGGCCGACTAAGTGCGTCGATATTCAGGGAAGATATATTTTTATTCTTTTCTGAAATTTAATTAATTTCGTAAATCCGTATTATGCAAACTATTTGTATATGGTTATTTATGAATTGTTTCGTTTGTGTAAAGGATGTTTCTAGGTGTGTAAATACAAGCACATCGTGCATGATAAAATACTTGTGGCCCCCATCACGCCTGGAACGATACCACATTTATTTATGCAAGGAAATAATGTTGTTCCAAAGTGGCTATTTGTATAGATGGAATTTATTCTTCACATACCGTGAGAAACCGATCACCATTCATGGGAAAAGGACGTGAAACTTTCCGGAATCGTTTTCGTGAGGGAAGTCTTTTTTTTTAAATTCTTTCTGCGAATTTATTCTTATGTAATTGTCTGATTGAGACAACGGCATGGGTAGAGGTGTCGCTTCCTACTGGTCGTTCGGAACAACGGTAAAATTGTGTTAGGATTAAAGCAGCAACTATTGAGAAAATAATAGAAACAAGAATTAAGGAACACAAATTTGTTTACCCAGTTCGTCATGAATGACTACGTCTGGGGGCACTACCAAGCCAGGAGATCTACTATATTTTTGGTGATGTACAATTACAGTGAGTCAAAAGTGTTTAAATATGAGGCTGGGCCAAAACCCTAAATTCGCGCACAGGCCTTCGGAGCCGCTCGACCACGGGCCTTGGACGAGCGGAAGTGCTCGACTTCATGTCTTGGTCGAGCGCCTTGTGCGACCTGCATGGGGGAGGGGGGTGCTCGACCACGAGCACAGGTCGAGCACCTCCCGCGCACTGCATCCCCGTTTCACTCAGGCTCCAACAATCCCAACAATCTCCCACCTGGAGGCTGACTCCAACTGTAACTTGTCTTCTCCGTTTCAACGGTCTCTCTCACTGGTAGTAGTGCCGGACCTTCATCTCAGTTTCCAAGGCCAGCTGAAATCATGCATAACTTCAACTTCTCTAAGGTCACAACCTTAGTCAACATGTCAGCAGGATTCTCACTTCCTCGGATCTTCATTAGCTGTAAGATCTTGTTCTCAATGAGATAACGTATGTAATGATACCTTAACTCAATATGCTTCGTACTCGAGTGAAAGGCCGGATTCTTTGCCAAGTGAATGACACTCTGACTGTCACTATACAAAATACCTTCCTTTTACTGCTTCCCCAACTCACACGATGTTAGTGTTAGTGTCCTAGAGACAATCTATTGTAAGGACATAATACTCGATGATATTCAGTTTGATTTAATATTATAGTTCACTTAATATTAATATATGGCAATACACTTGCTTGAATATTATGTTTGATTGTTTGCATTTATTCATGCAAGTGTTCCCATGAGTCATTGTTGTCATTGAGGTTGTGAGAACTCAGATGACTTAAGCATGATTCTCAAATAGCCCCGATCAAGGATCATCAAGAATGGGATATTGATGATACAATGGAGATTGGTGTGCGATCTGCATCATACTCTTAGAGAGTGTAGTAAGATCTCACTTACTACGAGATACTAGGTATCTCATGATGGATGCACAAATACCTTAGAGGGTATTGGTATACCCATCCGAGAAACCGTTTGATGTATTCCACTATATGTGTCTACGGGTGTCTCGGTTAGTGGGAGCGATACGATACTCCTTTGACTTGAGGTCAATACGCAAGACATGTGTGGGATGATAGTTGAGCCAAGAATAGGATTCATTCCTCAATGTGGATTTAGAGAGAATACTCATCTTCTCATCATAATTGGATCAAAGTCATCGGCCGATGCACGTCAACTTAGACTTTGTGGCTAAGTGTGCCATACATGATCAATTAGTGATTTGATATAAATTGATTAAGTTATTTGAATAGACACTTCATCATGTTCAAGGATTAATCGAGTATTCGTGAATGAAAGGAGGAAATCGTAATAGCCCATGTTTCAGTACAGGTAGTTGCACATTTCTTGCTGTTGGGATTATACTGGAAAGTATGCTTTTACTTTGTATAATCGAAACTGAATTTCCAGACTTATTTACTGAAATAAATTGTTTATCACTGATGCTTTAAATATGATTGAATGTTACATATATTTACTGCATAACTGTTCAATAATTCGTACATGTTACATTGTAGTTAATTTAGTGATACCAGATCACAGAAGATTAAATTAGTAGTCCCTTGTAACTAAAAGTACGTTATTCACGACCTAGATGGAAATGAACAACCCATCGTGAAAGGTTGAAGTGTAAGGCTCAGATTGGCTTGTCTTGACCAAGAGATTACACTAGTGCATGACTGATGCACTGAATAGGACCTACAGGAGGATAAATTCTTCAGAACTGAACAAGGAAGAATTAGACCTCAGTGGTTCGTTGTTTCTTAACCTTCGTCCCTTAAATAGGATCACGTGGGATTGGTAACTATTGCTTTGACTTATCATGGGTAGCGAATCAAAGAGATTCAATACTTTTTATCTTGGGCAATATTATTGGTCACATGTGATTGCTAAGAAATAATACGAAGAATCGTGTGCAAGTACGCTTGTTTGATTTGCCCCCTTGGGAGGTTCATAAACTTTATCATAACAAATCTTGCAAGTGGAATTAGTTTCCGGTATGGATACTAATGTTGAACCGTTCCTTGACCGAGGATAAAATATATTAATTAATAGAAAGCTATTTCAGTGGCTTGAATTAATTAATGGGCTAGATAATCTTAAACACGGGAAATAATGACCGGGAGCCATATTGACTGTAATATGGGTTAAGATGGATAATGCAATATTAATTATGTAGTGGGACTAATAAATATTTATGGGCTTGAATTATATTGTGGCTCAATATTAGATATTCAAGATCCATTAGAAGCTCCAATCTCAATTCTCCTAAAGGCCCCCTGAGTAGCCCAACAAATAGTCCAATAACTGAAAAAAAGGTGATTAAAATAAAATAAATATTGTTGCTTATTTTTCCTCTATTTTTTTCGAAATTTATGGATAAAAGAGGGAGAAAGATTTTCTTTGAATTTTGTTATGGAATGAAGATATGTATTTTTGGAATACAAGATTATCTCATTAAATTCAAGATATCTCCCACTTGGTTATTCATGAAGGAAATTTCGAAATTTTGGAAATATAGTGGGCAAGAAAGATTTTCTTGATTTTCTTGAAAAGATATTATGGAAGATATGTATTTCTTGAAATACAAGAATATCTCATAAATTCAAGAAGATCCAAATCTTGGAATCTTGCACTCTAAAATTTTCGAAAATATCCATAATTGAGGAGGTGAGATTTTTGTGGAATATTTTAATTATGGGAAAAAGAATATAGGAGATATATTCAAGATTTCTTGGTGACCAAGAAAAGTTTTTTCCCACATTGATTTTTCATTGAAAATTTCGACCACCCCTCTCCTATAAATAGGGGATGATTAGTTCATTCCCAAGTACAATTTCATGTGCTGGAAAAGTTAGCAAATCCACAAAGGTGGTGCAACAAAGTTTATTTTTTCCTTTTGTTAATTGTTCGACAAGTGTCCTTCCACCGGATAGTTGAGCAAGGGCTAAGGGAATACTTGGGAAGTCCTTTTGGTTAGTCCGTCCGGCGAAAGTCACTTTGCCATCCCGAAGTGGTGCGTTCAATAAACCCGTAGATTCAAATCGTGGGTTTTACGTGGCTTTTTATATGCATGATATGTTGTTGCAATTATTATTTGAATTAATATAGGATTAATTCATGCTAGTAATAATTAATGAATTAAATTTGTATTTAAATATTCACCCCGAATAGATCTCAGTACAACTCATTCCCCAAAGAATCGGTATTAGAGCCACTAGTTTGGACTCTGATTTTTTAAATTGTAATTTAATTCATGGACATTAAATTTGAAATTGGATAGTAGAATCTGTTAGATATGTTTTGCGGTATCCAATTGTCATGGATTTTAATGTGTTTATTTATGCATGCATATAAACTGTGTTTTTTAATTCGATTCGTTCGGTTTGTTTTTGCCTCGTGAGAAAATCCACTAGTAGACTAGGATTTGTTTGATTTCATCAATGTAATAGACTAGTCTAGATCTAGGTTTATTTATTTTTTGTAAATAAATTGTAACCGATTGGGAAACGAAGAGACGAAGAATTAAAGGACGAAATCGAGAACCAAGGGCGGTATAGCAGCCGCTTAATGATGGGGGCGAAGGCGGGCCGCGCGTCGAAAAAACCAACAGAATACAAGACGGGCGGGGCGATAGCGACGCGGCATCGCGGCGTCGCAGTCGAAAGGACGGACGGATGCACGAGGGCGCTGCGTGGATACGCGGGCACCGCCGAGGTCGCGTGGTGAGGCGGAGATCGGCGAAAGCACGCGTCGGCGGATGCGCAGGATGCGTCGCCGCCGAGATCTGCCGACACTCGCTGGGCGTCTTGAGGCATCTTGTGGCGCGACACTTGGCGGTCTGCCGAGAGGTCCTAGGCCCAGTGGCCGGGCCGGATCTTGGCGTGCATCCCGGCCATGAGCCGCTTAGCGTGGCATTTCGAGACGAAGTATTTTTCGAGACAAACGAGTGGGAGAAATTCGAGACGTGTTTCTTCAAGATCAAGCCAAGAAAAATCAAACCATGACAATTGGATAATTTGTGCCCAATATGTTTATTTTTCTGTGATGCTTGATTTATTTGTGTTATATTATGCTTTATTTAATTTGTTTAAATGTGTTTACATGAGAGTTGTCCAAATGGAAAAATCTCACCTTCAAAATTACTAAGTATGTTTAAATAATTAATTGACAATTTTATTCCGGATAATAAAATTGAATTAATTTTGACCTCCATGATTTATATATTTGTAAATTCTTTTGGAGAAATTCCCCCCCACGGACGGTCAAAAAGATAGCTTTCACATGAATGAATTCCAAATGATGATTGTGGGTTATTACTAGTGGCGGCGATCCTCCCCACGAGGCTCGATCAAAGCGAATTAGTAATCCCAGATTTAATCATGGTTATTACTTAGGTATAAAATTGATATGCATATACTTCCCAAGTCCCCTGTCAATTTTATATTGGTCAAGTGAGAGCAAACTATTAATCTGGATATTAAAGGTTTATAATTGTTTATGTTTGTAACTTTTTGAATGTGTTTAAATAATGACCCACCCCACGCGTGGCTTATTTAAACTGTTTTGAGATGTTGGCTGATGCATGTTTATATTTTTTTGAGATTTTAATATGATGCATGTGATCAAACCTTGTGATATATTTGTGCTTATGCATATTATTTATTTCAGTTCATCATGTCGCAACCTTTTAATCCACTATTCAATATACTGAAAGACAATTTGCTCACTGGAGATAATTTTGTTGATTGGAATCGAAAACTCACTATTGTCCTCACTGCACAAAGCCATAACTGGGTTCTGACCACACCTAAACCGGATAAACCATCAGATGAGTCCACTAAAACGGTTAAGAAAGAGTATGCTAACTGGGAGTGGTCTAACGAAATGGCAAAGTGTACAATCTTGGCTTCTATGTCAGATGTGTTGCAACACCAACACCAGAATGTTGAGACCGCTGCGGGAATCATGACTAGTCTTAAAGCGATGTTTCAACATCGTAACCGGTGTGGCTCGTCGATCCACAAGAGGGACTTGCTCTCTATGAAAATGGTGGAGGGAACGCCCGTAAGGGAGCACGTTCTCCAGATGATGGCTCACCTTAATAAACTTGAGGTACTTGGTGCTGAATACGATATCGAGACCCAAATCGATTTCGTGCTCCATTCTCTGCCAAAAAGCTTTGAACAATTCAGGTTGAACTACCAGATCAATAATCAGAAGTTCTCGATGCCTGATCTGTTGCAAGCTTTAGTCTCGGCGGAGGCGATATTGGGGCAGAAAAGCCAAGCCTTGGTGGCAAACAGACCTTCTTCTTCTTCTTCTAGACCAAGGGGTGGTAAGAACAAGAAAATGAACAAAGGCCACAACAAGTGAACTCAAGTGTTGCCAATGGCAAAGATAAGGTGAAGAAGGGTGGTGGAGTGAACAAGCCAGCTAAGGGGAAGTGCTTCAACTGCGGTGAGAAAGGACATTGGAGGTCAGCCTGTTCCAAACCCAAAATGGATGGAAAGAAAGGTAATTCTCATGCACTAGTTGTTGAAACTTGTTTAGAGGCGTATGCCTCCCATTTTGTGGGTGGTGGATACGGGATCCATTAATCATGTTTGTTTCACATTACAGGGGTCAAGCGGACCCGACAACTTAGTGGAAGTGAGGTCCTCATCACACTGGGCGATGCTACGAGAGTGGCAGCTAAAGCAGTGGGAGAAGTGCACTTGTCTTTTGAAGACAGAGTTTTAAATGTTTTTGAGATATTCTTTACGCTCCGGATTTTAGAAAGAATTCGTTTTCAGTTTCTAAACTTTTATGATGGATATTTGGTTACTTTTTAATAAAGTTGTTACCATTTTTCTTTTGATAAATTTATCTGTCATGGAACGTTGTTGAATGATCTCTATACAATTAACTGTGCACACCACTCACGAAATGTATCCTATAACACATCAACTGTTTCCGAGAAAAGAAAACGTTTCATCAGACGTGAACGAGACACTTCTTTGGCATTTAAGATTGGGTCATATAAATCCAGAGAGGATCCAAAGGTTGGTGAGAGACGGTTCACTAGGACTTTTCCAAGTTGAACCGATTCCAACCTGCGAATCATATTTGGAGGGTGATATGACCAAGAGGGCATTTGGAGCCAAGGGGAATAGGGCTAAAGAAGTGTTAGAGATCGTTCACATAGATGTATGTAGTCCAATGTCAACCAAAGCAAGAGGAGGTTATGAGTAATTTCATTGATGATTACTCAAGGTACATTTTCCTTATGAAGCATGAATTTGAGCCCTTTGAGAAATTCTAAGAATTTAAGGCTCAAACAGAGAATCATAAGGAGAAACGTATCAAGTCTCTACGATCTGATCGTGGAGGCGAATACCTCAGCAATGAGTTTTTGAACTACTTATCTGATGAAGGGATTGTATCCCAGCTCACTGCACCCGGAACCCCTCAACAAAACGGGGTTGCAGAGAAAAGAAACATAATTCTTTTGGAAATGGTTATATCAATGATGAGTTATGCGGATATTCCCGAGTCGTTCTGGGGACATACCTTGGTAACAGCGACTTTCATTCTGAACTTGGTGCTATCCAAATCGGTTCCCAAAACTCCCAAAGAATTGTGGACCGGGCGTAAGCCTAGTATGAGACACATGAGAATTTGGGGTTGTCCGGCCTACGTGTTGGACAAGGAAGCCTGTAAATTGGATCCTCGGTCAGAATTAAGGCTGTTTGTAGGATACCCCGAGGGAACAAAAGGGGGTATGGTCTATAGTCCCGAAGATCAAAAGGTGGTCATCTGCACTCACTTTAGATTTTTGGAAGAAGACTATATGAACCAAAGAAAACCCAGAAGTGAGATTACCTTAAATGAGCTTAGAGGGAAAACCTCAGTGCCAACTGTACTAGATGATATACCAAAACGATACGCTTTCACAACCGGAGCCTCGTCGTAGTGGGAGGGTTGTTAGACAGCCCGAGAGATTCATGGGAATAGGAGAGTCCTCGGACTTGATTCCCGGACAAGACGAATCAGACCCATGGATATATGACGAGGCACTCCAAGATAAGGATGCAGGTTCTTGGCAAACAGCAATGAAAGCCAAAGTGGGTCCTATGTTTCATAATAGAATGTGGGAGCTAGTCGAACCACTTAATGGGGTCAAACCCATTAGATGCAAGTGGGTATATAAGAGGAAAAGAGGACTGGACGGGAAGGTTGAAACCTTTAAAGCAAGACTAGTGGCGAAAGGTTTACTCAGAAAGAAGGGATCGACTATGAGGAAACTTTTTCGCCCGTAGCCATGCTTAAGTCCATCCGTATTCTCTTATCGATTGCTGCGCATTTCGACTTTGAAATCTGGCAAATGGATGTCAAGACAGCTTTCCTTAAACGGAAGTCTTGATGAAGAGATCTATATGCAACAACCCCAAGGTTTCATTGAAACAGGCCAAGAACACCTAGTTTGTAAGCTCAAGAGGTCCATTTACGGACTCAAACAGGCATCCAGAGCTTGGAACCAATGTTTTGATCATGTTATAAAGTCTTATGGGTTTGATCAAAACGAGTTTGAAAGTTGTGTGTTTAAAAAGCGTGTCGGAACTGCATTGGTATTCTTAGTACTATACGTAGATGACATTCTGATCATCGGGAACGATGTGAAGGTGTTATCAGACGTAAGGGCATGGCTTTCAAAACAGTTTGATATGAAGGACTTAGGGAAAGCCGGACACATCCTTGGGATCAAGATCACTCGAGATCGCAAGAAAAGGATGATAGGCTTATCGCAAGCTTCATACATAGACACTGTCTTGAAACGCTTCAGCATGCAAGATTCCAAGAAAGGATTCGTACCTTTCAGACTTGGAATCCATCTATCCAAGAAAATGTTCCCTAAGACCGTTGCCAATCTGCTTTGAGTATAAGTGGGAGAAATTATTAGGTTCGTGTAGGTGACATTAGATGTCACGGACTACGCGAGACATGTTGTAGTATACTTAAAAGCAGACTTTGAGTATAAGTGGGAGATTGTTGGGATTATACTGGAAAGTATGCTTTTACTTTGTATAATCGAAACTGAATTTCCAGACTTATTTACTGAAATAAATTGTTTATCACTGATGCTTTAAATATGATTGTATGTTACATAAATTTACTGCATAATTGTTCAATAATTCGTACATGTTACATTGTAGTTAATTTAGTGATACCAGATCACAGAAGATTAAATTAACAGTCCCTTGTAACTAAAAGTACGTTATTCACGACCTAGATGGAAATGAACAACCCATCGTGAAAGGTTGAAGTGTAAGGCTCAGATTGGCTTGTCTTGACCAAGAGATTACACTATTGCATGACTGATGCACTGAATAGGACCTACAAGAGGATAAATTCTTCAGAACTGAACAAGGAAGAATTAGACCTCAGTGGTTCGTTGTTTCTTAACCTTCATCCCTTAAATAGGATCACGTGGGATTGGTAACTATTGCTTTGACTTATCATGGGTAGCGAATCAAAGAGATTCAATACATTTTATCTTGGGCAATATTATTGGTCATATGTGATTGCTAAGATTTAATACGAAGAATAGTGTGCAAGTACGCTTGTTTGATTTGCCCCCTTGGGAGGTTCATAAACTTTATCATACCAAATCTTGCAAGTGGAATTAGTTTCCGGTATGGATAATAATGTTGAACCGTTCCTTGACCAAGGATAAAATATATTAATTAATGGAAAGCTATTTCAGTGGCTTGAATTAATTAAAGGGCTAGATAATCTTAAACACGGGAAATAATGACCGGGAGCCATATTGACTGTAATATGGGTTAAGATGGATAGTGCAATACTAATTATGTAGTGGGATTAATTAATATTTATGGACTTGAATTATATTGTGGCTCAATATTAGATATTCAAGATCCATTAGAAGGTCCAATCTTAATTCTCCTAAAGGCCCCCTGAGTAGCCCAACAAATAGTCCAATAACTGAAAAAGGTAATTAAAATAAAATAAATATTGTTGCTTATTTTTCCTCTATTTTTTTTCGAAATTTATGGATAAAAGAGGGAGAAAGATTTTCTTTGAATTTTGTTATGGAATGAAGATATGTATTCTTGGAATACAAGATTATCTCATTAAATTCAAGAAATCTCCCACTTGGTTATTCATGAAGGAAATTTCAAAATTTTGGAAATATAGTGGGCAAGAAAGATTTTCTTGATTTTCTTGAAAAGATATTATGGAAGATATGTATTTCTTGAAATACAAGAATATCTCATAAATTCAAGAAGATCAAAATCTTGGAATCTTGCACTCTAAAATTTTCAAAAATATCCATAATTGAGGAGGTGGGATTTTTGTGGAATATTTTAATTATGGGAAAAAGAATATAGGAGATATATTCAAGATTTCTTGGTGACCAAGAAAAGTCTTTTCCCACATTGATTTTTCACTGAAAATTTCGACCACCCCTCTCCTATAAATAGGGGATGATTAGTTCATTCCCAAGTACAATTCCATGTGCTGGAAAAGTTAGCAAATCCACAAATGTGGTGCAACAAAGTTTATTTTTTCCTTTTGTTAATTGTTCGACAAGTGTCCTTCCACCGGATAGTTGAGCAAGGGCTAAGGGAATACTTGGGAAGTCCTTTTAGTTAGTCCGTTCGACCGAAGTCACTACCATCCCGAGAGGTACGTTCACGTAAACCCATAGATTCCGCATGCGTAGGTTTTACGTGGCTTTTTATATGCATGATATGTTGTTGCAATTATTATTTGAATTAATATAGGATTAATTCATGCTAGTAATAATTAATGAATTAAATTTGTATTTAAATATTCACACCGAATAGATTTGTGCAACTCATTCCCCAGCACTCGCAACGTACCTCATATATTGAGAATATCTGATTTATTGTCTAGGGTTCAATTAAGACCGTTAGTTTGACTAATCGCTCGATATATGAGGGCATATGGGTCACACAACTAGTAGTTCCCATTTACGGATTATAGTTGGTTATTTAAATGTTAAATTGGATTTAACATTTAATTTATGGAGAATTAATTAATAATAGATTAATTTGGAATGAATTATTATTAATGTTTAATTAAATTGGATTTAATTAAATAGAATTCCCAATAATAATATTTGGAATATTATTGTAGGATTTAATATATATGGAATCAAATCCGTAGAGATTTGATATACATGGGAATTAAATCCGTAGAGATTTTATGTATGGGAAATAAATCTAAGAGATTTATTTAAATAAATATTAGGGATTTTATTTCCCAATCAGGTTAACTTAAGATTTAAGCTGAGTCTTTCCTATATATATGAGCTATTGGGAATTCACAAATAACGTTGTTCAAATTCTCTCCATAAAATCTAGAATAGGAATTTTCCTAGCAAATTTCGTCTCAGATTCAACGCTGGCAAATCTGTGCAAGTCCGTGAATGGGGATTACGTGGATACCATAGTTGAGAAATCTGCTCTCGAGTTACTGTAAGATTTCTCGTTATATTATTGTAATCTATATGCAATTAAATGTTAGTTATTGGTGAACTTTAATTTCCGTTGCGCATGTATTACGTGTTTATGTGCCTCTAAATTCCAACATACGAAAGATTCTGCAAGCAAACCATCTCCTTGCTAGCCTCAGTAATTGCAACTTACTCTGTTTCTGCAGTGGACTGAGCTACGATCTTCTGCAACTTCGAAGTCCAAGAAATTGCTGTACCACCAAAAGTAAACACATACCCGGTTGTACTCCTCCTTTTGTCGAGATCACTGGATGGCAAGTCTGCATCAACATATCCTGCCAACTCAACGATTTTGCCCTCAAAGCACAAAGCTTGTTCAGTAGTACATCTCAAGTACTTAAGGATCCACTTCACTGCCTCCCAATGCTGCTTACCCGGATTACCCATAAACCGGCTAACAACTCCCACTCCATGTGCAATATCTGGTCTTGTACACACCATGGCATACATCAAACTGCCAATTGCTGAAGCATACGGGGTGTTTTGCATGTAGGTCCGCTCCTCTTCGCTACTAGGTGAGTCCTTGTTGGATAGCTTGAACTGACTTCCCAACGGGACACGAACTGGCTTTGCATCTTCCATACTAAATCTCTTCAAGACCTTCTTTATGTATTCAGCCTGTGAAAGATACAACTTTCCTGCCACCTTATCACGATCGATTCGCATACTTAAGATTTGCTTGGCCTCTCCAAGGCCCTTCATAGCAAACCTATTAGACAACTTCTTCTTCAACTTGCTCACTTCCCGAGCACTAGAGCCTGCTATCAACATGTCATCAACATATAATAGCAAAATGATATAACCACCATCATACCTCTTGAAGTAACAGCAATGGTCAGCTTCACACCTATTGATCTCAATCTCGTGCATGAACCCATCAAACTTCTTGTACCACTGTAATGGAGCTTGTTTCAAACCATACAAGCTCTTCTTCAATTTGCAAACAAGCTCACTATTCCCCTTTGACAAGTATCCTTCCGGTTGCTTCATGTAGATGTCCTCATCTAAGTCACCATGAAGAAAGACTGTTTTCACATCCATCTGTTCTAACACCAAGTTCTCTACAGCCACCAAACTCAGAACTAACCGAATGGAAGTTAGCTTCACAACTGGAGTAAAAACATCAGTATAATCAATACCATGTTTCTGCTGAAACCCCTTCACAAACAGTCTTGCCTTGTAACGTTTGCTTCCATCAGACTCCTCTTTGATTCTGTAAACCCACTTATTATGCAGTGCCTTCTTGCCCTTAGGGAGCTCAACTAGTTCCCAGGTTCCGTTGGTCATCAACAAATTCATTTCATCATCCATCGCAAGTTTCCACTTGCTCACCTGCTCACTACGTGTTGCCTCTGCATAACATTCAGGTTCACCACCATCAGTCAACAATAAATAATGAAGAGAAGGTGAATACCTATCAGGAGATCTATGCTCTCTCATGGATCTCCGCAGCGGAATTGTTGGTGGTGGTGTACTTGGTTCTCCCTCGATAATCTCCTGATCATCTAGAACCTCCTTGCTCCCACCTGAGTTCGAAATGTCTAACTCCACAACCTGAGTCTCAGAACCACCTTCTTTGGATATCCCCGACCTGTCTTTGTACAACACTTGCTCATTAAATACGACATCTCGACTACGAATTATCTTTCGATTTTCCTCATCCCAAAATCGATAGCCAAATTCATCACTGCCATATCCAATAAACGTACACTTAACAGATTTAGCATCCAATTTACTTCTACTAGTAGCATCAATTTGAACATATGAAACACACCCAAATACTCGAAGAAAAGATAGATTTACCTCCTTACCCGACCAGGCCTCCTCTGGTATGCCATTTTTCAAGGGAGTTGAGGGTCCTCTGTTTATCAAGTAGGCCGCAGTGTTAACTGCTTCTGCCCAAAACATCTTTGGCAGCCCACACTTCAATCTCATACTTCTAACACGTTCACATAGCGTTCTGCCACACCATTCTGCTGGGGGGTTCCTCTCACGGTTTTTTCCATTCGAATTCCATTCACCTCACATAATTCTTTGAACTCATGGAGCTCGTACTCTCCACCATTATCAGATCTCAAACACTTCACTTTGAGACCCGTCTCAGTTTCTACAAGGGTCTTCCACTTCCTGAAAGCATTAAAGGCATCACACTTATTTTTCAGAAAATAAACCCATACCTTCCTCGTAGAGTCGTCAATGAAAGTCATGTAATATGATGCTCCACTAAGGGATGTCACTGGTGCTGGACCCCACAATCGTTGTGGACTAACTCCAGCTTCTGCTTCTTCAAGGTTCTGCCTCCCTTCTAAAAACTCACCCTTCTCTGTTTTCTAAATACACAGTCCTCACATAACCCGATGTCAGCTGTTTTGAGGTCTGGCAGTTTACCCTTTGAACACATAACTTTCATCCATTTCTCACTCATGTGGCCAAGACAACAATGCCACAAATCTGCATTCCCTTTTTCACCTGTAAGGGCAATGCTGTCCCGGGTGTTGCCTGTCATGTACAACGTTCCCTCCTTATTTCCTCGAGCCACTACCATGGCACCTTTGGATATCTTCCACATATTGCAACCAAAGATCACCTTGTAACCCTCATCATCAAGCTGTCCCACTGAAATTAAATTCCTCTTCAATCCAGGAATATGTCTCACATCTTTCAACTGCAAAACAGTTCCATTTGGTGTCTTGATCTAAACATCCCCATTCCCTTTGATTTCCAGAGGCTCATCATCAGCTAGATAAACCTTCCCAAAGTTCCCGGAAGTGTACTTCCCCATCACGTCAGCACCGCTGCACGAATGAAACGATGCTCCAGAATCTAACACCCACGATTCTAATGGACTGCTTACGCTCAAGATTAATGCATCTGAGCCCTCATCAGTGGCGGCGTTTGCTGAGTTGTCATTCTTCTTTGGTGCATTCCCTTGTGCCGTTGCTGGTGCCTTGCACTCCCTTTTGTAATGACCAAGTTCATGACAATTGTAGCACTCAACTTGACTCTTGTCCTTCTTAGGCTTATTTTTGCCCCTTGACTTTGATCTACCCCGATTTGACTTCCCTTTGGATTCAGATCTGCCTTTATCTCTCGCACTCAAGGCTGATCCTGTGGCCACACCCAATTCTTTCCTGCGAATTTCTTCGCTCATGATCAGATCTCTAACCTCATCAAATTTAAGTTTCACTTTACCTGCTGAAGCACTAACAGCCGTTACCGTCCCACTCCAACTTTCTGGTAAAGAAGACAATAAAATTAGGGCTTGAACCTCATCATAAAAATCAATCTCAACCGAGCTCAATTGGGCTATCGTCATATTGAACTCGTTTAGATGATTGGCTACCACAGTATCCTCTGCCATTCTCAGTTGAATAACCTCCGCATCAGATGAACCTTGTTCGCTGCAGACGGTTTTTCATACATCTCAGTCAAAATCTCCAGCATCTCCTTTTTGGTTTTTGCTTTCACCGTATGGAGGGCGACATTCCTGGATAACGACAGACGAACCACACTCATCGCCTTCCTGTCCAACAACTTCTACTCGTCGTCCTTCATATCTTCTGGTTTTGAACCCAAAGGTTGATACAGATCTTTACCGTACAGGTAATCCTCGATCTGCAATTTCCAGAATCCGAAATCCGTTCCATCAAACTTCTCAACAAGCGATTTCCCTTCAGCCATCATAATTGCTCCCACTAGATCCCTTGAACCCGATGCTCTAGATACTAGTTCTTAGGATTAAAGCAACAATTATGGAGAAATAGAAACAAGAATTAAGGAACACAAATTTGGTTACCCAGTTCGTCAGGAATGACTACGTCTGGGGGCACTACCAAGCCAGGAGATCTACTATATTTTTGGTGATGTACAATTACAATGAGTCAAAAGTGTTTAAATATGAGGGTGGGCCAAAACCCTAAAATCCGCGCACAGGCCTTCGGAACCGCTCGACCACTGGCCTTGGTCGAGCGGAAGTACTCGACCTCATGTCTTGGTCAAGCGCCTTGTGCGCGCTGCATGGGGGGTGCTCGACCACCAGCACAGGTCGAGTGCCTCCCGCGCACTGCATCCCCGTTTCACTCAGGCTCCAACAATCCCAACAAATTGCCTAGTCGTGGGCACCCGCGTGCGAAAAGCGGTGGGCTCGCCGGAGCAACCATGCCTTCAAATCGCGATGGTGGCTAGCGGACGCCGGTGGTGGCCGTGGGGCTGAGATTGTCCCAAGCCCATTTAATCGCCGACGCCAATGAGTAGCTGTTGCAATTTTCTGTAAATCCAACCGCCAGTTGCTGTGCGACACAACGGTTGTATCTGCCAATTGATCGGCGATTGGGCGGGGTGGTTGCAATTAGCGCCTCCCGCTGGTAATTTTAGACAGCGGTGATGGACGGGCTCGGGCCGCACGAATCCAAATCGAAAGCAGCAGGAATTTGAATCTGGAAGCAGATTCGAACAATGGCTTCTATGGCGCGGTCCATATGCGCCGTGATGATGGCCGAAGAAATTTGAGGTAGAACTGAAATTTGTTTGAAATTTCTTTTTTCCCAAATGGTGGCATCGGTTCGGAACTGCTCTGCTTCCTGACTTGCTGTCTCTCTCCGGCCTCCGCCCTAATTTCCTGTGGTAGCGATGCGTCGTTACACCAATGAAAGGAAATAGGATTTCTGACTTTGACTGGACACGTTGGTCCAGGGAGAGAGACGTGATAACTTAATGGGCCAAAGCAATTAACGTTAGTTTGCCAAACTAATGGTTAATAGGCTGCTGTTTGGACTCATAGGCCTAATTACAAAGCTGGCAAATGAAATCTTTAATCAAATGTGCCAAATTATAATAAGGTTGCTTGTTAACATATTAGGACATTTGATAAGGGATTTGTTTGGGCCGGTTGCTTGAATATTTGGGCCAATTATCGTGGATTATAATACATATGGTATTATAAAATTATCTCATAAGGCCCCATTTGAAATGGCATTTGAGAACGCAAATTGTGATCTGGATTTAATCCAAATGTTTTGATTTGTATAATTCGCTTGAGAATTATTGACGAGTAAATGGTGGCAAATGAGGCCCCATTTGAAATTGTGTATGAACGCACATATCATGGATTAGATTTAATCCAAAAGAATTGTTGACTCGTATAATTCATGGTGGAATTATTTGAGAGTCAAAGGTGGCATTACGGGCTCACTTGAAATTGAATTTAATTTTGGTATTTTGACCATTATTAAATTAAAGTTTCAAACTCAAATTTGTTGGGACTAACAAAATTACAGACTTTAAGGTCCAACATAGAATTTGAAGTTAATGGTGAATTCAAAATGTTTGATTTTCCAATTCGTTTCGAGATTGTGTCCAAATTAATATCTGGTGAATATTAATAGATGGAAAAACAACTCGAATGTGGGGGATGAAGTCTCGCCACAACTACATCCGAATGCGGGGGAAAGAGATGTCTCCATGGATACATTCGAATGTGAGGGTAGCAAAGATGTAGCCTTGAAGCTAGATGGAAAACCTAAGGCTGACGGTGCCTGTTGGAATTTTTTTCACAAGTAATACGAATTTCTTCAATCACGTTATTGGAAAGTCACCACAGAAGGAGATAAGATCATGTGAATCATGAAGAAAGGATAAAACGATCCTACAATTATCTCGAAGTGTGGGGGTGACTAGTAAAAGATTGAAGCACTGTTGGTGCTTATCTGTCCTTAATGAACAAATCGTATGTTTCTGAAATGAAATGTGAAATATCCAGATGTGTTGAGGAAACACAAAAGTAAACTGGATATTTTGATACAGACTCCAAGCCCATCAATGAAATTTGGGGGAGTTTTGTCATAAAAATCCTCTAAACAAATATGCAATGAATTGTAAAATTATTGCATTTGAATAAAAACCCGATTGGTTAAAGATGAGATGTTTATGAGGATAACGGGTAAGGGGAATGGAGCTAAAACCCACACATGAAAGGGTGTTCATAGCGGTAATTCATCCATGATGACTGGAGGATCCCAAGAACTTGGTTCAATGAGATAACTAAGTTATGAAGCAATCATACATGCACTTGAAAATTATTTTTCAAGCTCATTCTCGAATCCCTTCAAGTGCAAATTGCACCTTCAAGTGAATAAACCTGATGACATGTGGTAAGGTTAATCTTAACAACTTTTAATGATTCCTATACCTATAAAAGGTGGGGTATTGCAGGGTAATCTTGATAGGAGATCACCTATATAAGTGTGAAGTGGGGCCGCTTCAACTGACATTTCAGTACATACTTATGAATTCGAGATATGGTCTACGGCCAAAATGGACAACGTGAGAACCAAAAATATTAGGAAGGTTATTGTGTTTTTGCTATTGTCTTGGTATACACAAAAAGCTGCTCAGTTCAAGACATCACGTTCACTGAGCCGCGAGTATATCCCATAGTAGTCAACTAGGGAAGGTTCAAAGCCACAAGCTACCTATCCCAATGCAATAACTAACACGAGGTTTGACACGGACAATGAAGAGAGCTCAAGCGGTCAGTTAGTGAAATGGTGTATGAAATAAGTGAAGGGTTATTTCAAAGATTGCACCTATTCACGAATCGATACCTAGAAATCTATAAATACACCCTCCTCATTCCACAATCATCACCAATTGAACTCTCGGTCATTCACTCGATAATTGATTTTTTAGTCTTATCATTTGAGGTCGAAGTTTTCTATTCTCTTCCCTCAATTTTCGTGTTCCGGAGAGAGCTCAGAATATCGTTTGGTTCGCCGATAGTTTCCGATTCGTAGTGCAGCGGTCGGAAAGCTTTAAAGTCGTTGTATCTTGGGGGCGATTGCCATAAAACCGTATTGCACCTGGGTACGGGGCAATATCATCTTACAAAAAGAGAGTCTAACTCTTGCCTCAACTGGGATTTAAATCGAAATAGTCCCGTAACTTTGCACCTTTATTGAAAAGGTCCCGTATATATCACATTTTTCAATTTAGTACCATATGTTTTCAATTTGTGCCGATTTAGTCCCAAATCGCCGGAGACCGGTCAACCTACCCAAAAATGACGTCGTTTTATGATAAATTCCCGACCGAAATTAGGGGAGCGTGTATCACACGCCCCTAAAACGACGTCATTTTTGGGTAGTTTGACCGGTTTCCGGCTATTTGGGACTAAATCGGCACAAATTGAAAACATACGAGACTAAATTGAAACATGTGATATATACGGGACCTTTTCAATAAATGTACAAAGTTACGGGACCATTTCGATTTAAATTCCTGCCTCGACTTAGTCCGTGTCACTTTTTCAGCCATCTTCGTCTACACATTCAAGATTTTTCCAACAACTCCTTTTCCTACGACGGTGTATTATGGGGAGTAACAGAACTGGGGGCCCGGTTCGGGGACAATCCGAAGAGCAAATATAGTTAAAAGGAGTATGCTTAATTCACAAGCACGTGGATTTACGGTCAGGAAGTTTATTGGTGGGGATAAATGGTTGCCTGCCACGGGCGTTCCTTACGAACCGAATTTGTGATTTAGTTATAATATTTCCGGATCATATTATCTAGATCTAGTTGGCTGTAATCTGCAAATGGATTTAGATCTGGGGTTGTATAGCATCCTCCTGTGCACACATACACCTTTAGATCACACACGCACACACCCCCCCCCGTGTGTGATTTAAAGTGGGGAGGTGCACAAAGACCTCTCTGTCAACCAGAAATCCTCCCAAATTAATAACCTTAATTGGGATATAATTATTGGAAACTCTATTTTATCCATAATTGATTTTTTTTTTTTTTACTAATTCCATAGTTGGTGCCTGCTTCGGGCGCTTACGAACTGAAATTGTGATTTACTTAATTTCCAGCTACTACCTGCTTATTAATAACTACAAAATTACAATTAAAATGTCAAGTGTACCTTTAATTGAAGAAAAATAGAAAGTTGGATTTCTAAAATTTTCACACTCTATTAATTTTCTTACCAAGAAATAAATGTCAAGTGCAAATTTATTGTGGGTAATATTTAATTTTTTTCTTTTCGTATCGATATTTTGCTCTTACGAATAGAACAAGTTTGCACAAAAATAAATAAGAAGTTGCACATATAAAAAAATTGCGTGCAAAATTTTTGTGGGTAATGTTCAATTTTCTTTTTCCGTATGTTCAACATGTGCAATATTTTGTTCTTATGAATTTAACATGTTTGCACAAAAATGAATAAAAAAATTGCACATACAAAAATATTGCAGCAATAAGTCTTTGTGGGTAATGTTCAATTTTTTTTATATGTTCAACATGTGCAATATTTTATTCTTATAAATAGAATAAATTTGCACAAAAATAAATAAAAGAATTGCACATACAAAAAAATAACAACAATAATTTGTGTATATGTACAATTTTTTTTTTTTTTTTTATGCGAATGAGCTCTGTAAATTAAATCTCCAATGAGAAGCCTTGTAACTTTTAAATTAAGCAAAGGATCGATGAAGCTGTGTAATTTTTAATGGAAGAAATGACAGCCAACAATGGTGAAATGAATGAGGCTTAGAGCTCTTTTGTATGAGAAATGAGTTTTATAATTTAGACATGTGAAAAAAAATTTTGGAACTTATAATTTTTAATTGTAATTAATTTTGCATTTATAGCTTATGATATAATATAACTTATGTTACATTAGAATTTTGATTTTTCACGGTCTACGTTTTCCTTCATCCATGTTTTTTTTTAAAAGTAGCAAAATTAAACGCGTAACTTTTTAAAATAGCAATTTAAGGACAAATTAAACCTGAATTGTCCTATTCCGGGCTCAAATCGCACACGTGGAATTTCTTACTAATATAAACAAATTTTTAATTTTCACGTATTTTTTTAAAGAATTAATTTCATTAAGCAATCACCATTACCATTGTTGTGCAGATGAGATAAAAAGATCCAATCTCACCTTCGCCGTTCAAGGGATCAACAACATTTTCGATTACTCTGTTTACGGCGGCGGAGCCCTAATTTCGCCGCCTCCTGATAAACCAGACCAGGAGGTTCCGAAACCGACCCGGGAGAGGAGGAATTCGGGTTTTCCGGATGGGATTATCATCGGCGCCGGATTTACCGCCTATTGGGTTTTGGATTAAGCTTGTGATGTTTCTAATTCAGACTTATTTTTGGATGGCGGTTTTCGAAATCATAAGGAGAATGTTGAGTTTTTGTTGGATCATCCATACTCCATTGACGGATTAGTATTTGATTTTGTAATGTTTGTAAATTAGATCAGACATTCTAGATTTTTTGGGAGGTTTGCATTGCTTAATGGAGTATTCAATATAGTCTTGATTCTTAAAAAAAAAAATACGTAGAAATTAAAAATATGTTTATATTAGTAAGAATTTCCATGTGTGCGATTTGATCTTGGAAGAGGGCAATCCTGTCTTAATTTGGCCTTAAATTGCTCTTTAAAAAAGTTGTGGGCCTAATTTTGCTGCTTTTAAAAGTTACAGTCCTACTTTTATTGGCCCAAAAAGTTACAGTCCTACTTTTGCCACCTTCCTAAAGTTATAGTCCTGAAAAAATATTTTTTCCATAACAGAATACATACTTCATAACTTATAATTTAGAATAAAAAAATAAATGAAAACACGCACATACAATATTAGAAAGCAATTCACGTCTATATATTGAATTTATCAAATTAATTAAATATTTCAAGTATTTAATTTAAAATTAATAATACTAGTAACCGAGCCCGTGCGATGCATGACTATGATTTAATTATTTATTAATAATTTATAAGCATTTGTATTAAAGTGTTTTTTCATTCTAAAGAGATAATATTTTGTTGTTTTATTGATGTTATATTTTTTTAAAAGTCATGTTAATTTAGATTTTGGAAAACTTTATGATAACAAATTCACTCATGAGCTGAATTCTCTCACTCTATCGTTGAGAGGAGACTCGTCGAGTGAAAAAATTAGTATGAGTGGAGTTATTTTTAACGGGAATAGAACTCAGAACGCGAGCGTACGTAAACCTTTTGGCATTAATACCATGAAATATTTACAACTCTGCAAATAACAAAAAAAACATATAATTTACATGATCATATTTAGATAAAAATATCTAAAAAGAAAATAATAAATATAATAATAATTTCGCCAACGGTGATATAATGCATTATGAATATAAATGACGAAATCCAAATTTAGGTGGATAATTCATTATGTAAAGTCGTAGTTCGATCACTCGGAAGATTCAAATCTTCAATCTCAATATTCTTATTGCATTGCCCATTAATTATCTACGACAAATAAACAAAATAGAAATAATAAATTAATTATTGGTGGGAAAATTACATCTGGATACAAGATTTAGAACTCACTAACAACTAGATACAAATGCTTTTTCTAAATACATTCCAATACAAAGTAAACAATTAAAAGACTAATTTAACCCTCGTTGGAAACACCAAAAAGATCGGCCCCTCTCTCTCCTATCAAACACGCCCGCCCCTCTCTCTCCTATCCAATACAAAGTAACAATTAAAAGACTAATTTAACCCTCGTTGGAAACACCAAAAAAATCGGCCCCTCTCTCTCCTATCGAACACGCCCGCCCCTCTCTCTCCTATCACACACAATCTGAATCCGTCCCTCTCTCATCCTCATACCTCATACCTCATACCTCAAAATTCAAAATACACCTCTCAGTTCTCTCTCTTTCCAAAATTCTCTCTCTATAATCACCACACCACCGTCCCTCTTCACCAACCAAACCGCGCTGTCACCGCTCACTTGATGCCATCGTCTTGCTTGCCGCTGGCGTCAATGGCGCAGAAAAGCCCATCTCCTCCGGCCACGACGCATCCGCCGCTCATGTGAACGGTGCTCCCAAACCGCCGTCACCGCTCGCTTGCTGCCATCGTTGGGCGTCTCTGTCTCTGTTGGAACATGAAGAAGAAACCCCAGATTTAATGGATCTGGTCGCGAATGGATCCGTGATTCAAGCGCCGCCCTTCAGATCGAGATGGTGGTGGTGACGGATATGTATCAGATCTACACCTGACGGAGCCGACGGTGGTGTCGCGAAGCCATCCGACGCAGCATAACTGAGTATTTACATCTCTTAGCACCACATCTGGTATTTACATCTCTTTTCCTTTTCCTTTTTTTATTTTTTTTTTTATTTTTCCCCTTTTCAAGAATATTCTTCTTGGCGCTGAGTGTGACGACTTGCGCGCCGCCGTGAATTGTTTGGAAGAATATATGGTATTTTTTCAGTCGTCCTATCCTTTTCAACTGTATTTTTATGTGAATTGAAGTTTTATTTGCTCAGATCTGTGCCTTTGGGGTCATAATTGTGTTCGGATCTATTCTCGGATTTTGGAATGGGTCCTAGAAATTAGTTGTTATTTTTTGTTGTTGAAGCTTTGAATGAGATCTGGATATATGCTTTTGTGTTTCTTGTTGTTGAGTTTTAATGAGATAAAATGATTCGGGTTTTTGCTGATTCCGGTTGCTTTAATTTTGTTAGGTGATTTTTAAGGAAAATAGGGGTTTAATTTCTTCATTGGGGTTGTGGGTTTTCTTTAATTTGATGTTTCTTGGTTTGGATTGCAAGATTCATGGTGTTAAAGACTGGTTTCATATTACCTGCATTCCTATTAATTTGATTATAATTGAGGATTGACCTATTAATTTGCTACTTCATGTGTCTTTAATTAGTGGAAGAATTAATCATTTGTCATCTTTGATTGATTGATTAATTTTATAACAATAATTGATTTTGTGATGCCGTTGATATGCAATGTATCAATTAAGAGATTGTATTAACAGATCTGAAGTTGATTATAAACTGCACTCGGGAGATGGGAATCTGCAGAAGAAGTTAGAGAGCTTATGCCATCAAGAAATCTGGAAAAAGTGCAATACTATCTAATATAGTGAGATTTTTGTATGTATAGTGAGATTTTTGTATGTATAGTGAAATTTTTATATGTATAGTGAGATTTTTGTATGTAAAGAGTGAAATTTTTATATGTATAGTGAGACTATTATCAGTCAAGATAATGATACTTTTGTAAGTAAAGTGATAATTGAATTTGGACCGAACACTTTTCCCTTTAATAATCCTAAATATGATATTTATTAAAAAATGGTCAACTTATAAATTGAAATAATTAAAATTCTGCTAGTTTTGAAAAAAGAAGTTAATTTTAAAAAAATAAGGAAGAAGAATTTGAAGAAAAATGGTATTTAAATATTTGTAAGGTTCAAAATTAGTAAAACATAAAAAAATGAGTCAAAAGTAAAAAAAAAAATTACACTTTAGCCAAAATTTCTACACTTAGTAATACTGTTTATCGATAGGACATGTTTGCAGAAAATTGCAGGGAGCTAAAAGGGGAATGAGGAGCATTTTGGACAATTAAACACCTAATTTGTATCTACTTGTAATTTGAAAAAGGCAATGTACTAATAAGCTAGATTTCTCTTGACTTTGTATCTAGTTGTTCTTCCCCCATTATTGATACATCTAGAAAATGCAATAATTAAATAATTAATGATCTACCAATCACTAAATTAAGATATATAAAATTTTACGTATATTCTTTTAAAAGATTTTTCTCAATTTATTAATATTTATTTTATATATATTTATTCAATATATTTTATATTATTTGTTAGATTAGATGTATTAAAAAAGTCAGATATATCAAAGTTAACAAATATCGTATTAATACAAATTTGATAAATATCAATAACAAATGACTGTACATAAGATCATATAAATATTGTTATTTCATAAGTATTTGGCTGTTATTTAAGTTGTGCCGGTAAGATTAATTCCATTAATTTTTGTATTTAGTTATCGGGCGTGAAATTTAAAAATATACGCATTTCATATATAAATTTATGAATAAATAATACTTACTCTGTATCCTCCAAATTAAGTTAACTCCATCATCCTAGCTCACTTTTCTTGATAAGTGACACTGTCAGTATTTGTTGGTCCCGGTGTAAACGAGTCTTACACGTGTATGGGGGGGAATACACTTGTTCAGTGATTTTAAAACTTTTCTTTACTGAGGTCAGCTTGGGTCAGGTTGTCCTGAAGATTTGGTCCTGAGAAGTACAAATCGCCCTGAGTCAAAGTCTATCTGAGACAGTGATCCTGAGCTGCTTTCAGATACCTCAAATAATCCCAACTGATCCTGAGTTTTCAGAGATCCTGACCTGCTTGGATCAGATAACTAACTTACTGAACCCTCAGAAGAGTAAGTTCAGTTTAGTAACTATCTGTTCTAGTTACTCAGATGTGCGGAATGGTTGGCCCTAAGTTTATACTCGTTTTAATGCTTTTGCTGAAAACCTTCCTTTTAATGGAATAGTGATTAGGCTGTGATTCGATTCAAATGCAACTTCAAGGGATTGATTCCAACTGATGCTTTCAGTTTAAAGTAATGCAACAGTTAATCAAAGCAAAACAGAAAGCAAATAACACAACAAGTTATAGTGGTTCAGAGACTCAAGCTCCTACGTCCACTCTCTCTGATCTCTTCAGAGAAATTCACTAATCACTTCCTAAGGTTTTCTGACTACCTCTGTAGTTTACTAACCTTTCTATTTTGAGCTTTAAACTACCTCTCATGGTTTACTAACCTTTCTATTTTGAGCTTTCTGACTACCTCTGTAGTTTACTAACTCAAAACACACACAAGCTTTCTGACTATCCAAGATAGTTTACTCACTTCTTCTCTTAGAGCTTTCTGACTACCTCAATGTAGTTTACTAACTCTTTACAACTCCAATCTCACCAACAATCACACTCAAACAACCTTACAAAGGGTTTGGGGTTTCTTGGTTGGTTTCCAACTAGGATGAGATATCCTTTACAATAAGAACAATGCAAAGGCTAGGATATCTCGACTAAGCTTTGGATATATCTTATCAAGCTAGACTTAGTGAAATGAGCTCTCTTCGATATAAAGCACTTGGGAAATTCTTGGGTTTTCGAGTTCTTCAACTTGCAATAATAAGTTTGAGCTCTTTAGTTGCTTACAAATTTCCCGTAACCTTCAATGTAGAGGGTCACAAGTATTTATAGGCATACACCAAGGTCACTCTTTGAAAAACTATCCGTTGGAAGAGATAACTCCATGAGTTTCCTCTTATGGTGTGTGATGAATGGCTATATTTAGGGTTTGAGACTCCCTAGCACGTTTTAGGTAAATTGCTTTTCATGTAGCTGGTCATCACTTTTTGCAGTCTGGAACATAGTACTACTGACATGTTTCAGTGACCTGTCGCTGTCAGTGTCAGTAAGGTACAGTGCTGTCTTTTTCTTTTTGACTTTTGTCTCCAGTTAAAGGTAGACAAACTCAACGGCGCTTTTTGGTCACTATCTCTGAGTGATATAACCTTAACAACACTTTGTCTTAGTTCCTTTTGTCTGCATGAGAATGTCTTGGGCAATATCTATTTTTCTAAGGAATCGTGTTCTTCTCAGTATTGTATCCTTCAGATAGATATTTTCAGTGCCTCGGAACATTCAGGTTTATACTGAGCATTCAGTACATTACTGAGTCTTCAGTAATTACTGTGCCTTCAGTATCATCTGTCTTCAGTCTTCAGTCTTCTGTCTTCTGTGTCTTCAGGGTTTTCTGAGTCTTCAGTGTCTTCTGAGTCTTCAGTGTCTTCTGAGTCTTCACAGATATACTGACTGATATACTGAGTCTTCATGCTGAGTCTTCAGTTTCTCAGTTTCTCACTGAGTCTTCAGATCTCAGTTTCTCACTGAGTCTTCAGATTCTCAGTTTCTCACTGAGTCTTCAGATTCTCAGTTTCACACCGAGTCTTCAGTTTCTCAATTTCATACTGAAACTTCAGTTTCTTCAGAAACTTACTGAGTCTTCAGAACCTATCCTGATCTATATCTGCTGACTATACATTTTGCAGATAACATCCTGAATACTCTAAAACTGAATCCTGACTCAACTATCAAGATTATCCTGAACATGTCATACTCAGGGGTTTTGGGATCTAATCAAAATCATTCTTTATTAAATTCATCTCCTAACAATTTCCCCCTTTTTGATGATGCCAAAACCTATCTTGTTACAAAACACTTAACCTATACTCAGGTTTCAGTTTTACCTATTAAAAGATTGATTTATCTCTCAACAATTTCTTCAGTAATGAATTTCCCAACAATTTCATCACCAAACAATAAGTCTCTTCAACAATTTTCTCAGAGACAACATTCAGACATATCAAAAGTAAAGACATGTAAATTAAGATAATGAGATATTATCTTTTGAGCATAAATGATAAAGTTTCATTGATGAATGGTAGACAGTTACAAATTACAATGAACTTATCTGAAAAACAAAATCAAAAAGACAAAAAGATAAAGGATTACATGAATCTTCTGAGTCTTCATCTTCGGTCTTCTTTTGCTCTTCTGCTCGGGCTCTTCAGTTCTGTTCTTTCACCTCATCAGCAGGCACTTCAAGGTTGAACATTCCATAATATCTTCTCTTCAGTGCATCTCTCTCTTTAATGATATCAGGATTGTTCCCTGTCAGGCCCAACTGAATGGCGTACTGAGCAATCTCCTGAGAAATGGCTTTTTCATTCACACAGCCATTCTCCAGCCTAGGAGGAGGGTACGAGTACGGACCAGGGGCGTTTATCTGAACCTTTCCTTCATCCACAAGATTGATCCAGCTTTGAAGATACTTAGGATAGAAGGTCAGGAGATAGTCAATGAAAGTCTCATTGGGATCTGAGCTCTCCCCTCTCCATTCTCTAAGCACATCATAGTAAAACCAAAAAGTTCGTTTAATCTCTTCCCATGCATCGTTGAACTGGATTGGCATCCACTTGTCAACATGCGGCCATTTATGTGCTTTAGTGTTCCCTCTCCTCTTGCTCGCGAACTTCTTGAAACCACTCCTTCTCTTCTGCTCTTCTTCCATCTTCTTTCTGATCACGGGCACACCAGAAACAGAAGCAGCAGTTTTCTTAGCTTGCTCTACTTGGAGTGATTTCAGCGCACTTCTGGTATTGAAGACCTTCTTTTGTGGCACTTCCTCAGATTCTTCAATATCCAGGATTAACTTTCTCTGAATTGGCTTAGAAGGCTTAGTTCTTTTGCCCTCAGGCTCTTCAAACGCCACAGCCTTTCTTTTGATGGGCAATTCAGCTCCAGCTTGGCTTGTCCCAATTTTTCTACCACTCAGTTTCTCTGCAGCAACTTCTTACATAGTTTCCTCTGAAACCTGAGTGTAGACTGGCTTCTCCACCTTTTTGAACTTAAGCTTCTCAGTGGCCTCGATCTCCTTCATGGCTTCAGTAATGATTTTCTTTTCTGCTTCCTTGACAGTCTTGCCTTTCAAAGTATGTTCCAATAATTCTCTGAGATCAGCTCCGGGTCTTTCCCCCTTCTTGGAACCATACTTAGGCAGAAGCCTGGAGAGTGCTGTGTCCATATGATACTGCTCTTTACTGACACTACGCACCTCCTCTGCCAACTGATCTTGCTC